>OZ022576.1:9146209-9323709 GCA_963669155.1 Arbacia lixula
TGCGATACATATGAATACTTCGAATCCACTTATGAAATCAATCTGAATACCTAATGCATGATATAATGTATACACATCACTTCTCGTTCGCAGTCACGTGCCTTTCTTTGGCAGTCATATGAATATCCTCTGGCCAGAGCTCGTATATAGGAGGACAGGGCGATAAGGGGAGGAAAAGGTAGGAGAAATCAGCAAGGTTGCCTGCCGAAAGATTGGCTGACAAAGCAAGCAACAGAAAAGGGGCAGATTCTCTTTCCACTGACGCACAATATTCCTAGCCAAATGGCAGGGGTCACAAGGCACAATATATATACGAGGAGAGTGTGCAGTGTGGAATGGGGAGCTGCCAGACACGGTTTCCTCCCCCTTCCCCTCTTCCTACATTTTAAGTTAGGAGGTACGCCTCATCACGCATATGAGAAGGTTTGGACCAGAGAAATAGCGAATATGATACAGAAGAAAGGTGAAATTGCTTCTCAGGAGCGGTAAATTTATATAACAAATATTCGGTAATTATGATAAGAGTAGTAGAAAAAGTGGTATGAGTATGAAGTAGTAGCAACAGTAGTAGTAGTAGAAGAAGAAGAAGTGGTAGAAGTAGTAGTCGTAGTAACAGCAGTTGTAGCAGTAGTAGTAGTAGTAGTAGTAGTAGTAGTAGTAGTAGTAGTAGTAGTAGTAGTAGTAGTAGTCATAAAACGAAGGTCAAAGATATTATAGTAAAAACTAAAGAGATGAAATGGAGATGGGCAGGACAACTTATATAGAACACAAGACAACAGATGAACCAAGAAACTCATAAAATGGCAACTAAGAACAGGAAAGCGAAGAAGGGGCTAACAAAAGAGAAGGTGGAGAGACGAAATATCAACATACACAAGCACAGCAACATGGAACAGAATGACAGCAAATAGAAGTGAATGGAAACTGATTGAGTAGGGCTTCATCCAACAATGGTTGAACCAGGGACATCTCTCTCATGTCCATGGTTGAACAATGCCTGATGATGAGGAGTAGTAGCAGTAGTAGTAGTAGTAGTAGTAGTAGTAGTAGTAGTAGTAGTAGTAGTAGTAGTAGTAGTAGAAGTAGTAGTAGTAGTAGAAGTATTAGTAGTAGTAGTAGTAGTAGTAGTAGTAGTAGTAGTAGTAGTAGTAGTAGAAGTAGTAGTAGTAGTAGTAGTAGTAGTAGTAGTAGTAGTAGTAGTAGTAGAAGTAGTAGTAGTAGTAGAAGTATTAGTAGTAGTAGTAGTAGTAGTAGTAGTAGTAGTAGTAGTAGTAGTAGTAGTAGTAGAAGTAGTAGTAGTAGTAGAAGTATTAGTAGTAGTAGTAGTAGTAGTAGTAGTAGTAGTAGTAGTAGTAGTAGTAGAAGTAGTAGTAGTAGAAGTAGTAGTAGTAGTAGTAGTAGTAGTAGTAGTAGTAGTAGTAGTAGTAGTAGTAGTAGTAGAAGTAGTAGTAGTAGTAGTAGTAGTAGTAGTAGTAGTAGTAGTAGTAGTAGTAGTAGTAGTAGTAGTAGTAGTAGTAGTAGTAGTAGTAGTAGTAGAAGTAGTAGTAGTAGAAGTATTAGTAGTAGTAGTAGTAGTAGTAGTAGTAGTAGTAGTAGTAGTAGTAGTAGTAGTAGTAGTAGAAGTAGTAGTAGTAGTAGTAGTAGTAGTAGTAGTAGTGGTAGTAGTAGTAGTAGTAGTAGTAGTTGTTGTAGTAGTAGTAGTAGTAGCAGTAGTAGTAGTAGTAGTAGTAGTAGTTGCAGTAATAATAATGATAATAGCAGTAGTAGTAGTAGTAGTAGTAGTAGTAGTAGTAGTAGTAGTAGTAGTACTGATTATAGTACTAGTATCGTGGTAATGATAACAATTTAATATTGTTACAAAATATAGTACAAGCATTATTTAGTTGTAAAACTGCAGTGCTTGCATAGTAGAGCAGCAAAGAGAAGCAACATTAACAGCTGAAACATGAAATAGTATGGCAGTACAGAATCGTTAAAAGAAGTAACATCGGTCGTATTGGTATTGCTGTAGGCAGGGATTGTAGTAGCACTGTTTCAAGTTGGCATGTGACTTATATATATGTGTTTTCGATTAATGTGAAAACGGAACTATAATGAGGGGTGGGGGGGGGGTGGGGGGGTGGGGGGGGGGGGACTGCATAACCGTCATTGTACTCACGAGACGTTGCCGGCATCGTCAAAGTAACTGCTGCGATAAAATCCACTTAAATCCAAGTCGCTCCGAATCTCTCCGATGTACGACATGCTAACGTTGTAAAAACTCCCCTCGTGTAATTCCTCAGTCAAGGCGATGCGCATGAACGAATAGCGCCCGTCGTACGACACTTCATCGTAGAGATTTGTATCGCCGAACTGGACGTCGACCACGCGTATATCGAGGACCGTGATGTTGTCGAGGTGCATCACGATCTCGGAGGTTGGGGCCTGGCAGAGGACTCGGATCGTGACGTCACCTTCGAAGGTGAAGCGTCTGTGATCATTTCTCTCGACATCCTCTTCATTGATAAATGGTTTAATGTGGAGGTCGTAGAGCTCGGGTATGACGTCGGATGACAGCCGACCTTCCCACGGTCCTGCTGGAGTGGGATACGTCACTGGGTACGTCACTATGGACGGGTACACATCTCCATTCCCGCCGTAATCATCGATCAGGCTGTGGTTTAATAACGAATGTTTACGTTCGCATTCTCGCTTTGTTTCGTAGTAACACAGCACACCAACCAAGACGACGATGGCAGCGAACACGATGAGCACGGCCACTGCTTGAGCCTTGGTCATCATCAAAATGCCCGGCTTGTTCGACCTGGACTCCACAGCCATTTCGAAGTCGCACTTAGTAACGCCCATGTCGCCATCGGTGAGCTTCTCCGTCGCCATACTGTGGGATCTTCGCTGGAAAATTGTCAGTAGAAAGTTAAGGGAGTCCGCCGCGGAGCAGACGACACGCAGTACGCGCGGGAAACAACTGGTTGATTTCAGGAGCCTACTCGGTGGATAACGGCATCAAGGGCAGAGGCGAAACCACTCACGAACATAACAACACTTCACTCTACCACTTCCTCGTCCATTATGTTGCGTGCATTCCATGCAGTACTTTACATCCTTTCGGCGGAAGAAAACAAACAGAAATGAAGGTTTTCCAGCCTGTATTAGTCCCAGTCAGGCTTCATTCTGCTCGAAAGGGCAAGTGCAATTCCTCGGCCATCTCCATGGTGAATTGCTTGCTCGTGGTATATCTTCACGCGTCTGGCCGAATCAGGAAGTAAACGCTACTCGCTCGAGAAAGCAATGTCAAATGTTTTTGTACGCCGCGGGCCATCGCTAATCGCGGCAGCGCGGACAGCCAGAGCGCATACTGCTCGCCCAATTTACTCCGTGCTCTAGAAAAGAAAAATGAAAGAAAACTCGACGCGATGTCACAATCAGAAGCCTTAAGCGAAACCTGGAAGCATTTCACTCCTTTTCGTTTCTTCTCTCTCTCACATACTTAAAGAGCGGAAGGGGATATCAGTCAGGAAACGTCGATCCAAAGATAATAAAGTTTTCTAAGTTGAGTGCATACAGGCCAGACAGAATCCAGGCCGGGTTTTTTTCGGTGAGATACAAAATGGAGACGACGGGTGGGCCTCCCTGCGAAGATAGAACAAAAATGGAAGGCATGGTACGAGAAAAAGGAGGAAAAGAAGGGTATGATGAATTGGAGAGGAGGAAGAGGAAAATACAGATTTGTGTCCAGTAAACGAATAATGGATGGAAATGTAGACGCATTTGGAAGCCACAGGGCTCCCGGAGAACACAAAGGGCTGCGGGCAGTGCGAATGTTTGGGCTGGGAAGGAGATATGAAAAGAAAGTGCGCAGAATAAACAGTCGGTTGCACAAAAAGAGCGGCAGGCAATGCAATAAGCTAGTCTGAGTTTCAGAGTCACAGGTAAAATTCACTACTAGTATGGCTACTACTACCACTGCAACTATCATTAATACACTGTACTAGTGGTTTCTACGTTGGACGGTGAGAGTATCATGGACTGATAATGTTACAAATGAAGATGTCCTAGAAAGCCCAAAGTCATCCCGAAAGTTACATCAAAAAATTGCCACAAAACAGATAAGTTTCTTAGGCCACATCCTTCGCAAAAATGCTCTTGATAAAGTCGCCCTTACTGGTGCTGTTCAGTGACGTAGGTCAAAAGGACGGCAGAGACTTTCTTTCCTCTCTTGGCTCAGAGATGCCACTGGCACAAGGCCCTTCAATATCATACGCCACTGCCAGCAGAAAGAGGAATTCATTCTGACACGCAACGTCTGATTCTGACAAGCTACTCCAATTGATTGATTGTACCAATATTGCTTCTTCTTCTACCACTACAATTATTATTATTACTACTACTGGTATTACTTCTTCTTCCACTGTTACAATTATTATTACTTTAACTATCAGTATTACTTTTACTTCTTCCACTACAATTATTATTATTACTACTAGTAGTAGTTCTACTTTCACTTCTACTACTACTACTACTACTACTACTACTACTACTACTACTACTACTACTTTTACGATTACTACTATTACTACAACCCCTTCCACCACCACTACTACATGTACTTCACTATCAAACTACAACTACTATTTATATTACACTGTACTAGTTGCTATTGCTGATATTAGTAATCTTTATGGAAGTGGTTCTATTCTTTTCCTTTTCCTCTTTTTCTTCTTTATTTTCGTTATAAATGTCCTCTCCATCATAGTAACTTCCTCCTCCGTGACCATTACAGTACAGTTTTACCGGAACGAAAACACAGGCAGACAAACAGACAGACAATGTCTTTGCAAACTACTTTCTGATTTGTTTGAACTTTCTGATTTGTTTGAAAAAGGAAAGAGGGCTTTGGGTCTAAGTGTATCTAACCAGGGAGATGTAAGTCCCTGGTCTAACTTTCGCTCTCTTTGTGCGTGCGTTAAAAATTGTGTATGCAACGTGTGTGTGTGTGTGTGTGAGTGTGTGTGCGTGTGTATGTGTGTGTGTGTGTATGTGTGTGTGTGTATTTGTGTGCCTGTGCGCGTGCGTATGTGAGAGTGTGTGTATGTGTGCGTATACAATACTAAATAATTAATGAAATGTCATTAGGCGATGTCGAATGATGATTTATGACATAATAATTAACTTATTAGAATTTTGGTTTATATAGGCCAAAGGTCACAGCTCAAGGTTTATTCCTAAAATGTAATTTTGCACCTGATAACTCGAGACATAATACACTGCATTTTTTTCAAACTTGGTATAATATGACAGGACAATTAAATGAGTATAATTTGATTAGTTAGGTCGATGATTAAGTTAAGGTTGAAGGTCACATTTCAAGGTCAAGTTATGAAATGTTGATGTTTATGTGATTGAATGTGAAATATTTGACCAAATATAATGAACATGTATGACAGGTCTCTCTCAATTAAGTTGTATGTCTTAGCCAAAGAGTAAGTTTTCCTGGCATACAATACGCTTTTATTCAATGTTATCAAGGGAGGAGATTTGGGCAATTCATGTACTTCACTGTCTGCGCAGATGGGTGGAGGCATACTTGTCGGCTGCGCGCAGTCGAATTTCTCTAGTTCTCCATATTTCAAGATGAAAAAGACTCGTTCGTTTGCCTGTACATCAGCCTACGTGATGTCGTTAAAATATCTCACCTAGCCGAACCCTGGTCGAACAATGGTATTTCAGGAGCACCGTGTTGAGTCAGATCTCTATTACTACACAGAGGCAGCGCAGGTGCGCAGTGATCCCTTTTAGATCGGTGGTCCGAGGTGAAATCGAAGAAAATCAAATTGCGATTTAAAGGGGAATTCGATCGTTTTACCCACCTGATTTATATTAAGGTTTGGGAAGACTCCACATAAGGTCATATCACCTTTAGGTCAGGCAGAATCGGAGAGGTTTCGGTGAAGATTAAAAACAACAACCACAACATGTCTAGGAGCAGCAACATCGTCAATGACTCCATCGTCACCACCACAACCATCAACAACACTAGCAGCAACAAACGCCAACCAAAGGTGGGTAGAGGTCAGTGACGCCAACAAAGCATCATTACCGTAGAGGTCAGTGAGCATCAATTAAACCTAGCTACATCATGGGTGTGTCTATACTGACACGAATGAAGGTTAATACAACTTATTGTGATCACCAATGACATCATTGGCCCCATATTCCCTATCATTGTTTGATATCTTGAAATCTAATAAAGCCCCCTTGAAGGAATGCTTCTCCCAAACACCTCCTTTATGGGTGTTTCCGCACCCATTTCTTAGATTTAAAATTGGTCGTGCACCCATGACCATGTACCATAAATGCCACCCACCTGACTATATTATAGGGTCTGAGGAGACTTTAGATTCCGTCAACTCACCTTTAAAAGCAGACAGAATCGGAGAAGTAATGATCGGCTCCGTCAACAAGCCGCCTGCTGGGGCAAATATCCCTCTAGTTCCACTGTCTGTTTCTCACAGCACCCTCTCGCACTATCCTTTCTGTACTGAGTACCTATAAAGTGTGACGTCATATGAACACGTTGTCAAGACAACTGGTTCTAACCTATGAAGGTAGAGCACACAGCGGTGATCATATTTCCCGACACTATACCGCTAGCCATTGTCGGAGCAGTGAAACTCTCACTTGAGTAACGTTGTTTAGAACCAGAAATCTTCCTAACAATGGAAAGGACGACACTCTATTGGTACTATATTGGGTTTACACGCAAAACGCCCCGATATCCCGACCCACCATTGAAGTCCACATTATTATCTGGATGTCATGATTCGAAACATACATCGTTGAAGATTTGGCCAGTCAATTTAGCGATTCAGAACGTGACGACGATACAGAGTGCGTAGATGTTGACACGAGTAGGGAGGGAATAAGGGCATCCACACATACCAACATGAGGGATATTTCGATATCAACGTTGGAAGGAGGAAGCTAGTTCTTCGCTATATGCTACCCCCACCCCCCCCCCCCCCCTCCCCAAACACAACCATCTCTTTCTTCCTGATTCATCTCCCAGAGTGTTTCTTTCTCCACCTGTCTCAGGCGTTATACTCTCTGCACATCTCACACGAGTGTACACCTCCCGCCCTCTCCTGTTAAGTATGTAGTACCTAGCCTCTGACGAGGTTGTTAATGGGACTTGATGGATAGAGAGAGAGAGAGAGAGAGAGAGAGAGAGAGAGAGAGAGAGAGAGAGAGAGAGAGAGAGAGAGAGAGAGAGAGAGAGAGAGAGAGAGATAGAGATAGAGATAGAGATAGAGATAGAGATAGAGATAGAGATAGAGATAGAGATAGAGATAGAGATAGAGATAGAGATAGAGATAGAGATAGAGATAGAGATAGAGATAGAGATAGAGATAGAGATAGAGATAGAGATAGAGATAGAGATAGAGATAGAGATAGAGATAGAGATAGAGATAGAGATAGAGATAGAGATAGAGATAGAGATAGAGATAGAGATAGAGATAGAGATAGAGATAGAGATAGAGATAGAGATAGAGATAGAGATAGAGATAGATAGATAGATAGATAGATAGATAGATAGAGATTATGAGAGAAAGAGGAAAATGATATGGGGAGATATTTTCGATTTACACGCCTTGATTCTTTCCGTGTCTCTTTGTCCCTGCCTCTTTGTTTATGTAGCTCTTCTTTCCTTATCCTCTCCCACATTCCTCTTCCTTCACTTGAATATCTCGATAGGCACCACAATCACCATTCCTCAACAATCTTATATGCAAACTATTCAGCATCACGACTTACCATAACTCCTCATTCCTAGCATCATCATCGCCATCATCAATATAAACATCAGCATCATCACCGTAATCATTAACACAAGAACCGACATCATCGTTGCCATCATGAACATAAGCATTGGCATCAACGTCGCCATCATCATTAACTTTAACATCAGCGTCATCTTCGTCATGATCATTAACATACACATCCGCACCGTCGTCGTCATCAGTATTCGTGTAAGCACCGGCATCATCTTCATTAACATAATAATCAACATCCTCCTGGTCATCAACAGAAGAATCAGTATCATCATCATCATTATCATCATCATCATCATCATCATCATCATCATCATCACAACCACTATTACCATTAACATCACCAGAGCTCAACCGGACATTGCAATCCGTTTTCCTCATATTCATCATACATCACATCTCACATTGCTCAGGACTCGTAAAAAGAAACACGACAACGTGGACGATCAGGTACTGTGCTTTCAGTGCATTTATTTTTAAATTTTCCTCTTTTTTCAATGAGTTGATTTTTTTTTGTATTTCGTTTTATGATACAACACCTTAACTACAATATTGTCGCCTTGTCATTTCATCCCCGTGTACATAACTCATCACACGACCGTCTATAGGCTTACTTTGTCTTCGCGCCAAGAAACTTATTAAATAATGGGAACACTTTCGATGTGGGCGACTCGAGACCAAACTTGGTGTGCATCCTAGGAGTAGTTCATCTACAATTCTTAAGTTGTCGTCATCATTATCATCATCATCATCATCATCATCATCATCATCACCACCAACATCATCAGCATCATCATCAGCAGCAGCAACATCATCCTCAAATGTTTCTTTTGTCATTAGTAATACTTACATTCTACAAGTGCACTACGTATCCAGTCATCCCGTACCAAGCTCTTTTTTTTACGACGGATGAATTCTTTCTTTAAAAAGTATATAATATAGAGTATCAAAAATGCCGTTCCAAAACAGCATGTTATACACTTATATCATTAGACTGTACAAAGAAAACACGATGTGGTCTTTGGTAAACAAAATAAAGGCTCTGGTATCTTCTAAATCTCATAGAATAGTTCTCTGTCACCACAGCTGTTTAAACAATGTCACTTTTTATATCACCACTTTGACTAAAACACAGCAAAAATATGCATTGACCAATATGTTTCTTCTTTTTTTGATATAAAATACAGGAGTACTTCGACTGAGGCATCTGGCGGAAGAATGTGCGTACTGCATTGTGATGGAATCGTTACATTATGCAGACCACGGTGTGCCCTTCTCGCTACATCAAACAAATACCAAAAAAACCTCCCAATTCGCACTGTGAACATTAACGTCTGGTATATAAAAGAAAGAAAACAGATTCACGCAGTTACAATTCTGAATACTAACAAACTGCACTGCTCTTTTATATGATTCTTTTTTAAAAAAAGAAAAGATTAGCAGTAAAAGATGTTCACTGATTGAAAAATAAATAACACACAACGTGATAACACCATATAAGATGCCTTGGGCAGTTTAGCAAAATTTCTTTTTTTTTTCCAACAGGTGCACAACATGTCAAAAACTTATGGAAGTACAGCAAATATCAGCTAGCCTGGAGTGACGTCACAGGCCAGATTCTCTTTTACAGCACAGCGCTAAACCATAATAGGTATTGTATACCCGTTTGTCAAATATTCTCCGCCAGGATAAATACAGATATGCAGACAAGTTAACCCATCAAAAAAGAAAAAAAAAGTTCATGTTCTCTAAAAATGCTGACGCCGACAAAAAAATTTCAACAGTTCAATATCTAAACTTCAATTGTCTTTTGAATTTCTTATATATCAAATAAATATATTTGTATTTTCCACCAGTTTCACCAATTTTCACCACGACACAGAACCATTTTATCAACTATCCAAAACCACAGGTCCACTGAGACACGTATTACAACCAGATTCTACACGTTAGGACTGGATTCACCGACAACACAAAAACGCAAAGAAAACTGCGGAACCATCGGTACAGATGTCAAAAAGGACGCCCATGACCAGGCCCGCAAACCAAACAGGAAAAAAAATAAGAGAAACAACGTGTGCAAATTTGTACAATCCCATCAAAACAGAAAAACAAAATCAAAAACTGAAAAAAGAAAGAACATTACATAAACTATTATACCAAACATTGTACAGAATAGATCACACTCATGTTCAAAAATTCTGCATTCTTCTTTTAAAAATAACGGTTGTTCTTCAAAAATCTCCGCTAATAGTTTATCTATAATCTTCAAAGGTACCATTGGTAAAAAATGCTTATTCAAATACGAGCTTGGTACGGAATGACTGGCTTCAACAATGTGCATAAAATTTCTTAAATATTTTTTTTTTCATATTTTTGTTGCTTTTTTTTCTCTCAATGCTATATTTTCATATTACATACTACCGGTACTTTGCTCTTTAAAGTAAACTGTAATTTATAACTCTCCTTGTTCACCATTGAGCCTGTACAAATCATCTCCTTCTGTCCTTCTAACTTCTTCCTGCTCCAATACCACCCTTTCTTCCAGTTTCCATGGCAACCAAATGGAGAATGTTTTTCTTCTGCCCAAAGCTAGATGACAACAGTGGAACAGGCCTTCACATCAGGCACTTCCTGAGCAACACCACTAGAGGGAGACATTCATAAAACGGAATGTTCCACTATCCATCTGGTGCCTTCTCTCTTCCTCGCTCCTCCAGCGTTGCTATCGACGACAGACGAAGCGACAACTATCCCAGAGCTCCTTTCTCTCTCATCCGATCGATTCTCCTCCAAATCGCACCTCAGAGGTATATTCATTTAACATCCCGATCATAATCAAAATCACCTACTTGTGATGCAAAGATAGATTAATCAAAGATAAGAATACTACAGCCCGAGGGACAAACCCTCTGGCATCTCTACAAACTACTTTTCATTTTTTTCTTCATTTTTTTTTGTTTTCTCAGTTCAATCTACATAATATCATACAATCATTTCTACTTCCTATCAAATTCAAATGTACTGATTCATATTTTCTAGAGCTATATGCAAATGAAGTGAAAGAATCATGATCCATGATCTCATATAACTGGTATCTGATTCATAAATGACACAAACAAAATGATAAATAAAAAATCAACCATGAGTTGTACACCTTTCAAAAAGAATACCTTTCCTGTACTGTACTTGACAATAAGACTCGAACATTACCATACTCGACTCCAAACAAAAAACAGAGGTTTACTTCAAAGGTACTCATACACTTTTGGCAAACATATTTGGAGTCTGAATCACAGAACATAATGGTATACATAGTATCCGAAAATTAACAAAACCAGTTTGAATCTTCCCTGGAAGTTTACCTTCGACTTGGACTAAACGATGATGCCTGCTAATACATGAGGAATACACAATTCTTAAAGAAATGTAAAATTGAGTCCATGTAAGTTGTCTTAGATCAGAGTGGGATCCAATGCAAAGATGCTCTGAATATGACTTTGGAAATTCAGAGCAAGGTGTGCCCAAGTATATATGATACTAGGTTCTTTTTTGGTACTGATAGGACTCCTTTTCCTTCATAGGATGCCCTTACTACAAGATGTGCAGTGCCTGAGTTGGCGTAACGTAAGCTGAAGGGTCAAAAGTATAGATTTATGCATCTTTGAACTTCAATAAAAGCAGGTAAGATTTAATCTCTATTCAATACCTTGTCTTCAAAATCAAACAGCTCCAAAGTGAAGACAGTTTATTCGAACTCATAACACTTAACATGGACAGACTATGAACAAAATAAAGTTTCTGATGTTAACACTGTGAATTGTATATTTTCTTGCACAGAAATATAAAACCTTACGAAAACGAAGCATATCTCACATGGTACTTGCTACCTATTTAAGAAGGCTGTGATATATCAACTTCATCTCCTCCACTCTGCAGCATCAACGGAATACCTCAGACTCTCTGACATGAATCCCTTTCTCTACATAACAAAAACAGTACATTCCACTTCTTGATGTCTGTAACATACAAACGTTCTCAGAAATAAAACACTGACTGCATAATCGTCACTATGTACCAGGCTTGAAATTAATGAACACGAGATTGCAAAATATGAATACATTCAAATCTGAAAATTGCAGTGTATATTCTCTTTATAATTGAAAGCATGTTTTTTTGCAGAAACTAAACCTACAAAGGTTACATATGTTCATCATGATTAGGTATTCTTTGTACAATTGAATACAGATTTTTACGGATAACATAACAAGGAGAGCTGCACAGTACTTTTTCTTGGCATTCTAAATAGTACATGATCCTGAAAATGTACAGAACTTCAATAAATAATGAGTTATCATACAAATAGTACAGTCACAAACCATGAAAACAAACTCCTCCAGATCGCACTTTGAGCATGCACTTAGCCACCGTTCTTCTCTCATGCTTGTTTGTTTGTTTACGCTACGCAAGAACTCCACACAATACTGAGCCAGTGCAAGGCATGATGGTCCCTGTATGGGCTGAATCAATCGCTGGATTATGGAACAAAATTTGGCTCCTTGTGGCATGTGCCTATATATATAAAATGGAATGTACGTATTATGGTTTCTTTATGGCAAGCAGGAGAAGAAAAAAACAACATGCACTCTTCGTAAGATGAAGAGAAACAAAGCTAATTCGGCACACTGAGCACATCGATGTTATACGGTCTTCAACTCTACAAAATGTAGATTCTTGTTAAGCTAGTATTACAGATAGATTTGCCAGTTATCTATTGTCTTGTCTCTTGGGTGGGTGGGATGTAGATTACTATCTGCCACTGAAGTGGTTCTTCTTAAAACTTGGAAAGGTTACATCCGATGGAGAGGTAAACAGATGAAAATGAAATTAAAAAAGAGAAACAGGAGAGAGCCAGAAAAGACTTTTCCAATACTTCAAGGACACCACAACAGATCCTTGACGGAGAAACATTTGTGATACTATGTCCAAAATGACATTTTACAAACTGATTGTGGTTCGTAATTTCTTTTCTGTAAAAATAAGTGCATTTACAGATATTCAGAATGATACAGGTACATCTACTTGACCAAATAGTTCAGTAAGAGGAATGAATATATTTTATAAGTGAAAGCTGGTTTTGGTCCTATTGTTTTAAATGAAACATTACAATTCATGCATTTAGGTCTTCTCCTCAGACATATCTGACAAAAATACAAAATAAACATAGCATAAAAAGCGCTTTTGATACAGGGACAAGAACAAGTTTGCAAATGAGATACAACATGCTTGCCAATTTGAAGATTGAGTTTTTCTATCAATTTTACTTTAGATTTGCATGTTTATTCCAACTTAAAAGCTGTCTCACTACACACGCATTGTTTAATGTACTGTACATCTTCTTTGTAAAAGACGACAAAAAACAGAGCATCAAAACATAAACATCACCTGCTGTACAGCTCAATCTTTCCACTGAATAAGAACAATTAAACAGGGGGCTTGGATATCCTCATTCATGACTTGGTCCATGGTCCTGGTTTTATAAAATGTACAATTTACACACATTGTCTTTTACTTGCCTACAACTCAAAGAAATTGCCACATTGCTACTACAGGTCTACATGTTAGGGATGTAATGTGTTTCAATAACAGAAAAATATGTTACTTTTTAAAGCATTAAACCTTACCCATGATCACATCATTGGTCAAATATCCATGGTGCAAACACCCCCCCCCCCCCCCATACCTGTCTGATGCCACTTTGAGCCAAATCTGTTTTCCTAGCCTTCAGCAGATTCCCAAATTAAATAAGGGCCTTTGAATACCTAATACTTTTAAAATATATTGCGCATCATGTGGGAAAATAATACTTTATGTGACGTTGCCATGGTAATGTCCTTCCTATTTGGGTTAGTCACGTAGGGACAATCACCCACCTACATCAACAGAGGGCAGCCTTTCTTGGGCAGTGATGTCAAAACAAAAAAATACACAGACACAAAAACTAAGGTCTACGACGCTGCACGAAAAACACCAAACTCTTTGGTTGTCCATGTCGACAAGTAGAATAAATTAATCAATAAATAAGTACTCTAGATACAGAAATAACTCCGTCTGGCTTTACAGTACAAAAATAACAAACAGGGATGAAATTATCGACAAGCTTTAGAACTCTGATCAATGTATAGCCATATATGAGACACGGTCACAGCTTTAAATAAACAAAGACAAAAAAAAATGGCCTATCACGAAACGACTACATTTTTGTCCTCCTAAGCGAGGTTACTATGGCATATAAATATTGCACTTCTTTCTGAAATGGCCTGAGTGTTCTTCATCGAAAGAATAGCACAGACCAACATGATTGACATCATGATAATAAACTTGCAAAAACTCAGATCAGCATACACAGTCTTCAATCTCCACATCTTCAATGTTCTGAAGGGACGCCTTAATGCTGTTGAAACTTAAATGCTAGTAAACAAAATACAAATTGCTGGCAAACTCGATTGAAAATTCTTTGAATCATTTTCCGTATAAATCTTGCCTAAATTTATTGCAAAATAGTCAATGTCTGTGTTACACGCATTGAAAACTACGCATGCAGCAGAAGGTTAACTTTTCTCAGTTCATTCACACAAGAATTATGAAAATGTTTTCTCCGGTAGTACAAATAAAAAAATGAGTATATTCCTTATACTCTGTCTTGTAGAACAGGCTGTATTGTTACAACGCAGTGCTCAGAGCAAACCAGCATTCACTTTGCATGTCACTTGTTAATGTCTTCTTTTGAGTATCTCTACAACTCATTGTATATGCATTATAATGTAAATAGGAAAATCATATATACAAATAATGTCCTGTAACAATCCTCATCCTCTAAATCATCCTCAGTTTATACTCAAAATGCTACAAATGTCCTAAAAATTCCAAAGTCAGCTCGATTAGTATATTTACAAGAGTTGAATCATAATTTTTCCTTTGTCATTTGAAACGATCTCAAATTTCTTTCCAATGCACAGCAACTTTTACACAAGGATGGAATCAAAATTTGAATAAGAAAATGAAGAACTTTCTCCCCCTTTTTTTACCAATGCTTCATGAGGAAACACCTTCCATTAATGTGGCACAGCCTGCAAGGATGACAAGAGAAGGGAAGAACATACATGTTAGTTGTCAAAATCATAACCTGTGGTTTCTCAATATAATATCCTACATAAACAAAAATAAATGAAACCAATATTTCCCATGTTCCCTGGATTATTTTTAAAAATGTTTTTAAATATGTTAAATCTGATTTTCAGAAACTGCTCACCCACCTTCCTTTTTGATGAGTCTGCCTCCACATGAACTTGTATCTGCCATTCATACAAGGTTACCCTTGAAGGTTCCGATAAATATTTTCCATACCCAACTCTAATAACTGTTCTGGGGGAAAGAGTCATAGAACTGGAAGCTACATACTAGAAAGTCAACATTTGTCCTGATTGATCTCTTTGGAAATTTGTACTACTGGAAGAAGATATGATAAATACTGCACATAATTGACTGCACGCTTGAAATTTCTATGCAAATAACTCAAAGGCCTTCCAACTTTGAGAAGAGACTGTAAGACCATTCTGCTTGCCCCCCCCCCCAATAAAACAAAATAAAACAAAACACACTCATTGTTTTTGTTTTACAATTTACAACTCGACACACTACAGAAATGCCAATATCAATACCAATTTTTTAACTTCAAAGAAACACTTTTAAAGAAAATTCAGATCTTTCTTTCAAATTGTGGAAGGAGCAGGGGAGACTTGAAAGTCACTTATGCAGATCTGTAATTGTATCATTTCCTTCTTCACAAATTTCGCAAATCACTCTATGGTCAAAATCTTAATAGCACACAAATTGAAATGCATTTTGCAGTGCTGTAAATTTTCTCCCAGTATTGTATGTATATACTTGTGCAGTAAGTAGCTAGATGGAGCAGGCAATGCATTATCATACATGAAAAAGATGCTGGGTGTCAATAACCAAAACGGTATTTCACCTCGTCATCTGAAAAAAATATTGAATTATACAGTATTTGAAAAAGAGTTCCAAAGTGGTGTCATCATATGAGTATGTTGTCAAGACGGTTGGTTCTAAATAAAAAGCTCTCCAGTCAGAGGTTTACTGGTCCGATATAGTCTAGGATGCTACTGTTGGGGACTCCCAATGAGAGTCCCCGCTGTGATCATCGCTGCTTGCTCTATCCATATAGTTTAGAACCACTTGTCTTGACAATATGCTCAAATGACGTCACACATGGGTACTCTCTGGTGGGCGGGAGATAAGCCTACTGACTGACCTACGTCCTGGGAGTGTCCCTGCCTGGAGCGTGGGAGGGCGGGCCCCTCTAGTAGGGCTTGTTGGCATCCTTAGGGCGTTTGTGCTGCACTTTGAGTCTCTTCATGCCGATCTGGAAGCCGTTCATTGCCTGGATGGCGCCCTGGGCGGCAGGTGCGTTGTCAAAACTCACAAACCCTGCAAGGGGGGTAGGGGAAATATTCTCATTTAGCACATATTAACGGTATGATGAAACCTGTATTAAGCCCTTGACCACCTGCCTATAAAAGCTGGTGTGTTGTTGAAACTCACCACAAACCCAGTGACGAAACAACATTGGTACATAATTTGAGAGGGGAAAACATTGGTACAGCCCTAGCATATATTGAAGATACAGTGAAACCTGCTAAGACCGATGAAATTTCCAAATCCTGCAAAGAACCAATGTCTGTAAAATTTCAGCATATATTGACTCTCACAAACCCTGCAAGGGGGAGGGGGGGGGGAGGAATCTTCTCATTTAGCATAAAGTGTAGGTATAGTTAAACCTACTTTAGCCTTAGCATTCATAAAAGATACATTGAAACCTCAAAGCATTGGTAAAGCCTCAGCATATATTGAAGGTACAGTGAAACCTGTTTTAGCACTCGATCACCCTCCTATAAAGGCCAGTGATGTCCTCCTCTGTAACTCCTCTGTGGGAAATCACCCTGTCGCTTGGATAGGACGTTAAATGTAGGTATATAGGAGAGCCTCACTCTTATGCACATTGAAGACTGCACTTCACTTCTCTAAGGAGAGCAGGGTGAAAACCCAGTGGACTGGACAGAAAGCCTCTACTGGAAAACGGGCTAGATGCCAATCCCTCATGGTTCACCCAGGGAGGCTGTTGAATCTACAAATGGTATAGCATAGGCATTAAGAGTGCCATAGAAAATAGATATATTACTCACCGAAGCACTTGCTCTGGTTGGTGACGCGGTCCACAAAGACCTTCGAGCTGATGACGTTGCCGAAGGGAACAAACATCTGGGAGAGCTCCGCATCCCCAAACTCCTGAGGCAGGTGGTAGATAAAGAGGTTGCACCCCTCTGGTCCTGAATGGGGGGAGAAGAGGAATAGGAGAGGGGTAAGTGAATGAAGTCATGATGATGGTAATAAGTACAATGATGGTGATTGTAAAAGAGTAAGGTGAACCCAGCTGTTTGTAGATGGAGGGAGAAGGTTATGAGGGGGTAATGGATTGGGATGATGGTGATTGTGGTGATGATGGTGGGGCTTGGACTGTTGATGGTAATGTTAGAAGAATAAGTTGCACCCTCTTGCTCTGGTCCTGGATGGGGGGAGGGGGGACAATGTTTGAAGGGGGTAATAGATTTGAATGATGATGGTGGGGCTAAAGATATTGAATGTGATAGAAGAATAAGAATCCTGGTTGTGGTTAATGGGAGAACATGATTGTGGAAAATAGTTTGTGGTGATTGTGATGGTGAAGGTGATGATGATGGTGATGATGATGGTGGTGATGATGATGGTAATGATGATGGTGATGATGATGGTGATGATGATGGTGGTGATGATGGTGGTGATGATGATGGTAATGATGATGGTGATGATGATGGTAATGATGATGGTGATGATGATGGTGATGATGGTGGTGGTGGTGATGATGATGATGATGATGATGATGATGATGATAAGGATGAGGGTATAGATTGTTGATGGTAGTGGTAGATAAACAAGTTGCAGAGGTAGAGGACAACATGTGGACTCCACAATGCTAAACCGCAAAACCTAACCCTAATCCACAGCCCTACCCCTCTAATCTCAACCCTTACCCTAACCCTAGACCCTAAACATAAGCTTTGGAATGGAAATGCACTTTTGCTGACACTATTCAAAATCCTCTCCACAGCTCAGGATCAAGAGCATCTCAGACATGGCGGATAGTGACAAAAGAAGCTACTAACTTCATGCTAGGGCAGCTACCTCACAAAGAGAGCTGCTAGCTTCATTGCTAGAGCATTTGGCTCCAGACAGATCCATTGATTATCTTAATGCACATTGGGACACTGGATGGACAGGCAGAACAAAAAGCCCCGGAGGCTTGCGACGCATGTATTGTCACAAATGGCTGCGGTAACTCATAACTGTGAATGACGTGCCGCTAATGGGAGGGCGCGTACATAATTCATTCATGTTATGACATATTTGTAAGAAACATGAAACACCACTCCCTGTAGTATAATTGCATGATATTTTAAGGAATCTTTTGTAGCAATACTTCATATCTTTCTGCTACATTTTATCCAACCTACTTGCATGTTACTAAGATGGAGCAATATTCATGGTTTTATGCACAATCACAGATGATTTTCATCTCTAAAATGTATAAATGAATACATTGGGAAAGCACATTACACTATGTTAATCATGTAACGTAAGTCAGCACTTTTATTATTGTTAAGAGAAGAGTTATCCTTGTCGTGTGTTTCCCATCTCCATTGTTTCTCCCATATCCTGTATACCTATCACTGATGCTCACAGTCACTCTGAGACAAGATAGCGCCATTCAGATCAGATTATGAAACATCCTCTATGTCCAACTATCAGACAACATAGATACACACAATAACTACAAGTGTGAACAGCGGATGGAATGATGCCCAAGATTCACTACCCCAGGATAAGTTCGATGAGTTATCAACATTTACACTAGACTCCTGTAGAGTGATGATGCATCAGATTTACATCCTTAAATGTCTTTAAAAATACTTGAAATAAAACAACGGTTTCTAGTTTCTGCCAAAATAAGATAGGACTAGCAAGAGAGATCCCGTGTCTGTGTCTTATGCATATATGCCCCAAAGCAAAATGTACAGACAGGATAATACATAATTTATAAATCCAGCTATTCAGGGGTTATCTTGTGTCTGAACCTAATCATATTCATATTCATAGATATCAATGGAGGTTTGCCTTACAGGCAGTCAGTGAAGTGGGGAGTAGTTCAATGAACTTACAAATCAAAATTGTTATACGCCTTAATGGATTCGTCATACCAAGAATAACAAAAATCATTCACTGAATTCATGTTTCTGCTTGATTTTATCTTCTTGTTTATTCTCCAAGAGCAATTGTAAAGGTGAAAGGCCCATAAGAAGGGAAAACTGAAATGACCGATACATTTTATTGTATGTTCTGGGTAGATTTCCTTGTGAGAGGCTGATGATAAATACTACTTAGAAAACAGTAAGGCTAACAGTAACAATGTGGTTGCATTCTTTCAGGAAATTAAATCCACTTAGGTCTTTTCACCTCCATAAATGCACCAAATACCTGACAGAATCAACCACACAGCATTACCATAAGCTTTGCTTTTTTCTAATTATATCAGTAAAAATATATTTTTGACAGTTTAGTTATACTAGTGATGTATTGCATTGTATGTACAAACAATACCATACATGGCACATGCAATCATTAACATATCATGCCTGAAATTGGCCTCTCTTCCAATGAAGTTCATTTCTGTAGAACACATTTTATCTTTACATGAGCTCAAGGCAAAACAGGTTTTGAAGAAATTGATACTTGTAAGAACTGCTATATACTTCCTCCAAAGATGTCTACTGGAAGTGAACTCGGGGGTATAAAAATGTTTTTTTATTTTTTTTCACAGAATAAGATTCATACCAATGTAAGCATATACTTAATCACATTTTATATATACCTCATTTATCTTAACCCTCCCATTACCAAGTAATGATAGTTCCATTTCATTAACAACATAGTTTATTGCCTACAGGACTGAGAGGGGTATAATTAAAAATTCCCACCAATTTGAATCACACATGGATGGCTTTCATCTCTTGCAGCAGAGTAGCCCTTTCAATATCAAGCCGGGGAAAAGGCCCAATGACTTGTAACACATTCCACGCACCTACAATGCAGATGAGGTTAAACCCCACTCCATATTTAACACTTTGTCTGCTGGGTAAACCTGTGCCCTATAGAATTTGTGTGTGCATAAATGTATCAGTGGCTCTGACAGAGTTAAAGGAAGACAGGAAAGGGCTGATGGGGAGATGTGGTGACATTATCTTGGGATGATGAGAGAGAATGCGGGTGAATTTAGGTCACATCTACCAATGACTCACGCATCTTGGTTACGTTATCTGTCTCATTCATCTTCTGGCTTGTGAATAATCATTGGGTAATCAGAGTTCAATAAACCCCCATCAACCAAAGAGTGCATCTCAGAAAGCTGATTGATTGTGAATGTTCTTTCTACTTTAATGACAGCTTGTGTTTGGAGCATAGGTACCATAACCAGAGAAATGTGAAGGGAGGAGGGGGTGACCTTAAAAAAAACCCATGTAAATCAAATTCCATCATGATTTGTCCATACAATTCAATGAGTTAAATTTTGTGGTATGAATACATTGAATATTGTAAAACTAGAGCAATTCGACTGCCGCGCAGTCGATAAATATGCCTCCGCCTCTTTGCTAGCTCTCTTTAGATTTATTCTCAGAAAACCTGTTTGGTGGGCAATGAACCATTTAATTCATATGTAAAAATGGAAATATCATATTCTGTTTTTCCATGTTTGGCCAAGTTTGGTAATGTTCATTGACCTTTGACTTCCAATCTAATCAGTCCGTCTAAAGCCATCCTTGTATCAAGTTTGTTTAAAATTAGCCAATCTGGGGGTAAAGTTCATTGACCTTTGACCTTTCAGAAATTTTACCCACACTTTTACCAGTCTACCTCCATGAAGTGATACATCTCTGTACCATGTTTGGTTCAAATTGAACCATTAGTTTTGCATTCAATGTGAAAAATGTTAAATGTGGCTCAATTTGCAGCCAATTTTGGCATAGTTCATTGACCTTTGACCTCTGACCTTTGAGAATTTTCACCAAAAATATCATCAGTCTACCCCCAAGTAGTGATCCATCTTTGTACCATGTTTGGTTGCTATCTCACAATTGGATCTTGATTTATTTTGAAAAATATTACTTTGGGGGCATGTTTTTAGCCATTTTTGGCAAAGTTCATTGACCTTTGACCTTTCAGGAATTTTACCCAAACTTCCATCAATCTACCTCCATGAAGTAGTGATACATCTCTGTACCATGTTTGGTTAGAATTGCACCATTGGATTTGGGTTTATTGTGAAAAAATATGAATTTGGGGCCGATTTTTAGCAAATTGTTGCAAAATTCATTGATCTTTGACCTCTGGCCTTCCAGGAATTTCACCAAAAAATGTCACCAGTCTATTCCCAAGTAGTGACCCATCTTTGTACCACGTTTCATGAGAAATGCATTTTTGGATTTAGTTTTATGGTGAAAAATATGAAGTTTGGGGCAGTTTTTAGCCAATTTTGGCAAAGTTCATTGACCTTTGACCTGTGAACTTTCAGGAATTTTATCACAAATGTCACCAGTCTATTCCCAAGTAGTGATCTATCTTTGTAAGATGTTTCATGAGAATTGCATCCTTGGATTTGGATTTATTGTGAAAAATATAAAGCTTGGGGCAGTTTTTAGCCAATTTTGGCGAAGTTCATTGACCTTTGACCTCTGAACTTTCAGGAAATTTATCAAAAATGTCACCAGTCTATTCACAAGTAGTGATTCATCTTTGTACCATGTTTCATGAGAATTGGATCCTTGGATTTGGCTTTATTGTGAAAAAGGTCAATTTTGGGCAATTTTTCACAAAGTTCATTGACCTTTGACCTTTGACGTCAATCAGAATTGACCCCTATTTTACACAATTCATTGGTTTCATGCAATACACACATGTACCAAGTTTGAAGCAAATCTGGTTAACGGTTCTGAAGATATTGCCTAAACGGATTCGGGACGGACGGACGGACATACGTACGGACGGACGGACGGACATACGTACGGACGGACGGACGTACGTACGGACGGACGGACGGACGGACGGACGGACAACCCGAAAACATAATGCCTCCGGCCACTTCGTGGCGGAGGCATAATGATCACTTACACATTAAAAATACAGTCTTATGAAGGGTCATTGTGTACACCAGGCACCATGTACCAATATTATGAAGGCATTTGCAATTGTATATACTTATCCCTAAAATACACTCAAGCACACACAAAGCACCGAGATATAAGTGGAGAATAGAAATAGGAGGGGCAGGTTACAAGGAGTAGAAGGATGTAGAAGAGCAAGGTATGAGGAATACTCACAGGAAGAACTATTAAGAATGAGGGAGAATTGAGGGAAGGATTGGAAGGGGTGCAGATGAGGGTATGAGGGGGAGGGAAGTATTTGCGGGGGGGGGGGGGGAGCAAGAGGGAAGACTTAGATAATAAGATATCACAAGAGTAAAATTGGAAGGAGGATAGGGAAGGATAGGGGGGGATGCTGTGTGCGAAGATGAGGGCATGAGGGGTTAAAAGGACAAGATATCAGCAGAGATGATTAAGGTTGTGAGGGTTATTACCATACTCGCCCTCCCTCTGCGGGGCTGCTGGGAGGACCGGTGGCTGGGCAGCCGTGGTGGTGAACCCTGGCAGCTGCTGACCAAAGGCAGTGGGGTACGTCGCTGTCAGGGAGGCAGGAGAGAGGCGGGAGAGAGAAAGAAATGGCCAGTCAAACCTCACATTTCAACAGCGTTAGAGTGATTATAGTTACTGTTCGGCAGAGGCAGAGAGAACAACGTCGGCCCAAACTTGTTCTTCATGACTTAATAGCAATTCTAACATCTGAGATGTGACATTTCTAATATCTATGTCATCTATCTATCGCCTATCACCGGTTTACACCTGTTCTCATTGTACATATATTGCAATTTGGCCCCTGGCCACCACAATGTTAGTAAATACCATATTTCATGCACTAACACAAAGTAGTTACAGTTCCAGATATGATCCTATAAATGCAACATCATATTAACTGTATATAGCTCTTAAAGTATGGATGATTAATAATTATCTATTAAGAGGAGAAAACAAACTGCCAAAAGGCTGAGTAAAATGTGGGTGGGTTTCCAGATGCTAATTCCTCAAATCATCTTGATGTGATGAATTCATATTTCATGTTTACTACTTTAAAATGCAATGTACAAAATGTGAGTGACACAACAAACATGCAAAACAGAGAGCACAAAACACAAGACCCAATACCAACAATGAATTGAAAGCTTCCCATTAGGCATCTTGCTAACTATGAGCACTCTGTATCCAAGTGAAACAGGCATAACGCAGCCGTCGGTCATGAATGGCACATACCAATGAGTAGCTGCCGATATGCCGGGCATACCTGAGCACCAAAGGCCATATTCATGAAAGCCTTACTAAGCCTTGTTAGCTACTAAAGTGCATTCAGCAAACATGTATTGTTTAGGAACTAACTAGGCTAGTAAGGATTCATGAAAATGATCCCAGATGGGTACTGAGTGTGTGGACAACTGGTATGGATCGGTGGTCTTAGTTAGCGGAAGACGCCTTGGGATGCTAGAGCACTGAGCAGGAGTTTTACCTTCCAGGGTGGGATACTGACCTGCGTACTGCTGCATCCCAGTGTATGCCTGCTGCAGGGGGTCAGTTGCCACTGCTGTTGCTGCTGCTGCCACCGCTGCTTGGTTCGCTGCTGCCAGGGGGAGGGATAGATGAGAACAACATTACTGAGGTATCATATCATTTCAATTTGACTCAATCTTACATGCTCTCACTCCTTATTGCTCAACTTCCTCTCCTTTCCCTTGAGGTTTAATGCTGGGAAGAGGAGGGATAGATAGAGGGAAGGTTCAGGTTCATCTCTTCTGCTTCAATATGATGATTACTATCATAATAATATCATCACCAATTATCATTGTCACCCCCACCATCCCCATCACCAGCTTTCAGTTTACAGCATTGAAGAAATACCCTTATTTTAATATTTCCTGATATTTCCTAGTATGTTCTGTGAACAACAAAATCAGCCAGGCAGCATTTGCTTTTATATAGGATTTTCCACTCAGTTACCCTCATCACCACCAGTACCATCTTTACCATCAGCATCACCAGCATCACCACAACCACCACCAGAACCACTTCTACCCCATCAGCATCACCAGCATCACCACAACCAGTATCACTGTCATCCACTTACACCTAGACCATGACCATCACCACCTCCATCTCCATAACCGCCCCCGCCACCACCACCATCATAATAACCATTACCACCAACATTACCACCTCCATCTCCATAAGCACCCCCGCCACCACCATCATTATAACCCCCCCACCCCTATTACCATCACCACCACCACCTTTACCACCTTTACCACCACCACCACCACCACCACCACCACCACCACCACCACCACCACCACCACCACCACCACCACCACCACCACCACCACCACCACCACCACCACCACCACCACCACCACCACCACCACCACCACCACCACCACCACCACCACCACCACCACCACCACCACCACCACCACCACCATCACCACCACCCACCGCCACCCACCGCCACCACCACCACCTTCACCACCACCACCACCACCACCTTCACCCCCACCACCACCGTCACCACCACCGCCATCGCCACCGCCACTGCCACACTAACCCCATCCTGACGTACCAGCATACTCTCCGGGGTAGGGCAGTCCATTGGTGTAGAGTGTCTCAGCCTGTCCATTGGTCTGTGCGGCGAGGGTGTATGTGGGCATGGTTGGGGAGGGCAGGGTCTGCAGAGTAGGGGTGCTGACAGCACAGTTCACAGCTGTCTGACCACCACCTCCTGGGGCTTGCACTGTAACAACAACATACATAAATACAACATGAAGCTGGATCTACTTTAATAGGTTGGATCTGCGTTCTGAGGCATCACAAATAGAACCTGTGAAAAGCAGAATGAGTAATGACCAGGCTTCTGTTTCTTCTTCTAGGTATCACAAAGAGAACCATGCGGCACCAATCATTTCTGTTCTGTGAGTATTTGATGTGTTCTAAGAATGCAATTCTCTTGAGATACATCATTCTTTGCCTCCCTCTTGCTCTTTTCCCCTTTATCTTTGGACACATAAAAGTGGAAAAGGTATCATATGCACCACGAAAAACTTCTTCTCTCTTTGTTTGTCTATATCTTTTTAGTCTCATTTTCATTTCTCATAGTGTCATTTGTTTTTCTTCTTTATCAGAGTGACTTTCAGAAGGAGTGTGAAAAATAAATCATGTAAAGTGACAAATATTTGTGAAACTGCAGACGCGAAGACACAAACACAAGTGGACATGACTGCAAGCCAGATCTGAATGTGGCTGTGGAGTGCATTGTGGGATGATGGAGAAATAAAGCACCCCTCCTTACGAGTATGACAGCCTGTTCCTTACCTAAGAGGTGCTCTCCAGTGGTTGGGATGGTGGCGCCTGTAGCGGTGGGGAAGCCGTTGGCAGCCACAGCATTCATCTGGTTCATCTGCTGGGCGGCGGTCAGGGCAGCCATGGGGTTCATGTAGGCGGCCGTGGACTGGTGGGCCATCAAGGCCGCCTGCTGCTGCAGCATCTGCTGCTGTAAGGGGGGAAAGGAGAAGAGAGAGACCGGTCAAGGAGTGGTCGGTGTGGCGGTCAAGTTAAAGGAACAGTCAGAGAGGAAGAAGAGAGAGATGGACAGGTCAAGGAGTACACAGTGTGACAAACAAGTTAAAGGGACACTCGGGTGGGGGGGGGGGAGGGGGAGGGGGTAAAAGAAAAGTGAATGTGTGGACATGTCAAGTTAAAAATGGGGGAGAGAACTTGAAAAAGAGAGCGTTTTTACTAACACAGGATAACAAGGTATAGGTCAGGAAATGCTGAGAAATCTTATGAAAGGAGAATTACACCCCTCTAATTTTTTTTTAAATTATCAGGAAACTAGATATTATCATGTTTTGAATGTATTTGAACATGCTTGTCCAAAATTATGACGAGTCACATGACTCAAGATAAAATATGGCTACTCTTAAAAAAACCCATGTGATCAAATTACATATCAGCTGCTGAATTGATGTGAGTGTCATATTGCAAATATTTCTACGACCCCGGTCTGAACCTTCCGTCTCAAATGAATTATTGATCGGAGGACGAGAGTTCCAACAATATGCAGGAAGGAGACAAGGGTCTGTATAGTTACCGTATTCACCTGGTAGCTTCCATACAGAGAGATGGGGGAAGATACGGCCATCTGGTTGAACAGGCCCATGGAATTGGACATCTGCTGCATTCGGCGTAGCTGGCGCTCTTTCTCCGTGTCCGCAAACTTGACGACCAGATTCGGGTTCGCCTGCAGAGGGGAAGGCAAAGGAGAGAGGTTTGCAACTATTAGCGTAATGTGATGTACATGTACTGCACATCAGCTATGGACAAGCTAGCACAGGCTCTCACATGACCATGCCCAAGTATGTCTTTGAGGACAAGAGAACTTGTAAAAATGGAGAACATGGAGAAATTTATAGATAATTAAGACAAGATTGATGCCTATTTGTACTAAGGGATAAAACAAAAGAGAGAGATAATGAGGAGAGACAGGGAGATAGAGAACAAAAGAGAGAGAGAGGGAGAGAGAAGAAGAGGGGGAGAAAGGGGGGAGATAGAGGAAGAGAGGGGGAGAGAGGGGGAGAGAGGGGAGAGAGAGGAAGAGAGGGGTAGAGAAAGGTAGAGAGAGGGAGAGAGGGAGAAAGTTTTAGAGAAAGGGGAGAGAAAGGGAGAGAAAGGGAGAAAAAGGGTGAGAAAGGGGAGAGAAAGGGAGAGAAAGGGAGAGAAATGGGAGAAAAGGGAGAGAGTGGGGGAGGTATAAAGAGAGCCGCTAGTTATTCATAACATCTTCAGAAAAAACATGCTACAAACTGGAATTTTTGTTCATAATTTATTCAGAATGAAACCTAAAAACGCACACGACATATTCAAAAAGTTTATATGAAACAGCTGGCTTTACAATTAACACTTACCAAATAAACAAGAACGGATCAAACAATAAATTGATCTGCTTACATTTAGGTGCATCATGCACAACCCATAGGGATACATTTGAAGTAGTGACAAAGAATTTGCCTGCAATGAATAGGCTCAAACATGTGCTAAAATTCACCCAAGCTGCTGGGTGCAACATACATGGAATAAATATGAGCTGCAATCTGTAGCACATACGTCATAAGCAACACAGCAATGAACATAACAAGACACCCTGTTCCAATCACAGCAGATTGCTAATAAATATTAAAAGGGGTGATTTATGAAAGGCAAGCCCAGTATATGGACTCTTCGACTGACGTCAACCATGTTTATCTGTGATGCCGAGGTGGAGTGATGAGATTTATATATTAATGAACAACATATCAAACTAAATGATAAAGCCTATGAACTCATATACCAATATTTCAGATATTAAATGAATGTTATACTATGTTGTTGGACTGGTGATGCATATGTGATCAAGATTTTCATTAGCTCATTTATATCAATCACAGCACAAATTGTCTCTGCCTGGTACATTGAATATCTATCATAAAACACTCCCACACACAAATTATATGCATCTGACCCCCAACACAAAGCCACCAATTAATAAAATGAGGTAAATGTTATTGATGTTTAAATGTTTAATGTTGAAATTGTCTCTGCCTGGTACATTGAATATTTATCATAAAACACTCCCACACATAAATTATAAGCATCGGACCCCAACACAAAGCCACAATTAATAAAATGAGGTAAATATTATTGAGATACTTTCTCTTGAATTTCTTCAGTTGACTTTCTCATTATATGTGAAATGCAGTCATATGATGCAGAGAGAATAATCAAATGACCATATTAGTAAGAATTTAGTGGTATTGTCAGTCATCAAGATCTCTATCAGGTAACTAATGCAAAAAAGATACTAAATTTATTACAGCCAACACATTACCTACATGCACAGATAAGAGACATCAAACCTCCCCCTAGCTTCAAAATCTAGATTTCAAAAATTAACTAAATGCAAAAGTCCCCATTTGAAAAAGTCAAGAGAGAAATCTATGTTTTGTTAAAGTCAACATACGTAGTGCAATGTAATATCGAAGTACTGAGTATTAGGCATAAAATAACAAGACTTAGGAGAAAAAAAATTAAAACTGGTGTACTAGTTATATAGCATTTGGGCACTGGGAGGCATACACTATAGCTCAAAGGCATTAGCACGGGGAAAGGGAAAAGGAAGAAAGGGAAGGAGCCACAGTTTTGAACCGTGGTATATTCTGTCCAGTTCAGCGTGAAACAATGCTCTTTAGGCTAAAGCATCTCGTTTCATGCTGAACTGGAAAAAATATACTGCGGTTTAAAACTGCGGCTCCTTCCCTTTCCCTTTACCCCTGCCAATTCCTTTGAGCTGTAGTGTATGTATGTACTTGTCAGTTTGAATTCTCATCGAATCAGCATCTACAACAGATCACTTCTTTTATGACATTTGCATTTGTATAGCCCTGCTCATACAGAGCTTATGTTATTACGTCAATGCATGATGTACATAAATAAGCACAATTGGACTGTTTATCAGATGTCCAGTAGCTCCTTTCTCTCTCTCTCTCTCTCTCTTCACTTGGTAATCCTTCTCTGTCCCTCTCTCCCTTTCTCCAATCTCTCTCCCTCTCTCTCTTTCCTCTCCCCCCCCCCCTCTCTCTCTTTGGACATTGCAGCATAAGATGAGATGGGCTATACATTGATCTTTCTCTAGTATATAATCCAATCTAACCACAGAGCACAGATGCTATGGGGTTTCCTTCCAGCATTGATTAGTTCTTAGTTCTTAAAGGTAGCGTGTCCCTTTCCCACGTCAAATTATCAAGTTGTGTAAATACCACAATAAATGGAAGAAAACAATGTTAAAGAACATTCCTCAGAATAAAGGAACTAACATTTACTTTGTATGGAAATGAAGTGACCTTTTGATTTTATCTCGAATTTTGGCCAGGTCACCTCCAATGATAGTCTAGTACTTGCAACCCCTTGCACTGAGAACATTGTTTTAGTCTACGAAACTCAGTTAAGATCAATACTGCTATCGGGGAAATTACTTGCCAGCTTTGTGATTAAAGGATAATTATGGATTACTCCAACTTAACTTTGCGTGTACAAAGCAAAGTGAGGTTGAGGGGCAAACATACCAAGAAATGTATGTGGGTAATGGTGTACGTGTGTAATTATGTTTGTGATGTATGTCACTGCCAAGTGGCACATTTTGCAAACTGAACCTTCATGTTGTATTTGTGCCGGATGCAATGTTTGACAATGTTGGATTTTTCTGCTACTTTAAAGTAGCATTGTGATTCTGTACTGAATAGGTTATGAGGTCCTGTCACATCCCTCCGTTATCAAGCCTAAATATAAGTACCATGGAACAAATACATGCAATGTATGAAAAATAACACCTAATTCCCAACAAAAACATCCACATCGTTGATTTCCTGATGTTTGATCATAAATAACTGGCACACAGGATATCATACTTGTTCAGTAACCTGCAAGAATTGGTGGGCTGTGTTGCATGATCAATGTTCATACGTAGCTCCTTTTCTAATATTACCAAAAAGCAAATAAGAGGAGCAACAGTCTGTGAATCTCTTTAAAACATCTGTATCCATCCTACAATATTCCATGGAACCTAGCATATGTAGACAGAGAGAGATTACTCCACAAATACAATAATGCCTCTCGTTTTGTCTCAGTACTTGGAAACTTCTAGAGCATAATTGAATCTCTTTAGGTCTGTATTCATACTGCTATGGTCAGTAGGACTTGACACACGCAGAAAGAGACAAAATTACATGGATTGCACAAGCAGAATAATGCCTTTCATTAGAAATCAGGGTTATACATTTCTAAAGCCTAATCAAATCTCTTTAGATTATTTGCATACAAAATACTATGATCGGCAGAACCGAACACATGCAGAAGAAACATAAAAACAAGAAAATGCCTTTCATTAGTTAGAGTTATTGCACATTTCTGAATCGTAATTAAATCTTATATTACAGTATCTGCATACAAACTACCATGTTCAGCAGAACCTCGCACATGCAGCAAGAAAAACACATTTCAAACAGAATAATGACTATTGATATTAATCAGAGTTATCATTTCACTTCTGGAGCATAATTAAATCTCTTTAGAATGAGTGTATCCATCTATACTACTGCATTTAGCAGAACCTTCACTGTAATACCGAAACAGTCAAACTCCCTCCATATATTCTCCTATCCACAGACATGCTTGAACGGCGGCAAGAGCGGGTTTTGCTCAGAGGAAATTAACACTTCCTTTATACACTGTGAAATAATACCGGACCGTGCATCTGCACCTGAAAAAATCAAACCCTGAATATTACTTTTGACATGTTGAGTGGACAATGGGATCCATATATATCAGAATGAAAGTAGCCACATGGAAATATATTAAAAAGGGGCCACAGCTAGCAGGGTCATATTATAATCTGTTCTCTCACCCCCGCCCCCCCCCCCCCCCAAAAAAAAAAAAAAATCCCCTGCCTTTACATATACTTTGACCTTCTCCACTGAGAGTAAATATGTAATGAACTGTGTACCATTCATTCCTGGCCATTCCCAAATGTCTTTCTTTTACTTAATACTGAAATGTCTCAGAATCCTAACAGCTTTTTCTAGATATAACTGATTATTATTCTTCAATTATCTGTAACAAATATATCCAAACAAAATACTTTCTTAGGAGCTGATAAGAATTGTGCTCACAACATGCAAGGATTTCTTTTCTCTTTTTTTGTTGAAAAACTATGATCTTGAAGTCTTGTGCAAGGATGTCCCTGTTAAAACAAAGCAGTGACTTTTAATTGTGATTGAAGGAAGGTGTTTCAACTGCTAGTCTACAAAATGTGCTGCATGAATCTCATCAAAACTGGCAAATCTATACTAATATCACATGATTTGAACATATAAAAACATTCTTTACTGGAATAAACCTTGCCCACTGCAAAAACACCGGACTGAATCACAAGACAAAAGAATAAATAGATACCAAGACCTTCCACCAACTTTGAACAACACTGTGTCTTTTGAACAATACCGTCGCACAATACTGAGTAACCGTGAGATAAAAAGTACAACTCATGCAAGCAGAAATATACAGCAAAGAGATATTGATATATCACTGATTGCACCAGGGCCAAACACCACGTCTTGATAAAAAAACTACATTCAGAAAATAACTCTAGCAATAGAACGAAATATGTAACATCACACGAGATATGCAAAATAACTGAGGTCGGACTCTCACTGGACTAAATATATAATCATTGCAAGACACAAGAATTGTCAAGGAACTGGGACAACGACCAGGCAACAACCTATGTTTATGCCATGTGCTACACCATACATCTTCAATGGAGACTGTGAATTTCCCTTTCAGAGCGAGGAGGACAAACTAATAGAGTCTACTTATAAAATTCTGGGCACTGACAACCGTCCGTTCCTCTCCTCAATTTTTTTATTACATGAGCGATGCCAGCTCGCTGAAATTTAATATTTTTGTCGCTTTTTTCTTGTGTTTTCCCCGTCGTGTTGTGCATTCATAACGAGGCGTGATTGACAGCGTGTGTGCTGCAATAATGAAGATTGCTGACAAGGGCAGAGAATGAGAAATGCTTTTTGCTTGAGTAGAGAACAAGACAATATGAATGCACAAATGCAAAGAAAGCAACTTCTTAAATAACATGTCATCTTTTGTGATTATTATGCAATGCTTCATTGCATCACATTATTTTTAATCTAGCTTTGGCAACGGGAAATAAAAACCTGAGAGAAATTCACAATCTCAGAACATGAACAAATACTGGTCACCTTCACGTGAGCGAATACCTCATTGTGCAGGCTTAGCATATTCATGCCGTTTGAAACTTGCTTGAAGAACGCCATTGGGATGAACCATTATCATTTGAGGGGTGAGATGAAGAAGTTGAAGGGGTGGGCATCCCATCATGAATTTCAGAAGAGGCACACGCACCATGGGTGCATTCACAATGGAAAAGTCATTCCACAGGCATTGTTTTATCGTTGAGTTGCCCATAGGAATATGACAGAAAGACAAACAAACAAATTACATTTATTCATCATTTTCCTGTATCAGCTATCTCCTCATGTTGCTGAGTTTCATTTTTAGCACTCTGTATGTGACATGAATGCAACATTATCTTCACAGGTTAAACAAACTATAAATTCTTGAAAAAAAGAATCTTCAAACAACCAATTCTGCTCTGAAAATTCAAAATGTTTCTGGGCCATCCCTATTTGTCAATTCACACATCAATTCACAAAATGGGATTATGGGCCATTCATTTTGCAGCCTCCATTATCCAATCTGTGCCCATTTCCAGATGCTAACAAGCTCATACATTATACTCAGGATTACAAGCCATGCACCTTTTCATTTGTAGCTTCACTTGCCATCCCATTTGAAGCCTCCTAGCACGTTTCAAGGGGTGTCAACCCTTATTTACTAATGCAAGTTCTCCTCGGCCCCTTCCCCATGCTTAGCTCTACAATGGCAGCCACTAACATTGCCCCAAATAACGCGATCCCAATCTGCAACCTTATTTAGGTTAGCGCCATTAGCGTTGGATGAAGAGAGAGAGAGAGAGGGAGAGAGAGGGAGAGAGAGGGAGAGAGAGGGAGAGAGAGGGAGAGAGAGGGAGAGAGAGGGAGAGAGAGGGAGAGAGAGGGAGAGAGAGGGAGAGAGAGGGAGAGAGAGGGAAAGAGAGGGAGAGTGAAGGAGAGGGGAGATAGGGGGAGAGAGGGAGTGAGAGAAAGAGAGAGAGAAAGAGAGAGAGAAAGAGAGAGAGAGAGAGAGAGAGGAGAGAGGGGGTGGGGTGGGGTGGGGGGGGGGGAGTGAGAGTGAGAGAGGGAAAGAGAAGAGACAGGGAGATAGAGAGAGAGACAAGGAAATAGAGAGAGAGGAAGAGAGTAGAGAGGTGGAGAGTAGAGAGAGACAGATACATGTAGGAGATGGTGAAAAATACAGTGTAAGCAACTACATGCACTAATAATCACATCTCTACTATAACTTCTGGCAAAAATGTGTTCTTCTTTTATCTCAAAAATTCCTTTCTATAAACACACTGTAAAAAATAAACAAACGCAAACACAAAATGATCAATATTTTAAAACACTGATCATGTAATCCCTTATCCTGACACTAAATATTCAGTATTCCTACGGTTAAAATAATAAATTGGAAAAGGAATACAGAGCATCACTTCTATGAATTCAAAAAATCATTAATTTTACCACTTGTACAACGAGAATAAAATTGAAATTTATTGATGAATTGAAACAGCGATCTGAATTGGAATCTGCACATTAATGCATGAAATACATTTTGTTCTGTGATACTTTCCAATTCTTGAAACATGTCTCTATAAAGTCTTTCCAGTGAGGCCTGTACATTGTATGTACTCCTCTTACTTATTTAGCTTATAATTTGGCAAAAACAAGTCATTGAAAAATCTGTGCATGTACATTTCCAACGACGGCTTTAAATTTGTCAACACGGCATGAGTGGCAGTATAATCGCACACCGATCTGATCATTCTCACTTTCCCCCTCCCCTTGCCTTCTCCTTTTTAATGAAGGCAATATAGCCTAGATATATACGTGGCTTGATTTCAACTGCGAAATCAGATTGGCAGTGATATTATGTCAAGCAGCGCCTACAGTCATGTTCTCAATATGTCTTTTCCCAGATTATGCAGCGATAATCAACCCCCTTTTCAAACGCGACTAACTCTGTGGCGGTGTCGAGGGCGTTCTCCTCTCGGGACGATGCATGCTGTATAGCAACAGCATTGGGATAGTGATGGACAGGCAAACCACAGCAGAGACTCTGGTTCAGTTGAATCATATTTATCCATAAATGACATGGAATCCTCTCCTCATATTCTTTCTTTATACTACTAAGACCTTTACTATGAATGTATTGTGTGCAATATAAATGGTGTTCTCATTTTCATGAGAGTTACAAACTTACATAATGCCTGTATCTGTTTAACCGAGAATAACTTATACTGCCAGCATGTCCATGATCCAAAGAAGATATATATTTATTCCTGCATGCAATGACTATAGTTTCCTGTATCTGTGTTCAAAATGGAGCTCACTTAAAGATTGTCCGTCCCTTTCGCAAGCCTAAAATTTGAAATCGTCTATCACGATCGTAAATTGAAGAAAGTGTGATTCAAGACCATTTCTAAGAATATAGCATGTTGAAGCTTTCTGTATATGTAAAAAATTTCAGCCGTTAAATTTCAAACCGACTTTTTTGGTACCACGAAAAAAGTATTAGTCTTTGTTACAGTATGTATGTAGTTATTATGCGTGTGTGAAATCCTAATTTAATGAGTAACTACCAAACTTTGGAGATGATTCCTTCCATACAACAATGTTTTTCATAATGCATTTCATAATTTAATAAACAGATTAATCAATAAAGCAGATATTTCAACACAAACTGCTAAGAGCCTGAGGTAAAGACTATTAATCAGACGTTGTTTACGTGCATTATTTGAATTTTACACTACGTATCAGTTTCAAATTGTGAATATAGAGCTTGCTAACACTTCTCTATATGTTTTACCAATGTTTTGATGGTTTTGTGGTGATCTGAAAAAGGGACTGGCTGTCTTTAAGCAGTCTGGGTTACTCTTCAACTTGAAAACCTTCACCACGAAAGCATTGATCAGTTTGCAAGAATGCTAGAACCTAGGATACATCGTTATCGATAGCACCCAGTTCCCCGTCCACGCATCCCTTGTCTAAATACAGCACAGCACTCCCAACAAGGACACACTTTACTTCTTGGCAAACGAGTGAAAGCCATTAATGCATTCCTATCTAGTAATACCCAGCCGAGCCCCATCCACACAAATTTGACAAATTTCCTCTCCCCTCTCACTCACTGACATGGCCCTCCCAGCCAGTTAGCTGGCAGGAAAGAGCAGATTTTGGAGCTCTTAACGACTCCATTTACTCCATGCCGATGTCAGGAGAAATTCGCCACACTGGCCTGCTCTTCCATTTTGTTTTCGCCTTGCCCGCTTATAACGCTTATACCGTGCCTTCTCTGCACCTGCTGCAAGTTCCCTCCTGCACCCCCCCCCCCCCACTAGACCCCACCCTACCCCCCGTTACCATGGAGATTCCTCCCTAACTAACCTTCCTTCATACCACTCCTGGTTGGCCTCTCATATCTTCACACTTGGTCTCTGGTGCTGTTAATTGCAATCAAGCACAATCAGCTTCTTAGCCTAGACTAACTGTCCTCTGCATCTCTTAAAGGGCATATACTGTAATGGGAAGGCAAACAAGCCTTCAAAATGTAGTTGTTAGCAATCTTCCTGCCAATGGTCTCAAATTCATGTATTGTACATTTTAGAAGCTTGCTGAAAGGTATTCGCCCTCAAATGATCCACATATGGAGTAATTAATGATTAATGATTAAATCCTCAAAATGTTCGGCCCAAACATTTTGAGGATTTGTGATTTAATCACTCATAACTCCAAATGTAGATCATTTGAGGGCAAATAACCTTCAGCAAGCTTCCAAAATAGACAATACATGAATTTAAGACCATTGGCAAGAAGATTGCTAACAACTACATTTTGAAGGCTTTTTTGCCTTCCCAGTCATGCCAGTACAGTATATGCCCTTTAATCACCATGCGTCCACAATAGTAGTCCATCATTCAAGTTGTCATGCAAGTCCATGTTACAATACACTTTCCTGCATTTCACCATTGAAAACAATTACTCTACATATTCAATCTGCCCGATTACTTTCACTAATCCTCATTTTTTACCACACTTTTCTCTTCCTTTTGCAACATGATATTACTTTACAAACGTTTCATCTCACGAGGTGGCATTCTTTCAAGCAGATTTAAAAATATTAGTATTTGATTGTGAAAATACTCACAGTAGCGCTCAATAGCCACCAGATCCATACAAATAAAAACTCATCTAAACAACCTTTCAGACAAAAAACAAACTTAAGGTATGCCCATCTCCATCTCTATTATTATCCTCTACATAAATTGCCAGTGTCTCACTCATTTCTATTTTGTCCACCTCTGAGGAGGTATACATGCAATCACTTGTTCTACACAGCAAATGCAAGTTTGGACCATACAAGGTTTTAATGATATTATATCCTTGCCTGTTTCTTTATCTGCAGTGCATGGAGACAATAATCCCGCTCTCCCCTCTAAGAGGCCTGTAGATGAGTCTATCACACAGCGCCTAATGGAGTAGCACTCACAGGCCTATGTCCACAATGGCAAATTTTATTGCTTTATTGATCAGGAACTAGGTGTAAACTCATTTGGGCTTACGACCAGCATGTATGTGCGTGTGTATGTGTGTGTGTGTGTGTGTGTGTGTGTGTGTGTGTGTTCAGTGGTGTCTGTATATCTTCCAGCAGCGTATGGGAGCTGTTTAATGGCATGGGTTAGAGGAGGAGTAAAACTATGCAATAACTCTCTGAGGGAGCCGGCTCTGAGACAAAAACCTATTTGAGGTTACGACTCGGCTGTACGGAGGCGCTCTGTTTGTTTGCAACCTATTCCATAAATTAAAGGCGTCTAATAGCCTTTGGTACAAGTTGGGGTAAACATAGCAATAATTGAAAAGATGAACAATGAAGGTCTAAACCCATTAATATCATGACTACGGTATCTTCAAGACGAGTCCTTGTAACGAGAGAAATTAATTTGTATATGGCTACTAATGCAGTCCATAATGAGAATTATGGATTATGGAATAATTATATTTTACATTCTATTCCAGTCCAAAAATACATCACACTAGCTCATTACCTGATATTGAAGTATAGAAAATATTTGTGATATGGACTGCTGAATCATGATTGCGAAGACTGATGACAGACTAGAAATCTTAAAAATATAATCGTCTTTCTTAGCAGCTTAGTGCAAGGACCGCGCCATCATAATCTCTAAGAGTTGTTTACCAACCACCATCCTCCTCCCCGCATCTAACCACAGCTTTGCAGTCCGGGGCCAGGTTTGTTCCTGCCTGAGGAATGGATCGATACCGATTCCCCGACTCCCCACGAAGCTAGACACAGGAGCAGGCTGCAGCCGCCATCTGTACAAGCACTATAGATGAGGGATGTGGTGAACAATCCGGCCCCAGTCAGAGAAAAACAATGCTGATCAAAGGACTCTACTTTCAGCATTAACCCCTTTTTTACCAGGTAAAATGCTGCCGTACGGCATTTGTGTGCATTCCTACTGAAAATACACATACCTTACTTACACATGTTAAAGAACAACACAATGCAGATGTTAAGTTCATTGGAAGACACTCATTGGACTCCATGAAAGGTGCCAATCATCACCATAAACACTAAGGTCTCACTGATTTGTATTTATGCAACAGAGGCCACATTCATGAAACCTAATTTAGCATTACTAGTTACGAAAATGGATTTACCCTATGGTCTCTCGAGATTATGTTTATGCAACAGGGGCCATATAAATGAGACCTTACTAAGCATTTATAGTTACTAAAATGCACTTACCCTATGGTCTCTATAGATTGTATTTATGTAACAGGGGCCATATAAATGAAACCTTACTAAGCATTCATAATACTTCAAAACATACTGCTATGAGCATTTCAAGGAACTAACGAGGCTAGTAAGATTTCATGAATAGACATAAGTTGTTGTATCAAAATCGATCAAAAACAAAATGCCAGTGAGCTGGCATAACAAAGTTTCTGTCATAGTGAGTTACAATCTACCTTAGATGCATATCAAAGGACCCATTCTTATCAAAATACTACAAAAAGACAAATATGAGATTGAGGATGCAAACATAAACAAGAAAAGATAAAAGAAAAGATGTATACTTTTGTCAACACAAGTAAAGAAAGTAATTGAATCGACAAGACGGCTCGAGACAAATCTGAGCTAAATCTGCTATTCATCAGTCATCACATACAAATGTCATGCTTCATACTATTTTGTTGTGCTTGTAAGAACCACACACACGCCACACTATTACAGATAAACAATCTATTTTAGCAACATCGGATACTAACTCTACTTTCTGGGCTTGGAGGGCAAATAATTACTACCTTCACAAAGTGAGAATTTCCTGATGATTTGTCAGATTTTGTCAGATTTGTCTTTCAATTATTTTGTCCCAGATTTGTCTGTTTTAACTCAAGTCACTTTGTCGCCGGGGTTTGTCCTCTGTTTAAGCAATTGCCTGTGACCTACTCTCCCCAACTAATTCACTCCTCACTGGATAAGGGAGGATAGAAACGCCACAAAAACTGTTCTCTTCACAAGTTCTGCAGTGCAATGTCCGGTATACTCTTTATTACACCCAGAATTTTCCTTCCTGATACTTCATCATCCGCCACTGCCACGGGTAATCTCTAGATTTGACAAATGAGACTAGATAAGTGCGCCACAAATGCATGAGATGTGTAATGGGGAAGACTCTGACATTTACATCAACAGTTTTCTTGGCCAATATACTTTTTTTGCCTCTGCTGCTAGATTATCCATATGGACTATATCAGCAGGCTACAATGATGCTCCTCCGCGTAAAGCCGTGTTTGGGATGTACGTGTAGATAAAAAAAAAAAAAGCCCCTAATAATTCATTGCTCAGGTACTTTGTACGCGCTAACTGATTAAATTTCCACAAACTGTATCGAGAGCACTGCCTGCTTGCAATTAGTTGTCTATGTACACACTGTGGGTGGATGCTGTAGAAGAGGGGCGATGGAGAGAACACAGATGGGGGGGAGTGGGACAGGGTGAGAAGTTAGGAAATAGAAACAGATGGAGAGAGAGAGAGACAAAGAGACAGAGAGAGAGACAGAGAAAGAGAGAGACAAAGAGACAAATAAAGAGAAAGAGACAGAGACAGAGAGAGAGAAAGAGAGACAAAGAGAGAGATAGACTGTGATAAGGAAAATAAAGTGCAAATAAAAGATGATCCCCTCTCCCATATTAACTGATGGGAAAAATACTGATATCAAAGCAGAACGAACTTAACAGGACTCACAGTAACGATGACCCAGAAAGGTGAATGACACCGTAATTGCATTCATTACATATCATCAAGAGAAAGAGAAAAGAGAAGGGATCACTGACTAGGGAGATTATGAAGAGACAAATATACACGGTAAGAGAGATGATGAGTGATGGCTGTCACAATGGACCTGACACCACACAAAAGGCAAGGATATGGGGAGAGTGAGAACCCATCAAGAACTACAGGGGGAGATTAAGGTGCTCAACTATACAATGGGATGTGGGGCAGGTACGGGGAGATGGTGGCGACTCATTGGCACGGCAACGGTCATGTGGGAAAGGGAAAAGAAGAAGTTGTTCTAGTCTGCGGCAAATGAGGCATAAACACCCGCCATTACTTTGGCTTAGACCATGATCCCCATTCAGAATAAATGACCAGAGAAAATCTTGGAAGAACCAACCCCCCCCCCCCCCCAATCTGATTATTACCCCTTCAAATCTCGAGTTGGCCGGTTTTGAATTGCAGGAGCTGGCGAGATATGGGGGGATTAATTTTATGACACTGGAGTAGGCTTGGTCTGTGGCTGCCATATCCTCTTGCAGCTGCAGGTTTTTCTCCTGCATTTTGCTGCTAAATTATGGATGTTGGCACACAAGAAAACATCAGAGGGAGACAAGGAGTATAGGTGAACAATACAGTAAGGAACAGCCAAGAAAGAGGTGGGGAAATGGGAGAGGTGGAGGTATCAATATTGAATATACTCTAAAGGGAGAAAGAAGAATGAACAAACATGAACAATGAACAAAAAAGAGGAAGTGAAAGTATGAAAAGGTCAGATAAGTACAAGAAGATCTAAAGATTCAAAAGAGACTTTTCCTGCTTTGCTTTTATACACTGATTACTTCAAGGATGATGGCTCTTTATCTTAAAGGAGTTGATGGTCTTTGAAGTAGGGCCACTAGTGAACACTTCCCTGAAGAAAATGTTGCTCATCAGGAGAATGTGAATATACAACTGATTCATCATAAGTTCATACTGGCTATAATCAACTGCTTTTCTGAAATAATTTGAATAAAAAGAATACACAAACATTCAAGCATGATTGCCTAATCTCAAGTTGAACCCCCCCCCCCAAAAAAAAAAAAAGTGGAAGTGCATACATGCACCATGATTTGAAATGAATATTTTCTACAAATAAAACTATACAGCCAGCATAACACTAAGCAGTTGTCAATTCTCGTTATGCAGAGTCACACGCAGTAAACATGCCCTGGTTTATCAATGACTGAGAAGGAGACACTATTGCACATGCCTCATCAATAGCTAATGAAAATCAATAAGCATGTGCGTGTGAGCTCTAATTGATGCCAAACAGAGTAATGAAACAAATAGCTCATCCATGGTGAAGTCTCTGTCTGGTATCAGCCCGTAATATAGCATGTTATGAGGTTAATTAATCACAACCTTTTTACATATGGCGACCCATAGGCACTATAACCCATACAAACTACTGGTAGCGTTACATATTGGGTCGGTCATACATTTTTAACTTCTGCGTGACCTCCATTTGTTAATGGGAGAGAGAGGAGAGAGAAAAGAGGGTGGGGGGGGGGGGGGCAATCATCTATAATAAGTATTGATCACCCCTCCACACTCAGATAGAACATCATCCCTACCCCTCTTTCTCTTCCCCTCTCTCCTTCCACCCCCTCTCTCTTTTCGCCTTATCTTCCTTTTCATCACATAATCTCTTTCTGCATTACCTCTCCCTCCCATCTTTTCCTACCCTTCCACTCTTCTATCATTCTACCACCCTCCTCTCCCTCTTCCTCCTCCTTCCCCTCTTGACCAAACCCTCTCCCTTCCCACTCTCCATCACTTCTCCTCTCCACTCAGCATTCTCCTTACCCCACTGTACTTTCTCTGACATGAGTCCATTCACCTTCTTAGTCATGAATGTGTGTGCATGCATTTCCTCCCCACCTAGTCTTCAACCCACAGCGCATAATGAGCCAGCTACCAGGTGTGCCCACACATACTAGTGGCTCTCAGGTGTGATGCCTCTTATATTTTTTGAACAAAATCCCTCAAATTATGGAGTTTAATGAGCTAACAGAAAGTGCTCAGCATTGTCCTGCTACCAAATTGCCTCTCACGAGTCCACTTGTACTTGCAAATTGGATACCCACTATATTTTTTTCTACAAAATGCCTGCATGACATAGGAACTTCTTCTCTACAAATACTAACATCAATTACAAATCAACAAGATAACTTCTCATTCTGACTATAGTAAATATATATTGTAATTTCACGAACATTTTCAGAACCTATCTATGTTATTTAGGTTGCGCATTTTTTATTGATGCTAAATACAATCAGATCAGCATGTGTGGCATGATATAGTACGTTGATAAAAGTACTATGGGTATGATGGAAAGAGAGAGATGGAGAGAGGCAGAATGAAAGGGAGAAAGGGAGAGAAAAGGAGAGAGAGGGGGAGAGAGAAGGCTGAAGAAAGAGGAAGAGGGAGCCGAAGGGAGGGGGGGGGGTGGAGAGGGAGGTGGGGAGAGAGAGAGAGAGAGAGAGAGAGAGAGAGAGAGAGAGAGAGAGAGAGAGAAGATGAGAGAATGGAATTGGGAGGGATAGAGAAAGGAAAAAATGAAACCCAGAAAAGAAACAGGCAGAAAAAGAGAAGGCTCGAAACATATGAATAAGCTAATTTTGAACTTAATATCGAGCATCTGAAGAGTTTGCCCATCAGAAGATGATAAGATGAAAGAGACAATGAGATGAAATAAGACATAAACCAGTAAAGGAGAAAGCAGATGGCCAAAAAGGAAGAAAACGGAGGAAAGTCAAAAAATGAGGTGTTGTCTCCTCGGCTGATGAGCGGCCGTTCCGTGGAGGCTCCGTGAACTCCAGGCGACAATTACTGGTGGTAGCAGCTGACCTAAAATTTCCCTTTTAACAGGAATCGATTGTGCCCGGCCCCACACCCCTCCCCCTCTAGCCGATAATTTAATCACCCACAATGCACTGCAGGTCTCGGGGAAAGATGCAATGGGTGTGGATGACTACGACTCTTCTATTTTAAGAAGGAGCTTGGCCATCCATGCCTCCTAGTTACTACTTAAGTCTCCTAGTCTTACTCTAGAAGTCAAAGAAAAAGAGCCGATAGAACATTTACCACGCAGATGCTAAAAAAAAAGTATCAGACTTTGTAGCCTTGTCTATTTGTGTTTGCCTGATAGGGATAAAAGTCTTCATGTTGCTAAACATATGCTGAACAGAAATAACATTTTAAGCCATGAGGGAGATTTTCATGATTTACAGGCCCTTATGGAGAAGACAGATAAGCAGACAAAGAAAGAAAAAGAGAGAAAGAGAATACAATCACATGTAGCTCATGTCTCAATCTATTTTGCATTACTACTTAATTCCTTTAACATCAGGCAACATGCAGCCATTAAATGGATGCAATCTTTGAAATTCAATTTCATCTGATGAAGATCATGTAACCATGACAATAAATACTCAACTAGACAAGCCAATACACGCTACAGCTGACATTTGTGAGCATGTACGAGAGGGGAAGGCATTTTTATTTAAACTCTAGCAAACTACAGGATTCATAATGTCGAAACCAGATATATTATTGTTCCAAAAGGATGCATTGCTGACAATTCTCCATGAGTCAGGGTTTTGAAATTCACCTTTCTGGCTGAAGGTACGGCAAGCGCACGATCCATATAACTCTCAAACAGTGGCACGACTATGGCAGAGGCATTTCCACACGCAGCTAGCTTTCCCCGCCCAGCTAAAGCTGATGAACAATAGGCTCCGCGAAGCACAACGCTCCGTTGTTGGCGGGAAGCGGGGATTTATTTCTAGCGATCACCGTGGTGCTACGGTGGTGGCCCAGTGTCATGTGACAACGATGGATGCAATATTGGGGAGAGATTTCGGGGGCACGGATTTATGGCTGAAAACTCACACCTGTCACGAGGTATGTGGGGGGTGTCCATTTCCAAGGCATCGCTATGGTTTCAAGCTTCTGGGTAAACTCAGAATTGGCAGTACTTCTACTTTTCTACCATCTACACAGCCTATGCATTTGTACCTGGATCTCTTCATTTTAAACCACAGTCTCTAAGGGAGAAGTGAGCACAATATTAGTGTTATAAAATAATATGTGTTACATACGTATATAAATTTCTAATACATCGATGAAAGAAAGACCAAATTAACAGTTTGTGTGCTAGTTTGTTTACAGAAGCAGCTATTAACATATAGTGTAAGAATATCATTTTGAAAAGCTAGCACACAAACACTTTTGAAAAATTAGGAAAAATGTTTAAATAAGTATTTTTAAGCTAACATGGCTGATCTCATGAAGATATGAAAACAGATGCATGAAATGACTCTTGTTGATCTCAACACATTCAGCATTGCTCATTACTTAATGGAGTCCATAAGTTGGGTACAGCTATACACAACCTTCACTTAGATCAATTTTAACACAACTTTATACTGTATATAAGCAAAAATGTGAGGCAACAAATTCTTCATAAAACTTATTTCTAGAAAACAGTACTTGAATCTACATTTGAGCGAGAAACTTCCCTACGGTGCTTGAAGTAAAATATTTGACCACTTTCTCCAAGAATGCAAGTTGCAAAAATATACATCGCTGCACTCGAATTTTCCCAATTTCTCCGTAAGGACAAGTCGGGGGATACTTCAGCGGTTCTTCACTTTCCTTTTTTCCCCGGGACCCTAGAGGATGCGTCGCAAAATGACGCAGAGGAAATCTGGCCATGTCTTCTTCACCAAACACAGACATTACTGTAATAAATGCCCTTCCCTGTGGGGTTTGTTTAATAAACATCACCCTCCTAAATCATAAACAAAGCGGTAGAGAGGGGGTGGTGGTTGTTGTGGGAGAGGTTGAGAAACAGGGAGAGGGAGAAACATGATGATAAGAATATGAGAGAGAGAGAGAGAGAGAGAGAGGTAGAGAGGGTGAAAAATGAGCGTGACTGAATTTGAAAAAGGGGTAATTTAAATATAGAGACGGGAATAAAGAGATTGGAAGAAAGAAACTAGTGGGAGAAGAAATAAATATTGAAAGGCAAAAAGGAGTTGGACAGAGATGCAAAGAAAGGATAGAAAAAGGAAAACACAAGTGCGATACTGTGAGCAGGGTAAATCTAAACACAGAAATAAAATGTAAAAGAGGGATTAGAATGTGAAAAAACAGTGAGAGCTGATGGGATGGGGAGAAGATAAAAAGCAGAAAGCGTTAGCGAAAAAAGGAGACTGAATCCGCACAAACCAACACTGAGACTGTGTGGAGTAATTTATGACACTGCCATCGCACTGGGAAATCTCAAGTGTTTGCCTAGCTGTACAGCACCCAAAACATAGGCCCGGCAGAAAGGACAAACTCTCCCCTATTGATTCTGCACTGCCTCTTGCTCACTGCTTGAACTTTAAAGGAGCACCGTTTACTTCCTTGTTTTTGTGTCATCGAGTAACGGATGAGATAAGACTACGTGAATGAGCATCTGCACATATATTGACACACTTTCGCTGGCTATCTTGAACTTTCTTTTGTTGCCAACTGGGACATTAAACCAAATATCATCACCCCGGTGGTACGGCAGGCATGTTTTTATAAGCCAGCCGGTTTTGCACCCGGCCAATTTCCATTGTTTTTACATGTATGATACACTTGGTTTTACTTTTGTAGGTTGCGCTTTAGACCATTTAAAAGCCACAATTTGTGACAACACGTAACATTTTTGGGTTGCCAAATATGAGACAGTATTTTTATTGTCAGATCGAGTCAAGCATTGATAACTATCATTCCTAAATGATCATAAGCTTTCCCAGTCTTTGTTCAATAGCTGGTTCAGAAAATCATTGTATAAATCCGTAATCTTCATAAAAGCAAACAGTAATAATAGAAGAAAGTCAAAATAACAGACAGGTTAAGTCCCATAAAGAAAGACAGAAACAGAGTGATAGAGAGGGAGAGAGAGGGGGAGAGAAAGGGAGAGGGGGGAGAGAGGGGGAGAGAGGGGGAGAGGGGGAGAGAGGGGGAGAGAGAGGAGAGAGAGGGGGAGAGAGGGGGAGAGAGGGGGAGATAGGGGGAGAGAGGGGTAGACAGAGAGAGAGAGATACAGAAGGACAGAGGCAGAGGCAGAGACAAAGACAGACAGACAAACAGACAGCATACACTGGTGGGGAAGGAGAAATTAATACAGATCATTATGTAAAGCAAACTGAAGGTCAAAGTACAACCATCTACAAGAATACATGCGGTATAATCATCCTATTGTGCTTGATTATCTTAGAGACGCAGCAATTCATATCATGGACTGTGTTCCTACACTTCATGATTAATGATCCAAATTTAACTCCAGTTGGGATTTTATCCTGGCTGCTCTCTGTCGTTCTCCACCTAATCTCTCCACTGCTCTATCATTCCATTCCTCCACTGTTGCCCCTCCCTGACACACTCTCTCACCCCTTTTCCATATCTACCACCTATTTTTCTTTTATCTCGCAGCTGCCTGTCTTTCCAAAGCTCTTTCTACTGCATCCAGACATCTTCTCTTTGACTCCACTTCCATCTCTGTATATGACTTTGCTCCTCACTTTGTCTCTCTCTTTCTCTCCTCTCTTCACTCCTATTAATTTCTCATCCACATATCTTCAGTCTCATCCTATCTCTCCCCAGTTCTCCTTGCTCTCCATTGCTCTCTATCATGCTAATGGAGTTTCCTCCCCAATTGTTTGGAGCGGTTCACTAGCCTAACCTCCCCCACTGTTAACCACACCCTCCACGCTGCATCCCCCATCAAAACAATCGCCAGAAAAGAGAAACAAAACACCACCTCCCCCTTACTCTCCGCTCATGCATGCGTCTCAATCCTTATTCCCGATATCATGTGACGTGCTGCGTGTGTACACCTCGGTACAGCGCTTCCTGCATTGTGTTTTCTTTGCGGTTGTTTTCTGCCTTCCCAACTCTGTCTGGAGAACATGATTTCATGTTTTGTTAGATAAATAACAAGAAAATAAAATTAGGGACATGCTTGTGACTGCATATGTGCATCCTTTATACCACATGTCTGCATCATTGGTGATTTTGTTTTTGTTTAAACAAAGGTTTTCTACATGAATGTGTAATATAGCATCCATGAACACAGGCAATCTATTCAACAAATTTCAAGATTCATCTTCAAATCATCATTAAATGCATATATTTGTACAAAGCCCACATTTTAAATGACCAGTATTACAATGTGTTGTTTACATTAAACCTCAATGACTGCTAGCCTCACCTACCCACATATATGTCCAGTGGCTGTTTGTTGCAAAGAAAGAAAGAAACACAATGGCAAAGGAAGCTTGCTTCCTGTGAAGAAGCTGTACAAAGTCATCCTTCAAGAGGAAGAGAATGCCAGAATTATATGCATCATTAGCTCATGAGAGTCATTTCCAATTAAGCCTTAGCTTATGGCTACAGGCTGGTCCATGTGGTTAGTCTATGGGAATGACATCATAGGAGTCAACCTGTGATGAGAGCAAAATAGGTCCTTAAAGTAAATTATTTGAAGAAATAATAAGGTTCATCTTAAGGTAAGTAAAAACACAATGGATCTTCACATTGTTTGTGAGATGATTTCTTAAACCCCTTGGATTTATAATCAAGAGAAACTTTATCTTCAATATTGAACTGTTTGACAATGTTTGACAACGATGCTAACCTTTAGGTTTGAAAAACAAAACAATGCTCCTTAACATTGTTGGTGAGATGTTTTCTTAAGCCTTTTGGATAAAAAAATTGCAACTATATCTTTAATGTTGAAATGCTTTACAAAAGGAATCTGACTCTTGAATGCTGTGAAAGAGTGCCCAGAAATAGAGTACAACAGGTAGAATACAGAAAAACTGCAGTTTTTGCATAATATGATTGCAATTGTTGTGTTGGTTTCTCCTCGATGCGCATGAGCCGTAAAGGGATAATAAATGCAAAAACATCAATAACATGCTTTCATTTGGTTGGAAATCCAAACATCCACTGCATTTTTCCTCTATTCCTATCCGCAAGAAACAATGGGGCCTCTTTTGGCTCAAACATACATCGCTGTGTGATACATCAGAACGGTACCTTTGCCATTGCCCCACGGAGAAGGCCGGAAATTTGCCTAAAAAAGAGCAATTCTAGAAGCTTTTTCTCCACAGTTCCTGTGCATTGTTCCCCCCACCTGCTCCCCTCTCTGACAAGGTTGATAATGACATTCATGACTACCTCTCTCTCTATCCTCTTTGCCCTTCTCTCATCTCTGCTCCTTTCTCCATTTCTCTTTTGCTCTCTATCTTTTTTTTGTTGTTCTCTTATTCCCATGCCCCTCTCTCCCTCTCCCTCTCTCTCTCTCTCTTTTCTCTCTCCCTCTCTCTCTCTCTCTCTCTCTCTCTCTCTCCTTGTACATTTGAATGTTCCTCTCTTTTTATAATCTCTTTCATTGTCATTCCCTTTGTATTGTATATGTCACCTTAGTACCCCTTTGTTTCTCTCCCCCTCTCTTTCTACCCCTCTCTATCTCTCTCTCTCCCTCTTATTCTCTTCTCTTTTTTATAAATATATATTTATATTTATCGCTGTCTTTTCAACGTCCCAATAGCCCCCCACTCTCCTCACTCTGTCTTTCCTCTGCAATTTATTAATGTCTTCAGTGAAAGACAAAATCTGAGTTCAGTGAAACATTGATTGGGAGAGAAGTAAACAAGAAAATGAAATGGGTGTTCCTCGTGTTTGTTACACGTTTTCCCTATTGTACGCATTGGATTGTCACCCTCAAGAAATTCATATATAGAAAAGATTTATCTGTATTTAGAGAGAGTAGCTTTTATACAAACACTCATCCCACTGTTTTATGTTGTTTGTCTTTCTGTCCATTCATCTTTTACATGTCCCTCCTTCTCTTTTCTGTCCACCCACCTATCTCTCTCTCTCTCGCGCTCTGTCCCTCTCCCTCTCCTCCTTTCCCTCTCTGTCATATCCCGTTCACACGAAATGAATCTAGACAGATTAGGAGCCTGAAGCGAGGTAATCAGATGCCGTATGACATGGGAAACGGCCCCAATGCCCCAATGAGATGTGTGATTTCACTCCACCCATCTTGCATAATCCTCGCCTTCAACCCCCCCCCCCCCCCCCTGCATCATCACATTAATTTTACCTTCCACAACACTAATAATTCACTTCCCTCCCTAGGGTGCCACAACTTTTCCCACAAACATTTCTCAAACATCTCTCAAATTTCAATTTCTCTCTCAAATTTCAAGGATTAATGCGTTCATTTCTAGAGAGCTGTCTGCATTTCATTTTCCTCAGATGTAGTTAGAAACTATAAACTTGATAACGCAAAAAAAAAAAAATATTGCAACTGTCCGGGGGAGATTTTTTTTCAGACTAAATGTCATGAACCAATACTGTACATCTTACCCTATTCGAACATTTGATTTTTCACAACAATTCTTATCGGCAATGTGTGGGCTTAACCTGCCCTGTTTGATACAAGCCTCCCACAGCCATGGCACTAGAGTTCCTGAATCTGTCAGACATCACACATAACTACTCTACATCATGGGCATGGCGTACCTGACAAAGCTTCATAAATTAGAAGCTCATCATAGAAGGCAAAGCTGTTAACCTTGCCCCGTCCTATTCAGAAAATAGCATTTCCATACGACCCTGGTAACTTAGGACTGCTTAGGAGCTGGGTCAAAACGCAGATGCTTTATGAACGCTAGTCACGATGATAACAACATATGGATCCGTTGTTCAGCCTATCCTTAGTTTCAAAAACATTCGATGATTGTATTCTCATGTATTTTGTTAGATCTCCAGCAAATGTAACGTCAACTTTAAAGAAGAGTAATGACCATGTTGTAAACAGGTAAAGTAGATCTCAAGTAAGCAAAATTATTTTCTATGCCAAAACATTTCATTTATCATCTTGAGCAAAGTTAAAAAAAAAAAAAACTTAAAAAAGGTAGACAAAATGTTGTTTTTGTATCACACTCTCAATTCTTTTTGGAAGCTAATAAATAAGGAGAAAACAAAACAAACAAGATGTCTTATCATCCTTATATGCATTCCCATTTGGTAAAGGTAGGATGAGTTGGCAAGTAAAGTGAACTATGAGTGTACTTCAGGAAAGGGGAAAAAGGAGGACTGACGAAATGTCATACAAAATCTATACAATCAAAATATTATTGGAAAAAATTTCCTTTCCTTTATATCATACCTTTATTCCAGTGAAGTGCGCAGCCATTGTTTTACCAGCGCTCATTTCTCTGGATACATCTTAGCTGTAATATTGCTGTATTTTGTCACTCTACACCACTTTAAACATTTTCTCGAGCAAGCCATTTCACACAGCTCTACAAAATCTCACCTCTTTGGCCACCTGCTATGTGGGTGTTGTGCGCAACGCATTATAACCAAACATGCCAGAGGGTTGTGCAACGCAAGAAGTGGCGAAGCTCGCCTGCAATCTGCGTCCAGAGTGGCTTTGGCCCATGAAGGCTGCAATTTTTGAAACTCTAGACACAGCGCGAGTTATCTCTCGCTTGTTTTCAGAAATTGTGCAGATCCTGTCGGATCTTGCGCTTTGCCTTCAGGTAATCACAGTCTTAAGTAACGCTGGGATTAGATTTGCAATGCGCTTATGTCTACCACAGTGACAAATCTATTTTTGTGGCCTCATCATGTATCTGGCAAAGCATGAGCAAGCACAAAGAGCTCTCCCTACCACTGTCTCCAACATTGCATCAGCTCCTTTTTTTATTCAACCCTTTGTGTGCCACCGTCACATTTCGGCACCAGTAATGCGCAAACATCCAGTCTTGTTTAGCACGGGAGTAGTTTGAAATAGTAGAATGGTACATAAATGTAATAGTAAGTAAATGACTACCTATCATGGCTTAATAAACAAGTAGATTTGCAGGTGAGTATTGGACTACAAATACACTAAATCAAATATTTGAGACTTAAGTTGATACTCTTAATGGTGCTTGTCTTTCTGCTAACTGAACTCCAACCGCTCCCAAGCTGTGATGTTATATATATACATTGTGTGCAGCCTAGTCTGTGGCACTGCTATGACAGGGTAACAAGACATATAGCACTTACCGACATGTTGATACTGTTAATTGCACCGACCGCTTCTTTTCTTGTGCTGAATTTGACAAACGCGCAACCTGGATATGGGAGGGGAGGTTGATAGACGAGAAGAATGGGAAACAGAATAGAATTATTAGCAAGGTAAACTAACAGTCAAATGTTTTCCAAGTTTGTTTGCATTGTAAGCAAAATCGACAGAACATACATAAGAAATGCCAGGTCCATCTTTTAAATGCTTACCCGGCTCCATCTTTGTTTAAATATTTAAAGCATTCCAATCTATACCAATAAATGACTTGTCTGAATGTAATCAATCAACGAGTAAAAACTCGTATTAGACTATATCTAAATTATACTTTTTCATCAATCAAAGAGTTCAACATACTAATGTAGCTAACATGGAATGAACATTTGACAAAACATTACATATAACATTAAGTAATTATAACTACATGTTATGTTTCTATTATATTTCAGATGGAAAACAACACATCCACTTTGATATATAAAGTAATATGTTTTTACTCAAATTCTCAATATTACATGCTCAGGAATGTGTAGTCATTAATAGAAACCAAGTTACATCACTCCAGTGCATGAATATAGACAGACCTCAACATAACATCATCTAATCTTGCTGAATAAAAGATACCCTCCAAAAACATGGCGTGAGCCTCATCTTAATGAAATACCATTCAGCCCTTCACCAATTACAATGGTTGTCATGGAAACTTGAAATTGTCTAGCTGCCATGGGGAGTTGTCCATGCAGCCATTCAACAATCATATAGACTGAAATTGAAGACTTATTGCGTATGGACTCAAATTTTTATAACAATCATTTTGTATAACAAATGTGAAGAATTGAAGTTTATCTTTGTGAAGTCATACATCATGTGGTTTTCACCTCCTTTCCACATCTTATATGGAATACAACATGTAAAAGCATCTGTCTTGTTTTTATCACAGGGAACATACAGCAGTATTTATTTTTCATGAGTGACAGATCTTTGTTAATTTGTCATTCAAATCCTTTTATAATTAAATACTCACAAGTACATTACAGTATAAATCTTTACAACTATGATATGTGTGTCATTCTGCAAATAAATATCAAAATAAGTAGAAGGCAGCAACTGCAGCTAAAAACATTGTTCTACTATTGAACCCACGCACTTTCCCCCTCCCTATCTTTCGTTTCCTGTTTTCAGTTAGAAAAAACAGTCAGATATGCATTCTAATGAAATTAATATTAAAGGTAATATACCCCTGCAACCAAATAGGTCCATATTTGACAGAGAAGATGTCTACATTGTACTTGTGGTTTGTGCAGTGATTTGCTCTGCAAAAAGGACAGGCTCCCTGTACTAGTTGCAGAATAGCACATAGTGTGACTTGGCAGTGTGCGTGATGTTCACAATTGTACATCCATATTTCATGATAATAAAGCCATGTTAGAGGATTTAATGCATCTATGTTAATTCTTGTTGAATGTTACTCTAGCATTGCACATCTCAATCTATTCTTTACTATGCTGATATATACAAAGGTATAACATACTTGCATGAAAACACACCAATCCAAAAAATGTTTGATATTCCTGGGTATTTGTTTTCTATACTGACTCATATTTCATTCAGTGCAAGCTTCTCTACAATCCTAGAAATCAATCATATGCACAAAATTGTAATTAGCATGTGAAAATTCATATTCTCTTCTCCAGACCTGGAGAGTATTTTTTTGCTCTTAACTCTGCATGTGCCATGTATGTGTTGTTGTCATAAGCAATGCACTCTAAGCAGCATTGTATCTGGCACAGGGCAGGTACAATGGACAAAAGATGCCATCCATACATAGATCTTGGACAGCAGTAACAAATAACTGGTGGGAGAAATTCCTCAAATTAACATTTCTGAGCTTCCTTACTGTTCTAAGCGGAAATTGTTGTCAGCTGCCTTCAGTCACCCTGATTTGAGATGAACAACAAACTCCTTAGAAAATAATAAGAGACCTACATAACTCCAATGGTACGTAACTATGTCCAGGACTGTACCACTTCCACGTAAATTGCTTTTGTAATCCGTTTACGCTTCCTAGTACCCCTCATGATGCTTAAAGAGAAGGGACGTCCCTGATGTTTAATAATCCCCCCTTTTAAACCTTCTGTGCGCCCAATCAATTTCTTCTCTTTGGGATATGTGTGTGATATTTGTGGGGGAAAATACATAGATTGCAAACCAAGGATTAACAGTTCATGTGCCATTGGTGGAATTCTCCCCCATCAATACACACAACTCACACAGAGCAGCAGTTTGTCCAACATACAAAGGGTTGAATTGATGCTCAGTAGCTCCAGAAGGGTTCTAATCACATCTACAGACCTTTTGTCCCTGTCCTATCTCATGATGGAGATGAACAAAACACTATTCAGAACATCATCACTCAAATAATGATGCTGGCAATGAAAGAATTCATGAATAGTAAGTAATCAAGATTTCCAAGAAATCAGCACTTTATTCCTGGACAGAAAAATCTGACTTTTCCCCTCACTTTCGCAATCAACATATTTTGTTTCTCCCTTTTTGTGTCTATCACCTTCTCCTAAGGATTTGTTGGGCTTTAAGGCTTTGTGCGTGAGGTGAACTGCCACACTTTCAGTTTTGTGTGTATTACTTGTGGAAGATTACACCAGTGCCCGTAAAGGGTAACAGAAACATTATCTTCATGTATGGGTCAGAACCGACTACTGTTGGATCGCTGTCTCCATTTCCTGGCGGGTACATGAGTCAGACTTGGATCACATGGCACCCTCTGTAACCAACATCAACAGCAAACACTGGTCACTCGTTTCAAGTCTTCACATGCCAGTGTAAAGATTTAAGTAGTGGTAATACGTACTGGTCCCATACAACAGCAAATTGTCTGCTACACAAAGTCCGAGCAGGGATAATGTTATGGAAGGATATGAATCAAGCTGATTTCTTTGAAGCCATGCTCAAAGCGGCTAAAAAATTTTATGTTCTCAACACATGCTTGTTAAAACAAACAGAAACATGACTGTGTGGCAACAGCATCTCAGAAAGAACGAAAGAAATGTAGAGTCTCATTTTAAATTTGTTTAAGTCCTGTTAATGGCATGAATAATTCTGTGAACATAACAAACATCAGCAAACAAAAATAAAGTTTTTCAAGAAAATATTTCATCTGCATGCAAATGCACACTGTTAATGATAAAACACAGCTTAAGATATCATTTTGAAAACGATTAAATCCAACAAATGCCCAAGATGTTGGAAAATAAAGAAAGTAGTCAATTTTGTTGGTATTACAAATATTTCACATATCCAAATTTTGAAATGATTTTTTAAATTCTACTGGACTACCTGCTCTCAATGCAGAGCTGTTTTTGTTTGTGAGTAAATACCAGTTTCCACAGTCCCATAAATCCATAACAATGATTGTCTGAAAAAATTAAGGATGTATACTGTTGCCACAGTGATCATAACTGACTGTAATAGCAGTAGTTGAGATTGTCTTTAATTGGGATTTTCTGTAATTGCACCTGTTTATGTAGCCACACAGGCTATCAACATATTGTTATTTTTAGGTTGATAGGCCACTGATTAACTGGGGCTCTGCAAAGTAACTTTTATCTAAACGTGAGAAGATGCACATTACAACAATGGTGGAAGTCTAAGATTACTAGTAAGGATTTGAGTCACTTTGCTACATGAAAATAGCATATTTCTGTGAAAAAATGCAGTTGACGTAGGAAGATTAACCTTGTATTTTTCATATTTTCTTTTTTTCCTCTCCCTATAGCTTTCACTCAGGCCATTCTCCATTGTTCTCATCGTGTTTCTCTTTCTGTTTATCCTTCTTACTATCCAATCTGGCAGGCTACTGAAGGTCAGATAAAAGCAATTTCATTAGTCTATAAATAAATTTCATGTAGAAACAGCAACATACAGAAAGACTAGGCAAGCAATGTTAAATTGTACTTTGGAAATGACATTCAATGCTGGAAACAAGGATAGAACATGCAGAGGATGTAAAGCCGTACAACTACAGGTGAACTTCTGAGAGAGAAACTCACAAGAGAGAGAAGCAGAGACTGTTTCATTATTTCTTTCTCGAAGGAGAAATCAAGTATGCAGGGAAACCTCACAAAAAGTTCAGGAAAACAAGTTTGTAACGCGATTCAGTCATTTTCATGCAAGAGTTTGAGCACTGTCCATTTAAATACGAGATAAGTGGTTCAATTTTAGAGGCTGTTTTTTGTCATGTCTACTTCTATAACCTAACTTTTTTTCCAACATTCATTAAGTTTAATGCTATCAAATTGCAGTATATTTTCAACCCTACATAACGATGACTTACCAATTCTTGTGTTCTTGTAAGAAATATATACTAAAGACAATTAACTCATATTCTAATGAGAGTTTAAGAATTTGTTAATACCTTCTGATGTAAGCCAACATGGTCACACCTTTCAACTGAGAACTAGTCAGAATGCAAACTGCTCAAAAACATGAATTCATATCTATATGAATCAGTTCAAGTGAATTAATTACATTGTTTCTCATGGCTACAATGCACATCTATGAAAATTTTGCAAAAGTAGTAAGTGACATACTGAAATGTGTAACTATAAGTCTATAAATTTACCCTGAATATAACATAACCTCAGTTTTTTCCCATCTGAATCCTGTAATTCTCCTAACCAGAAACAAGTAGAGGATTAAACATACTCGGAAACAAAACAATTTCTAATCAGTGTAAATTGAGTCCAGTATTACCCCCAGGTTGGACAGCTCAGAGAAATCAATGCTCAACTAGGTAAAAACAAAGAAATGCTCAGTAATCAAAGGCTCATTTTTTTATGAGCATGTATAGTAGTTTATAGCATAAAATGAGTTAAATAGTAACCCCCACCCTCCCCCCACCCCACCCTAGCTGAGCAGTCTATCTCTGAATTTATCGAAAAGTAGGTAAAAAACAAGAAATTCTTAAAAAAAAAGAATGCTGAATTGAATGAGACAATGAGGACAGATCATGCTTCATTTTGTATGAAGGTAAATAGATTTTATACGTCCCGCCCCCACAAGCTGAACTCCCTATCCCTCTTAGAAATGAAATCAAAAACTAGTTTACAAAAAGGAAATGCTGAGAAATCAAAGCTGAATTGAATGAGACAATGAGGATAGATCATGCTTTAATTTTGTATGAAGGTAAATAGATTTTATACGCCCCCCCCCCCCCAACAAGCTGAACACCCTATCCCTCTTAGAAATGAATCAAAAACTAGGTTACAAAAAGGAAATGCTGAGAAATCAAAAGCTGAATGGAATGAGAGGATGAGGAGAGATCATTGGGTTACCTCTGCTGATTCCGTTGGGGTCCTTGAGTATGGTACACTCGTCTACCTTCCCAAAATGCGTGAACATGGCACGGACTTCCTCCTCCGTCTGAGCTTTGTTCAACATCCCAACAAAAAGCTTCCTATCCTCTGTTTCGGGGGGAACGGAAAAGGAAAAAAAAAAGAATAAAAGAAGATGGAAATATTTTTTTTTAAAGAATAGCAGGATGTTAAAGGTGTATATGATGTATGTATAAATTATGTATAGTGAGTTTAATGGGACATGCTGGGTTTATTTTACTAGTTAGTTAGTAATCAAATAGAAAGTCAACAAAAATTTGTTTAAAGAATGTCCAAGGCAAAAGTTATCATAAAAAGAAATTGAGAGCAGATTCATAAAGATTATTTTCTTAAAGACATTTTTAAATGAGAGATGCAAGATTAATATGATTAAATAGTAAGAGAGAGCATCACTTACTCAATTTTTACCTTTTTATTGAAAAATCATTGAGAGCATCAAATGAAAGAAATCTTTGAATACTTATAGATATGATATCACGATGGATAATTAGTAAAGCATGCATCTATCTTCAACCCGTTGCTCACGGTAACATTTTTTGGCTTTGTGAACCCTTGTTAAAATTTGCCATGATACTGCAGTAATCAAACGAACGTGGCTTAATTGCACCCTTTTAAAGAAATTGCAGGAATTTGAAGTTTACTCATAGCCTGTCATCTATAGAATAATTGGTGTATTACGCAGGAGTTGTGCTGCTCAGTATCTGAGTAGAGAAAAGCCAGCCTGCAACTACGAGGGCTCAGTAAAGGACGGGTTTAAGAAAAAAAAACATTGAGGAGATAAAAGAACATTTTAAGGGGTTTAATTGCTCATGTTACTCTTTAAGTGTGATATTCTAATTCAAAGAAAATGGTTCATGTCAGTGACAATTTTAACAATGTGAAACACTCAAATTCCATTTTTATTAAGTTCATCTATTTTTACTAAGAAGTAATGCATAAAGCAGCTTAATTATAAGGCATATGGCCACCAAATAATGGAATATCATTTTTGACTGAAGCATCTGTTTTTGCTTGAGCTATTTCCCTCGTGGTGGGTGGAAATCCCTCAAACCATATCACCTCCTTTCTTCAAGTCTGCTCTGCATTTCACCATCATCAACAGAGGAATCGGGTGTCCTGCTTGCTTATGCTTTCAACAAACAGTTTATCTTTGTCTTAAAGGGGCGGCGCTCAGGTATGAGAATATACACTTTCACATAAACAAGACACTTCAGCATCATATTGCTTCATCACCACACCGAGTATGAACACTGACCGACGAGAAGAAACTAGGTGCTTAATATCATTCAAACCAAATATGACAAAATGGAAACCACCCTGATCAAATGCTGAAAATGAAACTTTGCCCACTCCATACATTCTAAGCATGATTAATTATTACATACAAGTTAAATAATTGATGCTTAAAGATCTTGATATTTTCCACTGAGTGTTCACAATTCCAACAGATGTTAGTAGACATCGGTATCTACTGGTTTATCAATATCTCCTACTCACAGTGTCCCATTGATTCTCCACATGCTGTAGGTGCACATTTGCACCAAGAAAGCTTTCAAATCCCACACAGGAGAATGTATCCTGACACAAAGCAGTTAAATCCCACCAATCAGCCTACAGTGCTCCGTTACCAACATTAATAACATAATCATTATCCCGTGGGGGGAAAATGTCTCATTTCATGATATTTTATCAAGAGAATCAATAAATTGCATTCCGTGACATTCAAAGGCTCTACAGTCTGTGTCCTCCAAATAAATATGCATATCAATTCCTTTCCACTTTATCAGCTTTTCTGGCTACTTGAGTGGGAGGATCAATATCTATATTAATGAGTGTCTAATAAGATAGTAAGATAGGCAGAGCACCTATGTTGGACCTACTTATAAGCCTCTGCACGATTTTTTCCAAAACAGATTTTTTTTTTTTTTTTTTTTTTTTGGGGGGGGGGAATTTCACTCTTAGGGATAAGCCCCCCCCCCCCCCCCCTTAAAACTCAATTCCCCACTCACACGTTTGGATAGACAAGGAAACACAACAATCTATCCTTACACAAATAGCTAAGTGTATGCACACACAATCCTGCTTGTATACTCTCAGTCTCCGATACAGATCTCGACAATGTATCTTCAATTCCCCCCTGCAGTATTTCCATTTCCTCTTTTCCCCAAACAAAATCAATCCACAGGCCACAGTTGGGATTCCCTTCCCTGAACGGCAGCCAAGGTTTACGCAAGACAGATGGGCCACCGAAACACTTGTAATTTGTCTCTGACTCAGACCTCCAGCTCCTCCATTTTGATTCCTCTTATCTCGCGATGTTTTTTCCCGGGTGCATGCGAGCTGGGCTGCGCGGGTAGGGTTACACGACATTTGCATACTAATTTGAATGTAATCGCGGAATTCAAGCCGTGATTTCTCTCCGACATTGATCCACGAAACAATTCAAAACCCAATTTCCCCAATTCGTGCTGTGCGGCCATTGACGTGTGGTGTTGTGTGTCCGACATGTATTGTCCAAGGAGCAATGATACGCAAACTTATTGATCGGTGCTTCCACGGCGACCAAGAGGAAGGTAAGGCAAGAGAGCTACCTCCTCCTCCACCTTTCCCCGTGAGACGCTTCGCCTGCAGACCTTGAGAACAACAATCCCTGCCAACGAGGCAACAATCTAGCCCAAACCTTCCACTGCTAACCTGCCCTTCAGAATCCTGAACGCCAACAACAAACTTATGATTATCACAACAGGCAAAGTAGGCTGTGTGGAAGTAGTTCATCTACGGATATGAAACTACCACACAATGATTGTGACTGAGAGGATTAAATACATATGTCTAATAAATCCTACATCCAATATACAATCTATGTAAAGAATGCAGACTCATGTTGTCTAAATATAGTAGTTAAACTTGTCAACAAACACCACTGCCTAGAACAACCACTCATCCTTTCAACCCTTCCCTTTTATTTTTTTTTCACCCCAAGTGGGTCAAATGTCCTGAAAGAATATGACCATATGCTGTATTATATCAGGGAGGTGTTACGAAGGAGTAGAAACTCGAGCATAATATATTCAAACATCTGTATGGGTTCTAAAGCGTGCTCATGAATGCCAAAAGCATTCCATAATCATGACAATGCTTTGATGTTCCATGTGCCGTGCCGACATTTAGCTGATGTCAACTTGAAAAGAAATTTCTTTAATTTCCCATTTGTCTGTAGACGTTTTGTTTTTGACAAATTTGTTTGCAAACTTTAAGGAAGTTAACGGCAGATAATGACAGATCCTTTACTCTGCTTTTGTTTCGAAAAGTATTGAGGAATCATTAAAAATCGGACATATAAGCTATTTTTATTACTTACAAAATTGGTCAATTTCTTCACTTTCCGACAACTTGTGCATCTGGGGGATTCAACCACTCTCAAAATGATATATTAAGCTGTGTATTATCATTAACGGCGTTTGTGTGTGTTTGCGTGAAACAGAGATATTTCACTTGAAAAACTTGTTTATTTGTGTTTGCTGATACCTGTTATGCTCGTGGAAGTATTAACAGAACGGGACAAGCGAAATGAGACTGTAAATTTCTTTTGTCCTCTCCGAGAAGCCGTTGCCACACAATCATATTCATAATTGTTCAAACACCTGAACAGCACCTGTTGAGAACACATAACTTTTCAGCGGCTTGGCACATGGGTTCAAAGGAAGAAAGTTGCTTCATATCCTTCCATAACACGTCCCTGATTATATTAAATGTCTCGTCTGTAAATACAAGTACACTGTAATCCATTATTGTACCTGTATTAAAATACAACTTGTTAAAACAAATTGTCTGTTCCTCTTGGCGTGATCTTCGTAGACAAAGTGAACTGTACCAAACGTTGCAGCTCTTCTCACAGCTAACCATCATTAACCCTTTGTGTTCCATGTGTACCTTTGTTTGACAAGTAATACACACAGAACCCATGGAGCAGTAGTTTCTCTGGCACACAGAGGGTTAAAGAATACTTCATTCTCTACCCGATACTCTACGTCATGCTCCTTCCCACACACTCTACAAATGATGCACTCCAAACAGACACTCAACACACAACCATTATTTCTAAGTCCTTGTTGGAAAGCAAGCAACTTCAGAATTTGTAAATATACTTAAAAATCGCACATCTTTAGTACCTTCAGTTAAGAGAAACATATTCTTCTCAAATTGGTTGCCTAATGCTGTCTGTGAATGGAGTAGACTTTGAGGTTGTTTTTTTTTTTTACAAAACCAGCTGCTTTGAGATAACTCCTCTGGAGGCATAATCCATGTTTGTTCTACCACTAACAGACTCCAGCCAGGGGCTTCATTTCTGGCTGCATGCACAATTTACGAATTGCAGAAGTAAGCTATGTCTGTTCAAGTATAAAAAAATGTGTTTTTGTGATTATTTGTTTTGGATTAAAGGGAATGTTGTACTGATAGTACAAGGGAACATTTCAAATGAATTAAATTGTTTGATGCAGTGGTACTCTTTGCATACAAAACTCACTGGAAGGAGTGAGTGTGAGAAAAAAAGATTGAGGAAGAAAGACAGAAAGAGATGAAGAAAGTAAACAAGGTAGAGGGACAAAGAGAATGAAAATAAAACAAAGATAGAAACTGAAAAAGAAACATACAAATGAAAGGAGAAGCAAGATATAGATTAATACATTTAAAAAGAGATTAACAGAAAGAGAGAGAGATGAAGAGAGAGAGAGAGACAGAGATAAAGAGAGAGATTGAGATATAAAGAGAAATAAAGAGAAAGCGAAAGAGTAAAGGACAGCAACAGTGATACCAAGGGGAGAGTTACAAAGAAAAGGGAAAAAAATGAGGAAACCTGCAGGTCACTTTAGCTTTGAGGCATACGATATAATTCATCAGAACAATACCTAATGAAAGAAATGTTAAGGTAAACAACTCATACCCTGACAAGTAGAGACAAAGAGATACATTATGACTGTAAACTTGTCCCTCAAAATACTATTTTTTTAAAGTTAATGGCAGCTAAGCAGATTAAAGCAATTCCATATTGCTCCATCCAAAGTGACAGATATTGCTGAATGAATATCTGCCTTCAACTCAGCTTTTTTATGAGTCCCGTCCACAATCCGTAATTTGATAAAAAGCAATTAAAATCCTGGGAAAAGAATTTTCTGCATTGTGCTTCATGTACTGGTTTATCTCCAGAGAAATGACAAATGCGACAAAAAGAGAAATCTCATGAAACATAAGAGATGGCTGGGAGTTAGTTAAAATGAAATTGAAATATGCTAAGAGAGAGAGAGTGTTGAAGAAAAAATAAAGAGAGGACTACTTGGACAGCTAAAGAGAAAGGGCAGGAGAGAGAGGGAGGGAGAGAGAGGGGGAGGAAGAGAGAAAGAGAAAGTGAGAGCGAAAGAGAGAGAGAGCGAGAGAAGAAAATTTGATTAACTTGACAATAGAGAAGCACATTGCCTGTGATGTGCCAACCCCGTGGATGACTTAACGGTCAGTCCCATCTCCCCTTTCTTTGTGGAGTCAAAAATTGAAGGGACAGATCACTCTCCCTTTTCCTATTACCATTTACCTCCCCCCCCCCCCCTCTCCCCCAGTAAAACCAGAAAGACACACACAGTACCAACGGATACACCATAAACAAGGTGAAAAGTGAAAAGTTCATACCTATGTTCAATTCAAATGACATCTTGCCTGAAAATTACTGACAAACAATGCTCATTACATTTGAGGTTATGTCATCTTTTTGCAGATCCTTCAATAATCTATGATATGAACTTCATTTGCACTTTTTTATACAAATTGTTGTAGGCATACCAATTTTACAGGAATTCAAATCTGCAATGTTGTTTTTTTAATCTGAAGTTTATCACTTTTGTTTTAAAAATATCTAGTTGTTATCAATATTGCAACAGTTCAATATTATGTAATCAATAACAGATGAATAAGGAGGATTATATAACATATTAAACTTGAGTTACACTCATCTGGAGTATATAGAAGTAATCTCAGTGTTACAGCATCAAGGATCTATAGAAGATATGAAACAATACTACTACAAGGCTCTTTCAATGCATAACACAATTCAAATAACCATTCGACCATACTAGCACTACTTTTTGTCTCTGTTCCAGTTTCATTGATATAATTAGCATTTGTAGTTTTTGTTGCATGATTATGAGAGGTAAATGTATATCATTCATGAATTATGAATTGGGAGATGTATACTACTGCTTAAACAAAAGGGAAAATGTGTTTATGCAGACACCCTATTTCTTAAATATCCACGAGTTTTATGCAAGGCATTGCATAATGGAATCTATTTCACTCATTCTGCACATTTTCTAAATTACTTGATAGCTTCACTCTAAACTTGCTACACTGTATCAAAAGGTGAAGGATGTTTTCTCATCGAGCTAATATTCTGCACGATGACATTTTTTAAATTAAATTTGTTCAGCTCTTTATAAATTTAGCATTGTTATATGCAGTGTTAATATGATGAAAACCTGCCATTGCGTTAATAACCTGTTCAATGGGCTTGCGATTCAGCCACCTTTGAACATGTGCTTATTCAGTATTTGTCATCAGGAGAATTCTACACCAGAGAATGGTAGAGAGAGAGAGAGAGAGAGAAGGGGAGAAGTAGAAGGAGAGTGAGAGAGACATGCCGAAGAAAAAGAGAGACAGAAAGGTAGAGAGAACAAGAAAGACACGTATAGATATAGGGAGATAGGGAAAGAGAGAAAGAAAAGGGCATACAGAGAAAGACAAATAGATATAAAGAGATAAAGACAGAGAGTGAGGGAGGGAAAGAGTGGGAGATGAGAAAAGGAAATTTAAAAAAAGGTCTCTAAAAGAAAGAGAAGGGGAGAGAATGTGAATATGAAAGAGAAGAAACAAGAGAAATTGAGAGACGTATACCATGTAGAAAAGTTTGAAAAACAGGAGAAAGGAAGAGAGGTGGGAGATGCAGGGGCAGGGGGAGATGAGGCAAAAGAAAGAGGGAGAGGAAGGGGGAGATGAGGCAAAAGAAAGAGGGAGAGGAAGGGGGAGATGAGGAAAAAGAAAGAAGGAGAGGAAGGGGGAGAGAGGAGATGAGTGATTGGGGCAGCAGAGAGAATATAGCATTCCACCCACACTGACTTAATGCACACCATGCAAATTCCCGCTTCCGCTAATTAAATACAGAGCCTCACATATGAGATTGGACCACAAGACTAATGCACATCACAGGTCTTAGTCAACACCAGTCGCCATTGGATTAAAGGTATAGGCTCACAACCACACACTGGCAGATTCCTCCATAAACCTCTACATGAAATCTAACACTAGCAACACTTAAATATGTGTCCATTATATATGGGCAAACCTACATCTACATGAATGAAGATTAAATACTCTTCCCTTCTAAAAAAGGTGAAGTTCTAATGGGCCAAAAAGATCAATATGTGGTTTCTGAGATGGGCGCTGTACAGAGCAGGGGCCATATTCATGAAACCTTACTAAGCCTAGTTAGTAACTAAACTGCATTAAAATGCATGCATTGTACAACCAACTAGTCTAGTAAGCTTTCATGAATATGGCCCCTGGAGGTTAGTGAAGAGCTTGAAGAATGGCCTGATAATTAAAAGAAAAGGGAGTATTTTTATGAATATCTCTGACCCTCTGATAAGTGGAGTGGAATGATGGCAATGGTGTATGCGAAATGAGGGAGGGGCTAATGAGTAGATAGGAATGGTATCAAAGTAAGTAAAACATTTTCAATATCCATGTTCTCTACCTTTCAGAGTACGGGGGGGGGGGGGGGGGGCTGGAGCGGTCCTCTGTTTTTAATCAAGTGTGGGGTATTTTATCTCTTCAGGAGCTTGAATGAAGAGATTTTTGGTCTGCAGGGAAGGGTGAGGTAAAACTAAAAAGGCGGCAAAGAAGAGAAGGTGGAAATTGGGGAGGGCAGCGATATATATAACCCACCTCTGATTTGGCCCCTCCTATTCTTCCCAGGTTTGAGGGCTCCCAACTCTAGACTATGTGATATTTGCGCTGGCAAGGTCCATTCATGCTAATAGCATTATTTACCTCAGCGTCGGGGGAATGGTAAAGTTCATTTACACCCCCTCCTCCCTCTGTATGACTTGACGACGGCAGAATGCAGCCCTAGTCTCCCTTCAGACACACTTCTATACTGTGAGTAACGTCTTACAAAGAGTATGGAGTGACGATGTATGCTAATCAGATTCACAACACTCTGGTATTGCAGTAGGTGAGTCATATGTCTACATTTGACTTCAGGGGGACTCTCCTTTATTTCTATACCATGTGTATCTCATCATAGTAATGAGCTATAACTACAGTTTTTGCTCCCTATTATCAAACATATTTTTCTCAGAAGACAACCTTCTAACAATCATTATTCAATTATTTTGCTTGAAAATGAAATTATAAAGAAAAGTGTGGTTATGAAAAGGTAAAATTATTTGTGTTGTTCATTTAGAAGTTTTGGTTTTGTTCTGTTTAACAGAAGCATGTGTTATTATTGTCATGGGAACTATATGAATGATGCTAGCCCCTTCTTCTGATTATGTAAATCTACTTTTTAAAAATAAATATAGCACTAATAAAGGCATATCTGTATTCAATTCTATACATATCTTAGTGGATTTTCCAAAAAAAATATTTTGGTCTTTACATCCTTTAATTACATGAAATAAAAGTGAAACTGATATTCTGAGTGAAAGCGATTCATGACCTGCTTTAACAGCAAGCAAGTCATTATCCACATTGAGCTGTTTATAAAGCATGTGACAATACCCCCTTCGCCTGCAGCCATAACTGGGTCTGTAAGAAAACAGCACATGGAACCCGCATGCTCCAAATCAGCCCGATGGCACGTAGCACGCATTAGTATGGAAAACAAATGTCCCGTAATTTGCTGCAACATACCTTTTGTCATGACAGATTTCATTGGATGTTTGCTTCCGTTAAAGCCTGCTGTGGCTATTCCCCGGGCATGGTGATGGGGGTGCGTAATTAAATCTGCAATAGACATTACCCACTTCCACCTCTTACTGCTAACAATTTATCATTCCTCGCCTCATCTGTATCATCTATAGCATATTAACTCTTGATATACCACTGATGTATTCCGACACACGTAATACACACATATCACATTAAGCAGCAGTTTATCTGGCAAACAAAGGGTTTATAATGTATACTGCTACCAATTTTGAGCATGTGCTTACATATCCTTTATCATTCCATGTTCATAAGAGCGAATGAAATTGACTTCACGCCCGAAAAGCTAAATATAGGTATTGGCTCTTGTTAAAAAGGTGTCTATTTTAGTCACAGGGAATTTCATTACGCAGCGATTCATTTGGAAATAACTCATTTGGAAATTAATGTTCACACGTCATGATTCCTATGACCTAATCACAAGAGATGTTTTTCCTTCTCTTTTTAATCAACTGCAGTCGTAATCATATTCAGACCGACTACATGCACAAGTCGATTTCATTCTCAAAAAAGTTCTGTAATATATCTGCCTACGACAAACAATATTTTACGGCAAGCAATATATCTAGGCCTGGGACTAAACAGGTAGTAAAATTTAATGGTATGTGTGAATCTGTACATCTGATGTTTATTCCTCACGCTTGAAATTGCCGACCACTACAGTGTGTTTTTTTTTTTTCAATCTTCACTCATCTCACTAATCCTTTAACCTAGACTCCCCAACATATGGACCATCTATCACAGTGAGAGATTTACGCAGAGTTATTGCAGAAAGCCTAACATTGGACTGGTGGGACAGACGATGGAAACTTTCTGTGGCCGATGTGAGATGGGCTGAGCAGAAGAGACCGTTTCATTAAGGAGCTAGAGTGATTTATGCACCCCCATCCTTCAGACACTTCCCTCTCCATATGTTCAGCATTGCCCTTAGCCCTCCACTGCCCTATTCACATTCACAACATAATCTCTGGGCATGTCTTGGCATTAAAATTTACCAAAACAGAATATATATCTATAGTTTTTAAGTCACTTTGATTCAGATCTTAAACTATAGCTCATGCTCTTTGCATTCTTGTTACATGCCAAATATATTCATTAATGATCTCCTTTTTTATGTCTGTTCACTGCTCCCTTCACACTCTCAACATAATCTACCATACCAGTAGGTCTTTCCTGTTGCAGGTTTATATATTGCCCTCTTCACATCAAAATTCACCAAAATGTAATTCCTTTTTAAAAGTCAGTTCTCTTCAGATCCTAAACCTTATTTCAAGTTGTTCACATCCTAGTTGCATTACAGTGAAACTCCACAATGTTGTATCCTTCATATCTGTCCTTCTTCCTTTACTATTATTCTTTTCACTCATATATCAGTCATACTCACACCATACAGGTCATGTTCATCTTTGCCCATACCCTCTCAAAGACCTTTTCACACCTGGTTTTCAAGCCTAATATACATATAACACACAAAGGACATACTGTGATTCCATTGTGCACAACACTACCCATAGCGTTTACCCAACCCTTTTCACACTTAACGCTAATCTATTTCACACCCCACCTCCTCATTAACCTTTCCCATGTGATTATTGGCAATGCTTGCTGCATAATGACCTACACCCACTGCTGTATGCATACCAAGCACTGGAGGGTACCACAAACCTACAGATGTATGAAGAGCGCCTGGCCCAGTTTGATCATTAACCGTTTTTCATGTGAATCGTTCTATTACTTATATACTACGCATCCTTCAGACATGTTTGCACTTAGGACCCTCTTGGTGCTATTGCGAGCCATGAGCAAAGTTCATAATCATTACATGGCTTGCAATGACTTAACTCTTTATGCGCCATCAATGCATTTTTGCACACTACTATACACAATGCACTTCACCATAGAGCAGCAGATTATCAAGCCACCAATGATGTCATGGAACAAGGGATTCATCAAATACATTTTTTATAAACCATCTAACAATCTAAACAAATTCTAGGATAAACTGTTACAGTTGACAATTTTCTCAAATAAGATATACCTAGAAAAGAATTCTCCTGTGGTTTTTTTAATGTGTCATGAAGACATTTTAAAATGTTGTCATCTATCTAATATAATCTGGGAATGATATCCTATTTGCATACATTTTCTATCAAATCTACCTGGCAACTGGGACCTACTGTAAGGACTACACAAGTTAAAAATAAACTTACACTGCTAACACGCCGTTTTGTTTTTAAAATACGGATAAATCCACAAGTTATCCTTCTCCGTTCTTACGTATGCTCATGAAACATTCATTTTCTGATGCATTTTGAACGAGAAATACCCTGTGGAGCTGAACACACATAGCACCCTAGTTCTCTTGCGCAACAAAACGTATTTGTAGATTAGCCTCGCCGTTAGGAAAATTCTCATTTACACCTTTGAGTTTTCCACAAGTAGTCCTCCACCCACTCGTAGGAGCCACCAGCAGCACTGACATGGAGGGCGAGGGAGAGAGAAGAAAACGCCACACACGGGTAGGTCTCGTTTGAATGATTCATTTGGATGGAAAGTCTGTTTCCTTTGTGGACAAAAGCTTGCTACGCACTCATGTTGGTCTCAGGAGGGATTGGAGTTTCTCTTCGAAGAGGGGGAAAACTACAATCAGGCTTCTGCTGTACTACTCTGCGGCCTATTCCCTATAGTAATCAGGGGAGATAGCAAGTGCAAATTCTATAATACTCGCTTTCCAGCGTACAGACCGCTCCGGTGTGGCGACAGCGCCAGAACATAGAGGCGAGGACAGAGAGAAAAGAAAGACCAGAGAAAAGCTGGCATTGATCTGTGAAAATTGAGGAATAACAATTACTCTACCTTGGGGCCATTTTCTTGTTTTGGGAGCTGAAACTCTCCCGTGCTTTTCATTTCAGGAAAATGCGGAGGGGAAATCTCTCGCAACGGAAAGAAAAAAATCCAGAGGAAATTACGCTGTGACTCTGTCAGATTACGTGCGATGGATATGAAGGCACTACGCAGAGAAAAAATTGAGGCAAATCGTGAATAATTGTCAATCTCGTCATAAGAACACAGATTTTGGACTTCTTACCATGAATGATTATTTACAATGTGGGTGTAATTCCAAAACAGAATTATCTCTGTAACTCATCAGCAAATCGGATTCGTGTTGTCCACATCTCAGGATTCAAGTAGAAGTCTCTTAGACTACACCACATTGTCCCGTAAGAAGCAAAATAGTACTTTAAAATCTGATTAAATAGGCTTACTTAAATCCCTATTTGGAAAATACAAATGTCAGTTTGGAGATATTTTCACTTTGAATAAAATCTACAAAATATTCAGAGAAACTATCTTTAACTTGAAGGTATATTTACACCTTATTCGGATTATGAGAATCTATTAAAATAACAAGATCAAAACATACCGGTATTGTTCCAATCTTTCAAGAATGTTAATAAGGCGCAGGTGACTGTTCACTAATTATCTTTCTCTAGCATTTGAAGGAAGTCCCCAAACAGTGTAAATACAAGAAGAGAATTCAGGTGCTGGGACCCAATGAATTGAGAAGTAGAAACACTTGCTCAGATCAAATTTCATGCGCACCCAGTGGAGAAAGCTAAAACATAATCACACAGAGTCAGCTTTCAGACCACTTCACTCATATGATAAACCAAACTTAATACAAGAAGACTTAGTTACTTCCATTTAAAGATCAAGCAGATCTTTAGAGAACTTCGTAAATGGATATAAACACTTAGCGAGTCTGTTGGTTAGTAGATCCAAAACAGCATGAAGGAAATATCAGTAACAAAACCCCTCTCTTTTTCATACAAAATCTTTCCATAAGCACAAACCAATCGTCAGTTCTTCACGCAGTGTTTCTATTCTGGTAAAGGGTATTAATTTTCATTTCCTTCCGAACGTGTATCATGCACTGAATTCTTGGCATACACGGACCCTACAATCAACAATTTTACACACAATATGTAACAAATGTTTCTTCACACTCAAGAACCTGTGGATGAATTAGCTTCATGATCATTTATAGCATATGAAACTTATCTGTTGGATAATAGATGTAAAGAAATTTTATATTATTTATTCTTCAGGTTTATTGTATTTCTTACACCACCACAAGGGTTTTTGTGCTAGCTTTAGTCCAGCGTTAATTCTGCTTTTTGACTTTGATTACTTCATGATGACAACAAATATCTATGGAAACGTTTTAGACTGAAAACCTAGGCAAAGCCCTGCAGTGCAAGGGGAAAGTGCTAGTCTTGGTCTACAGACATGACTGTGGTTGCAGTAGTGCACTACATAGAAGCAGACTTCAAAGGCTAGAGACAAGGCTACATACTCTGATACACAAGGGGGGAATTACAGTTGAAAATCTATGAGGGGCTTCTTGAGATACTCCAACCAGGAAAATAGATGACATCTTGATTCCCTAGCTTTTCAAGTACCCACTAAAGATATATCACAAAAGAAACAAATGGTCATAGAATAGTAGAAACCAAAGACAGGGTTGTATGTCATACGGAGGTAAATCTCCAAGACATTGAGATAGAGCTGAAAGCAATTAACCATGAAATCGTTGGCTGTAGGTAGGATTCTAATTTGAGCAATCACATTGCTCACAAGCCCTTTTGATTGTTTTCACATCAATTTGATTTGCCCGAAAATCATTTACACATTTCCCAAAGGAATGAGCATTGTATCTGGATTTGCGATGTCATTGAAACAATTATTGGTCTGTTTCTAAAAATGGATGTTTTATTTTTGCAATCCCTTTGAAATCCTGAATGGTTATTACGTCTCTGGAGGTCTCTAAATGGCAATCACTGTCAATGTTTCCCCCTAGGTGCTAGGACTAAAAGTGATGGAGAGCTAATCACATGTATATGCCACGACTGACTCGTACTTGTGAATACAAGATAGTCAAGAGGGCGAATATTTTTCAAACTATCACACAAAATAATGTGTGTTACAAGGATATCTTATCTTTGAAGTACTGAAGAGATAGTTCCGCATCAGCTAATTTTCCTATGGATTATTTCCAATAGGAGTTCTATTTCTGCTTCTATTTCTGATCGATCAGAATCTCATTTGTCACTTCCTCCCTCTGCCAAATTCCCGCTGGCAGTGTCTATGTTTTCCTTGTTTTTATTTCTTACAAATCTGCAGGCAAATTTCTCTTCTTAACTTAATTTCACTCAGAATGATATTACTCTTTCTCAAGTTTTTTGACCCACATCTTCAATGTTGTTTACTTCCTTGCCTGCTCCATATTGGTTATTCTTCTCTTCCCTCTTTACCAATTCTTATCTTTTGTGACCATTTGAACTTGTCTTTCTTTTTTTTTCTCCCCTGTACAATTGACTATATTTCCTCTTCCATCTTATTATCTTTTACCTTCTTGCTCTTGCCACCCCCTCTCTTTCCATCTCCTCTTCTTCCCTTCTATCTCTTGCTCTTCCACTATTCCTCATTCACCTCCCCTTGTTCCTCGTATTCGCTCATCCTTCCTCCCAGCCTCTGAATCATCTTTATTTCTGCTTCCTTACGATTCTACTCTCCCTTCTTCTTCCAACCATCCCCCTCTCTTTCCACTCAATCTCTTCTTCTTCCCCTCTTCCTCTTCTTCATTCACCTCCCTCCCACTTCCTCTCCTTCCCTCGCTCTCCCTCCCTGCCCCTTCACCCCCTCCCTTGAAACCCCCTACGGGAATACGTGAAGAAGGAGCGAAGCGTGTGAATCGAGCTGTGAATATGTGTGCATCAAGTGCATTGGTATGTCTGCGCACATGCTGGCCACAAGAGGGATGCTCTCAGAGAAGCAGAGAGGCAAAGTCACCAAATGGCCTTCTGCAGGGTCATGCCCTGTCAAGCTTGGAGGCATGGGGCCATAGTGCACGGCAGTAGCATCAAAACAAGAATAGATTGACTCATATCCACCTACTCTAGCACTCAAATATATGTATTTATTGGTAATCAACAAAAATTTTTGCTACAAAGGTGATCGAAATCAACTTTAAAATATCTGAAAAATATATTGCTCAATGTCTGATCCACATCATCCATTTACAAGAAAATCATTTAGATTTTGTGTAAACACAAGTCCTGAAATTTTTCACTAGGCCTACCTACTCCAGTTGTCATACACGCCTCATATATTCTAAACAAAAACATTTGAAACGCTTACTTTTAAAAGAGTGGAAAGAGGCAGAGATGGTTGAAAGTCAATCTTGGAGTAATTGCCTGGATACAGCGTATATTGCAAATACCATCTAAAAATCAATTATGCAATAAAAATACTGTTATGGTGATTTGGGCCTGCTTGCAATCACTGGTGATCATCTGCTTGGGATTTATTCCTGCGGGCACATGTAATCAGTCGTTCTTAAAGCCAAAGAGTGGGTGGCTGATTGGGGCAGTGGAGGGGACAGAGGGGGTGAGGGAAGGGGTGAGGGAGGGGGTGGCTGGGAGGGATCTGCATCCCAAATCACCTTAATGGTGGATGATGGGGAGGGGTGGAGGTTGAAGGAATCTGCATCCAAAATCATCTTAATAGTGGATGATGGGGATGGGTGGAGGTTGAAGGAATCTGCATCCAAACTCACCTTATTGATGGATGATGGGGGGGGGGGGGGGGGGGGGGCTGGAGGCTGAAAGAATCTGCATCCAAACTCATGGGGTGGGGATGTTGGGGATAACTATAAGGAGGGGGGTTAACTAGAGGGAGATGGAGGGGATCAATGAAGGGATCTACATCCAATGGGAGGGGATCGAAGGGATAACTGCAGGGGGGGGGGGATATAGAAAGATACAGACAGAGGGGGAGGGAAAACAGAGAAAGGGGGAATGAAGAATGAAGAGGAATGAGAAATGAAGATTGGCTCATAATGAGTTGTGACAATTTCAATGCATATCATGCATTCATTTTGAAATATTTCATATCAAACCTGCAGGCACACTTCATTTCTTACTTACCATACAATAGTTCTTATTTCATAAATTGATAAAAAATAAGTATATGCTGCTAATTTGGATCAGGCACAAGTGACTATTTTAGGCCTTCAAAGAATGCATCTTGAATGAATCAGAAATAGATGTCAAGCAAATCGTCAATAAGAAACAAGACATCGCTGGCCTGCATCAAACACTGCCTTGTATCAATGAGGTTGGTGAACCTGACAAAGATACACGGCCATCACCACCCCCCCCCCCCCCCCACCCCCACCCCCACAAGCCTCTTCCCCAGACCAGAATATGTATGATCAATTTACGACGGCTTCGTCTGCTTTCTTAGTTGAGATGCGATGACATGCAAATGTCAGGTTTCGGTCCAGAGTGTCGGTGACGGACACGTGCCCGCACCTGCAGGGGGCGTTGCTATTACTTTAAGCGCGACGCGGTCCCACGGTGACGACGAAACGCTCCCTCGTTGACCACGGGAGTGACAACCGGTTTTCATTCTAATTGAGAAGTAGAGTTCTGTTGATCAGGTTTGGTAATGACTTGTGTATGATTGCTTGGCAGTGGCTCCTCCACGACCATAATTCACCCTCCAGCGGGAGGGGCATCACGGACATGCATGCATTCTGAGACGCACCAATCATGATGGCAGTACGCCTGTCCATGACTGCACACCAAGATAGAGAAAATAAAGGAGAGTAACAAGGTCTGGGGGATGTCAGAAATTTCAGAAACAGAAAATATCAAGGATATCACTTGCTTTCTCCCTCTTTTGAATCAATTCTATCGCATTTTTTACCTTTTTCATATTGATCTCCTTCTTGTCCTATATTATCCTTGCCATATGCATCTTCTTCTATTTAATCTTTTTCACATCCATCTCTATTTTCTGTTCCTTTTTTAATCTTCTTCATATCCATCTCCTTCCTCTCCTTGGATCTTCTTTGTATCCATCTAGTCCTTCTACTGCTACTGCACTTCCTATTGAATGATTCAGGTGATGCCAAGAAGATTTTGTGAAACCAGACAACTTTTGATACAATACACAGCAGCACTATTCAATCTCCTCAATTTCATCCGCTACTCCCATTTAACCAGATCTCTTGGTGTCTAATTGAAATCCTGGATATGACTTCATTAACTCTGATACTCAGTGGTGCGTGCCGGCCGTGCAGGCAGCAGAGAAGGCAGTATAAAGATGGCACGAGATCACACCTTGTGGCAACCCAAGCGGAGTTTATGTATTTCACAGAGGGGGCACTAGGAGCAGGGAATAAGGCCACGCATGAACACAACAAAATAACTGGAAATCTTTTCCGCTGTGTACATAACATGGAAACCAGCAAAGGTACCATTTGAATACTGCAAAGAGTGATATAGTGTCTGCACCGGCAGGTAGAACAGCAATGGAAGAGCTCAAAAATACCTTATGGCAAAAATGGTTGGCGAAAGTTTGGTTAATTTCTCGTTCCAATTTTGTTTAAATGGTCTAATATATTCATACAATGCCAGGGCAAAAATTGTTATTACAAACCACACTTTGCGAAAGGTATCATTTTACTATGTCTTTCTACACGAATAAACTTAGTATCATAGGTGTTTACCATGATCTTCAACACCATTCTTTTCATTCTGTCATAAACGTGCTCTCTTTTCCATCTACAGACCCACCTACAGGTACTTAAATCTGGCTACATTTCTCATATTGCCGAAACTTAGGACAATGTGACAGAAAAGGGGGGCGATTTCTCAAACCAAATCTTGTCAAAGACAAAAAATTGCAGTGACCCACAAAAAGAAAAGATGAAGCCAGAGTTAAACAACAAAGTATAATCAGTCAATCCGCACTGACGGCAAATGAGGATTTCATGTTGGCTTTCACTAATCAGTTGAGCCCCCGGGTCCTACAAGTCATATTTGATGGACAAATCTCCAGCTTCCTTACGCGCTCTGACAAAACGCACCGACACATTTCAAAGGGTAGCGTTTCGCCACGATTAATCGTCACAGCAAAGATTTCCCAGTTTCTTGACATATGAGAAGTCCTTTTTTTTCTTCACATGTTGCATTCTTCTTCCTTCAGATTACTTAAGTGATGGATCATTTTTCATTTCTCTTAAACAAATTAACCACACTGCAGTTGTGTGGTAGCATAGCATGAAAGCCCGAAATGTCAATTTTTTCCCTCAAATATGCATAGAGTCCTCTCCGTTTCTTCTGCGCAGCGACATCGCTTCTGAAACACTATCACTTAATTTGAAAGGTTATCAATCACACGTCCAGCACATCTATCCATAGGAAACGTATGGAATTTCAGCTAACAAGGCTCAACACAGTCAAGAAATGCATCAAAATTCACCAGAGCATATTTCTCGAAATTGCAGCGCCTGTGATCAATAGATACTTGATTTGTTTGTTGGTATGTGAGCAGTGCAGTTTTCAAAGGAATAGCTGAAGATCCGGGGCATTTGATTTAGAGTTGGGTTTCCAGCAGAATGGCAAATACAAATCATTTGATCCTTCATAAAATCCTTTCTTAAAAACAATCTATATTAGCAGGAATAAATCATATCTCTAAGGAAATTGGGATGAAGATGGAAAAAAAAGCACTTGAGAAGAAGTACACAAAATGTTCAAGTTACTCATAAATGCATGTCAATTCACAAAAATTAGTTCATGTCTCAAAACATGGGTGGAGGGTGAGGGGGTAGGTAAAATTTGTGAAACATCACGCTGAAATAAGACATATAGATATGGGTGGCGCCAAGAGAAGGGAAAAGAGTACCCTGTTTTGAAAATGAAGGATGGGAATTCTCGATGGGACTGACCATTCCAATAAAGTGGGTAAACCGATCCTTCCATTCTAATTGGGTTTGGAAGCTGGATTTACTTGTGCATCGGCCGCGTGGGTATTCTGCCTTTTCTTCTTGATGTTCTCCACCTCCCTCCCTCCCCCTTCTTCTTCCTTCTCTTAGTTAAAATGAAACAGCTGGAAGGCATGACAGGAAGGAGTTAAGAAAGAATTTAGGAACACACACATTTTACCCACACCCACCCCTTCTCTCTCTCTCTCTCTCTCTGTCTTTCTGTCTGTCTCTCTCACTCTCTCTTTTTTTCCTTTCTCTCCCATCCTCTCCGAGTAAGAGAAAATAAGAGAACGCTATAGAGGAAAGGGGATATTTTTAGTGTGTGTTAGAGACAAATAGGAAGGGAGACATATAGAGAGAGACAGAAAGAGAGAGCGGGGCGGTGGGAGGAGAGAGACAGGGAGGAAGGGACAGGTATAGAGACAGAGAGAGATAGAGAGGGGGGAGGAGATAGAGATAGAGCAACATAGACAGGGAATCATACAAAGAGAGACAGAGCAACAGAGATGGACAGAAAGAGATTTAGAAAGGGAGAGATAAAGAGATATAAAAGAAAGGAAATGAGGATACAGACAAAACTGATGCCATATTCTGATTACCATTTGGCATCTTAGATCTCCCATCTCATATATCTCTGATCTCAGTCTAACTAGTTTTGAGGCCCAGCAACATCATCTGAGAGTCACGGTCATTTCTACATTCCTCCTTCTTGTAACCATCTCATCCTCTGGACTCCTCACCAGAAAAATTAGGAATAGATACATTCCTTGGCCAGAACTATGTCATACTGACCCTGTTACATGTCTGCAACCCTCTCAGTCCCACTGGAATAAAACCGTGTTATAATTGACAATGGACTATGAATGTTTGCTACTGAGAGCGTTAAACGTATACAACTCTTTCTTGTCTCTGTAATGCCAAACTGCTAGTTGGCATGAAAAAACATGTACCTTTTACTCTTCAACAGCCTCCCCTCCCCCCTCTCATCCTCCTGTCCCCCACATGCAAATGGTATTGATCCCCCTGACCCGCATACATGACTCCATAAATGTATAAAGGCCATTTGGGGAACAGGCAAAAATCAATATCTATGGCAGATATGGACTTATTGCTATTCCCTTACTTACGGCCGAGCAGGCGGGCGGTAGGGTGGATTGTAGGGTGCGCATGTACCATGTGTGCCTCTTGCAAAATCTATTGACCTCTACATAGAGTACCTTCTAACCCCCATTCATGACTCGGCTCAGGGAAGAGGGCAGAAAGGACGCAGGATGGCGGATGACAAGTATTAATATTTATAATATTTAACAGGTAAAGGAGGAGAGAGGAGCGGATGGAGAACCTTTTAATGATGAGAATGATGGGAATGAGCTTCTTCGAAACACAGACTCACACAATCACACACATATACAGACATAAACACACAAGCAAAGACAACTAACCTTAGATCACTTATACATTCAGTGTTATCAATTTTCCAACCCCTTAAAAAATAAGAGACATTAAACAGCTCTGCCCTTCCTTCTTCACCTAAATATAACTGCTGAAGGTTTAAATGTATCAAGTGTAAGTCTCAGACTCAGTTCTGTTAAAGAGGATTTCCACAAAAGGATTCCCCCCCCCACAAGAACTAGGCAAGCTCTATACAAATCAACTGCTGTGGATGTCTGTCATTCTGTCCAGCAGAAGACCGAAGCTATTTCTCCAGCCGCAGCCCCAGCACCACTGGAAACCTCAGCAGAGTTGACACAGCTTCAGCAGTGTCTGAGATGGTCAGTATTTCAATCCAAGGTTAACAGCCCAGGAATTGATGCAGAATAATTCCCGACAGGGGCAGCAGATTTCTGGAAGGACTGGAAACCTGCGCGCAGCTAGCCTACTGCGTCAACCCACATTTACTTTGCAAACAATCAATGAATACAGCAGTCATGAACTAAATCAGCCGAGGGAGGAAAAGGCCCAGAGTTGGTATACACAGATTTCAAGTCTCATAAAATGACCAATTTGTCTCAATTCCTTGCCATTTAATGGAATTCCGATCCATTCCTTCAGTGATTGTATTTCCCGTCTCCTAATTGGGAGAATAGATGGATTAGACGGGGAGGTAAACACACTTCGGGCAGTGGGCTTTACCTGTGGCAGAAAGAAGCTCTCTCCCCATGATTGGTTGTATGCATGGCTACAAAAACCCAACCCATTGATGCAAACAAGGGCTGAATTACACGCGCTATATTTGTCATCATAACAGTTTTTGTAAATATGGTGGCAATTTCTGCTTGAAAATAATCATAAGGGGCATTCATACCATGTGGAATCCTAGCAAGAGCTCTGGTAGAATAATCAGAATGCTTTACTGCTAGTTTACTCACTGGCTTTAATGTGTATATTCAAACAAAAAAATTGATAAACGTGTCATTCATAGTTTCCCTCATCTTCCAGAGGCCATATTCATGAAAGCTAATGAGTCTAATTAGTAGCTACCAATGCATGCAGCTGAATGCACTTAACTAACTAGGTTTTATAATGTTTCATTAATACGGCCTCAGATAGTTCAGTTTCCTGTTGTTACATATTCTGTTTCAAGACGGTTACACATGCCAATGTAATTTCAAGTGCCTCAGAATATTTGATATTAGTCAGTATCTGAGAGACAAAGGTGAATAACTACTATGTACTCAAAATAACATGCAGTGCTATAGCAGTAGATGACATGTGAGGCAAACCTCTGCATTGTCATTGCTTACTATTGACAACACATTGGATCATATCCACCTACGACCAGATCTTGGACTTGTTTAATGCTCCTCTTAGGATCCTAACATTATACCATGGACCTATCATAAATGGACTGCGCTCGGATAGACTTGCTTTGATCTATGAGGTCCGCCGCCTCATAAAAATTCAAGACATTCAGGTGTTTTAAACAATTAGCTGTATTTCTAATTAGGTAGTGCCTTCTCTGAATAACAAAAGAAAATCTGTTTTGAGAAGTACGTCAACCGTTCAGCCTTCGCTGGGAGCTCGTAGCTGATCTTTTTACATCACGCACTGTGAATTAGTTTTGGGGTGAGCGAAGGGAAATTTTGAAAAAATTGTAGAAAGAATTTGATCTGTTACTTTTTCGGACACCTCCGCACACGAAATTGAGGTTGTTTCCATGAAAGATGAAACATTCAATAAACGATTTACAAGATATTTTTAAGGAAATATGATTCGGAAATGTGCGATATGGAGGCATTTCTCTGGTATGCTTTCTACAGTATTCTCCTTTTATCACAAAAACGAAGAAACAATACAATCTGAAATTCACACAATCGTATCTTTATAACATGTAATACTACTGCACATGCACTTCAGTTCATGAAGTGGTTCTGAAATCTTCTGCGCATACAGAATATATATTCCTCAAAATGCATCCTACAGTTTTCATGCTTGTTTGGCGGCGGATCTCCCTCGATCAAAAAGCCAAACGCGTCAAATATTCCATTGTGATATCAATGCACGCGACTGCTGTCGGAATAAATTACACTTCGTGCTGACTCCATTCCTTACACCTCTCTGATTATACTGACGCCTACAAAAGGGGCGATTAAGATTCATAATGCACCTTTATCAAAGCTGCAATGGCTACTTATAGAATGAATCCCTGGTAATGATGAAATTGACAAGAAACAGAAAAATATAGGAGAAAAAAAACAGATTGGCAAAGTTTGAGATTTATTAAATGGAAGTTGTGAATATTTAAAAATCATAACTCTGAAATCTGCTCATTAGCATTCATGGTTAACGAAATAAAAGAAAATGTATTTTTGCAAAGGCCAATATGATGTTCCTTCTTAATGCATCTAGACTTGTATGTTATAATGACAGGAAGAAAATATGGGATTTGAATGGTTTTGCAAGGACAATTTTGATGTGGGATGCATGTAATTACAGTATATCAGACTCTGAAGAAGGTGAATATGAATTAGAAAGTCTTTGGGCTGTCAGAACTCTGATTACCATCAGCTGCAACATCGTACAAAGACGTCAACACTTATTTGCGAGTCTTATCAGAAAACTAATTACTCCCCTCCACAAAATTATGTTGAGATCACAATGATTAGAGTTCTAGGGTCTTTCCAATGCAATTTCAAATACTTCACATGATTTTTCATTTCAACATTTTCCAGGTAGTGAATAAAAAGTCAAATCTGAACAGAAAATTACACATTTAAAGGCCACTCTTTTTTATTTTTTTAAAATTATTTTTTATCTTATTTTTATATACCTTTTTCACAAAGTTTTAAAAATCCCACAATTTCCAATACTCTTATAAATACCACTTTTAAATAGTTAGAAACGATATCCGTTCTTGCTTGTTTGATATCATTTCAAAACAAAGATGTCCTCACAGTTTGAAATTATGACAAAGTGAACAAATAGTTTGAGTCTTCAAAGGTTTAATATCTACCTTCAATTCTCCATACCACTTAAAAGGACAAAGTATCCCAAGATGCACAGCGCAGCTACATTCAGACTGTTTGCGATCATGTCCACTGCTGTTCTAGCATGCTAGTGCATCAGACCAGGAGTGGACACGTTTGTTTCTTTTTATGGAAACAAATGATTAATGCAGTAATGTACAATAATGTTGAATTGCCTGAAAATGCAATCTCATGTCAATTATGAATTATTTCATCAAATGTGTTGTTCCAGCATTGCAAGTATATTTATGTTATATTATGTAATGTTATATTATGTATGTCTCAGTTTATGCTATGTAATGTTGTTATATATGTTATATTTATTTTTGTACGCAAACCAGAGAGGGAGCAAGCTCCTGTAAAGGATAATAAACAATATTACCATGATTGCGAAATAAAATCTGGACATCGCTGCGGGGTAAACTATGCGATGCATTTCCACTATATGCGATATGGAGAATTGACGGTGATGATGTAACAATATTCCAGTGCATAGTGTGGATCTTCTGACTTATGAGTCTGGCAGCAATGGATGATTGGAGGTATGGAAAACATTACCAGGGAGCTGCTCAGCAAAACACAGTCCCGCTGATTTTGACATCGGATTGTGAATTCCAGGTTTGTTAGTCTCGCATTGCAGACCTCAAATAATGCTTCATTTTGTATCATCACGTCATGTCAGGTTGAGTTAGACAATCATGGCAAAACAAGTACAGTACTAAATACTCATCAGCAGCTTGTTTTTGAGCTCACAAATAGTTGCTCTCTATATTATACTCACACCAGATTGTAAGGGCCACAGACAGCTGGTGAAAATGTGTTTACCACATGAAGAGATGGGGGCATATTATGCATAATGTTTACCATATGAACAGGATTTGTAATAGATGTCCTTAGTAACATCTCTCATATTCTTAAATAATCCTCAAATGTCACAGATTATGTTGAGTGACATTCCTTGCACATTTTGCCAAATTGAAATGTATGTTAAAGCGGGGAACTTACACTCCATCTGACATGCATACTATTGAGTGTGTGCGCAACTATTGAAAACCACTGAAACCTGTGTTGTAGCGGAGAGTTGTGGTGCGCGATCAATAAGGTTAGTTTTTGCAATTTTCGGGTCACATTATTGCTCTAAAATCACATATTAATCTCACTTAACCCTACTACCCTAACCATAGCCCTATTCTAGTCCAGATCCTTACCCTAAACTAATTTTGTCGAGCTTAAGCTGTTAATTCATCGAAGAAACCATCAAAATGAATCAAAATGAGGAAAATTGCTGCCCAATGAAATCTACATAGCATAATAGTATTCCTCTTTTTTACTACAACTTAGATTACTACTATTACGCCTATGAATATGATTAGTAGTGTTATTGCAACCATGTAAACTTACAATAGTATCACCAAAAAGAAACATTTGATATGATTTTTTATACTTTCTTATAAAGGGTACCTGGCATGTGTTGATGGAGTGCAATCAATATGAACAATTTGTATCATTTCCTCCTTTGAAAGATGTCTGAAGAAATAAAAAATTCCACAAATATTAAGTGATGCCCAGTATCTTTTTATATTGTTAGAAAGTGGAGCACTTTATCATATAAAAATGTTCGCTCTTTGAATTCTTGAAAATAGACTACAACACCATTTTTTGAATATCACTCACTAAATGAACTTGGTTTTGCTTTAATGGGAAACATATCCAAGTGTAAGCTCAGGGTGAACCTGCAATGGCACAGTACTATCTAAGAGAAGTCATAAAGAAATAAGTCTCACCTCCTCTACTTTCACTGTCGGCTGGTTTGACCTGCAATGCACGAGTCATCTGTAAAAAGAGAAATAAAAAACACAATGCAGAGAGAAAATTAGATCGGATTGATTTTTCTCATTCTTTAACCCTGAGTACAATGTCACGGTGGCAGGTATGTACACCATAAAGTGTTGACCAAAGTGAGACTCGCCACATTGACTTGGTCGGATGATCAATAGTCTGCTAATAAAAAGCCGGGTAGCTACAAACATTTACATTATTTCATGGCATATTGATCACTACCAGGTGGGTGTTTCATGGCTTCGGGGGAACAGAACTAAATAATGTGATATGGCATTAGAACTTCTGCATGTGCAACACGGACTCATTCCCATACATTTCCCCTAGATGTTACATTCTTAACCGCCCATACATGTAAGATATGGATCACCAAGTTTTGTGAAGGACGGGTTAACCAATTGTCTGCAACACTCTCAAAAATGCACACAGACAAAAGTAGAATCATAGAGTTCTTGTTTCCAGGGGGTTAATACAACCATGGAGAACTTTGGGAATCAGGACAGGCATGTATTGATGGGGGAAGAAATCAAATGGAATGCAATTTGAATTTGATCAAGTTTTCATGAGGGAGTAGCCTTCGGGAAGAGTGAATAATTGTGAAGCGTCAAAGAAAAGAAAAATGAATAATAGAAGACAGAAGAGAAAAGCGCAGGCCATGTTGCTGTGTTGCCCCCTAGCAGAAGGGCCGTTCACATCCGTCATAGTGGCAACGATTCGATGCAAACCATGTTTGGATTGTATTTCACTCAAGCAGTTTGCTCTTGTACATTTGTCTTACTTTTGTGTTGCAATAAATGATTTAAATGTAATCGATAAAGAACAAGGAAGAACCACATAAGAGGCTGGAAGCAGAACTGTCTTGGAACTATTCACTTTAAGGAAGTAATATCTGTTTGTTGTGAAAAGAAAAGATGCATTTTCTAGTATTGAGTATTCTGTCTGCAAATGTCATTGATGGTAGTTTGCGAACAAGGAGAAGTAAAAGCTTTAAAAGAAAGAAAACACTGCAAATATGAGTGTATTACCATTTACTAGTAAAACTTGCATATAGTAAAACTACAGAGACTAAATGTCAGGTTAAAACAAAACAATACAAAGCAAACGGAGCAAAGATAATGATCATTATGCAATATGAAAATAGCAATTATTTTACAGCAGAAAACTAATTGGTCACTTTAAGCACCGAGTGTATCAATTTAAAGCTGTAATTCTATTAGGGCTTTTCTGGGACATTTATAATTCAGGAGCGCAGCTGAGTCGCTCACCCCGGCCATTGGCGCTGCCGTGGCAACTCGGATGTTACTCGGCGCCACCTCCTAATCCTGCTCAATCAAGAGCCCGCACCCTTCTCATCACACCTCACAGCACCCAATCATTGATTCAAGGAGCTCCAAACACATTCAGATCTCCATGGAGACCATCGCTACTCCTCCTCCTCCTTCTCCTCCCTTGGGTCCGCAGCTTTGGGGTCAGCATCGGTTTCTCCTTGAAGCAAGACTACTGAGCTAATATTGAATTTTCTCACTTTAAAGCAAACTGATGGTGGTATAATCATACATGTAGGAAGAGAACGCCCTCTACTGCCTGATGCTCATTTCAAGGTTTCAAAAGTATTGCACATGTAGTATATTATTCGATATGAAACATTGCACACAACTATAAATCATGTTGCTGAGGTATATCATTGTGCCAAATAGCTTCAATGAACAAGAAGTTATTTATGAAATTGTATCATTGTTTGTCCAGTCCTTGCGCCTTGGTTCGAAAGATACAGTACAGCAGTCTCCACTAGGCTGAACACACTTAGATTGGGGAATAAATCCACTGCCTCGCCACCTTACATACCATTAACTCTTTGTGTGCCAGTGTTGGGCAAATAACACACGTAAACCCAATAGACTATCATACAGCTAGTACAGAAAGGCTTAAATTATTTGGAAAGGATCCAAAAGAGGCCAGCCAACAGAGCTTTTCACACACTGGCTTGTTTTCATAGAAAAGCTTTCTCCCATTACAGTCCCAGCCCTAGCGTCTTCCTGTGGGCAATACGAGCGACGTCTCATTACGGTGCACCAGTTGGACATTCATGTGAAAATAATCATGTAACTAAAGCCTGAAGTGGCACTGGTATGCGCTCACTACATCTCAACTTCACTTAAAGGCACAGTCCAGTGTTAGTTCAAGACTTACATCTTGCAAATGTAAGTCCTGACAGGTTTCACACGTATATATTATCTGCCTTTTAAGACACAGTACAGACCTATCATTAGAGAACTTCCACTGATATATCATTAGACAGGATGCAATATTAAAAACATTACAAATATGTTTTATCCTTCAATTATTTCCATGCCAGGATTGAATCGTCAATTGATGTGATATGCATTGAATCTGTAATGATTGGATACATGTCCCTAGATTAATTTAATTCTTATCTTCCTTGAAGGAAGCACAAACGAATGGTTCTTACTTCCACTATGCAGAATGTCATATCAAATATACATGTAGGTGCCTCGCTACTAAATTTCATAGATAGCCTTCATACCATATTTAAAGCGTTCTGTATGAACACTAATCAAGAGATTAGGACTGATGCCATTTCAGAAGAATTTCAATCAAGACAACAAGAGATTACCTTTAATCTCCCCCTTGGTGCAGACTGCAGAGTCAGTCATCGAGTGTTTAGATGACTGCGCAGCAATTGCATTCCTATTCCCCTTCACGATTTACGCACACATCCTCTCAGACATGAACAAGGCTCTAGTCACACTTACAAGCTACATTCACACATGACAGCAAGACTAAGCACTTTGTTCTGTCAGCTAGTGAGAATTATATAGGTGACTGTGTTGCAGCCGCACTCCTATTCCCTGTCATGACTCTGGCACTGAACCAGACCAAAACATGGCTGTAATTATACCCTCATCATCATCTTAAAAAATATTCATGTTCATACTGGAGATTATCTTCACCCCCTACACTGCAGCTCAAAGGAATTGGCATAGGGAAAGGGAACGGGAAGAAAGGGAAGGAGCCTCAGTTTTAAACCATACATATTTTGTGCAGTTCAGCATGAAACTTGATGCTTTTTAGGCTAAAGCATTGTGTTTCATGCTGAATGGTTTAAAACTGAGGCCCCTTCCCTTTCTTCCCTTTCCCTTTCCCTATGCCAATTCCTTTAAGCTGTAGTGTATATATAAAATGGATCATTCTGAGAGGTGGATTGAAATTTAATGCAGATTCCAATGAAGTACAGACTACAGTGCCCCAACATAGTTTTCAGCTACATGAGAGATAAGAGACACTATTCTTGAAAATAAACACAACTTCCCTCTACAAGCCTGCTCTTCCTATCTGTTCCATCTTCCTCCTTGCCATGCCAGCTATCTTGGAGCCTCTTGCACTCGATGCCCTAAACAAAACCCCTCCACCCTACTCCTAGGGCGAGGAGATACAGACTCCAGTGCTTGGCCTGTCATGCTCCTTGCTACCAGCAGAAGTGGTGGGACTGTGAGATATGAGACCAGCAGAAGTAGCAGATGCAGCCACTATAACAGCCCAAAATTACATTTCCCTTGTCAGCTGCCGACGTGATACTTCAAGGAAGAAAGTGGCAAGAGCTATTGATTTTTGGGCCACTTTTTGCCCCTCGCGCCGTAAAAAAAGGCTAGTTTAATTATCACATGAAGATTGCTAAATGCTGTGTCTTAAAATAGACATGAACACACTAATGCCGAAGCGTGGGAATGAGGGGAGATTATCTGACGTAAACCTCAATACTCTAGCTGTTGCGAAAAGAGAGAGCTGTTTAAATTGACCCATTTAGATATTTTGAATCCCTGTCAATCCAGACTGTACCAGCACATACCATTTGCCTATAATCTGAGAAAGTTGTTACTATTGTAAATCTGACTGATAAGGATGGGTAGTTTAGCCAATCACTATCACAGCAAATGCCATCAATGGTGTGAGGAATATATTAATATACTTCGCTAATGACATATGCACTGGCCTGTAACAAATTGAAGTGGAAATAGAAACCTTTTTACTGCTAAGACTTCATCTCACCTCAGCTTAGACCGCATGTACACACACACACACACACACACATAAACAAACACACACACACACACACACACACACCCACACACACACACACAAACGCACACCATCACTCACTTTCATTACGTGTAATACAGGGTGTGATACACACGTCCCTCTAGCCCATGGATGAATGGCGGGAGGCAGGTCACCACGGCAACCCTGATTGAGGATGATGAATCATAACCCATCTGACCGCTGAAAACCATTAGAGCAAACCCCAAAATGGAGGGAAGGCTTGTGCTCCCATCTTGTAATGTCACTGTGGTCCCACACTTATGGTTTGGTTTAGCTTTGACCTTTCAGGGCCTGATGACCATAAATGTGGCAGCCATCTATCTAATGATATTATTCATGAAACTAGCAATGTAAATAAGAAAAAAAAATCTTTATCTTGCAATGAGTGCACATGGGACATCAGTGTTTACTTCTGTGTAGTTTTGACCTTATTGCACTATCCACCTCATGCATTGTTAGCGTGCAATAAACTCACATTCTCTCTTTGACTCAGAATTACTCAAGTACAATCTTCATACCAATTACCCTAGATGACTAAAATGGGCATAATTATTATGTTTGTACATGTGTGCATGTCAACAAATCTAGCAATACATACTGTATTTACATTTCTAATCAACAAAGCAGTGCCTCCACATGTATTGCTGAGACATGTACTATTTAAAGAATGCACTACTTTCCTTGTGAGCATTAATTAATGTTCATTAACTGATCAGAATTAATTGCTCCATTAATTTAGCTTGTCAGTGACTTACAAACTGTCCTGTCTGTATATATGCACCCACAGTTCACCAGGGGCAATGATACACTGCCTTTTACCATAGACCCAGAAAACAAGTCTACCAAGGTAATCAGTACAGGATTCGAGGACGTCATGTGCGTTGCATTGCTGAATCATAAGCCTAATGGCTAACGCAACCACGTTGTCAAGGGAAAAGTTCACCCCGGCTTGATTGCCTGCAATCTGCCTGATTATGAGCCCAGTCCATGTACATCTCGTTTGCTGCCCCAATCAATATAACCACATATTTTACCCCAATCTCTCCCCCAGGCAGCCATTTTTAAGGGGAGATAAGCTAAGAACCAGTGATGGCACTCTCTGCACAGCCAGTCCTGTTTTCCAACGATCTTATCATGTTTTTCGTCCCATCCTGTGACGTGAGAATATAACAAATAAAAGCCTGCCCGTTTGCAGCTTGCTGGCAGCATGCCAGGAAGCTACATGTGGGAATGCACTCAAGCATTCTTGCACGAGAAATGCACAGGATATGGCCTGCATTTCATTAAATTCCACATCTACTTCAGATATCATAGGCCTATGTAATAATATCTGCACTGTGGTCCATGCAGAGAGACTTTCCCATTTAGTACTACATGCACTTTACACATACATGTCTCTCTTATTGTGAATGAAAACAAAACAATACAAGCTTGGGAAGATGATACATTTTTAAGTTCTGGGAGAGCCATTTTTCTTTATTGCTTTTGTTTTCATTGAAAACAGTAGGTAATCAATGGTGGATGAAACTCTGTATTGATATCATACACAGAGAGAAAAGCAAATTAAACATTAATATTAGAATGCACCACAGGGATGCTCTAATACGTTCCTCATTATAAGCTACATACACCAACACATTACCACGTCATTGTCTGTTATTTTAGCCTTGTTGCATGCACGTAATAGCCCCAGCCATTTATTTCCATGTAATGATTAATCCTGCTCATCAGGCGGCCTTGTGTTGCCTTGTTCTCCACTCAATTAGCGATGTATGCCTCACTCTATCACTCGCTCAAGTCTCTGCCTTCATTTATCTCACACTCTTTCTTCACATGGGGCTTTTTTTAGTGTGTTTCTGGCCATGAAAACATAATTATTCACTGTATCGAGTTCCACCCTGCCCTGTGTACTTACAAAAGGTTGTGGGCACAATAGGGGCTACAACATTGAAGTACTATTCAAGTCATCGTTACGTTTCATTTTTTATCTGCTTGTTTTTTGGATGTTGTTGTCGACACTGTAGCAACGATGTCCCTTTCCAGCAAGGTTCGCTTCCCCTGAGACGAAAATGACTAATTTAATTACTTATATACTCATTCATTACATCAGTATCTTTGTAATTCATCTTTATCCATACGGCAACAGCTAATACCAAACTAGACATATGGAGATGACTAATGGCACATGTACATAACCTACACCTCACAAATTTGTGCATGAAGCCATGACTTCCACTGATGCAAAGTGTTCAATCGAGTTTGGGTCTGTGACTATTGCATTGATTCAAGCAGAAAATCTTGTGGGTAATAATAAATGAAGGAAAGTAAATCATTATCGGCCCCGTCACTATCAATAATGCAGTGACACAGCTCCGCCGCCCATCAACCGGGAATGTAATCATGATGAAGAACCACATTACATACCTTAAAAGAGGGGGCATGCATTAGAGGGTTTGTGGATTACATGTGCCCCCCCCCCCCCTCCTCCAAACCCTGAAGCAACGCAAATGTGATTTCAAATGTGCTGCGAACATTACTGCCCAGGCATGCTACACTGACTCACATAGCCTGCCTGATGGATTGGGGCTTGCAGCTCTGTGTGAGCCTAAGAACATATTTGGCGGATGCCTCCTCACAATTCAATCAACAATCAGTTCAAAGATGAAATCATGTTTTTTTTTCTTAAAGTTATCATTACACATACAACAGATCTAAATGCACAAAATTTCATTCAAGCAACAAACATATTTATATATTCATCATAAAGCCTCACTACGAACTATTGAAGTAGGATGGAATAGGGAAGATAGGGGAATGTCTGGAAATTGATGCAAGTAGTGGAGAGGTTGGGAGGAAAGGGATAAGAGAGATGGAAGATGAAAAGAAAGAGAAAGAACAAAGAGGAAAGGTAAGAAGGGGCAGGGATGGGAGAGGGATGGAGGGGAAAGGTGAGGAACAACAAAGGAGAGGTTAGAAGGAAAAGGGGTAGGAGAGGGTGGAAAGCCTAAAAGCTTAAAGGGTTGGCAGCATGACAGCACTTTGAGGAAACACAGGGTTTTACACTTAGTACCACTGTGTGGTCACCGATCTGAGGAGGCGACAGGCTTGGTTTGGATCAATACTGGAGTGGCTGGGATTGAGCTTTAGGTATCAATAATTCACACAGACACAGATGTGGTTGTGAATTGAGAGGAGATGGAAATGGGTAGGAGTAGAGAGAGCAGGGAGGGGGAAGAGGGAAGAGGGATGGAGAAGGAAAAAGGGGGAGCGAAATATATGAAGATGGGGGAAAAGAGGGAGAAAGAAGGAGAAAGACGGAGAATAAGCGGGGAATTAGCGGAGAACAAGGGAGAAGATGGAGTTAGTGGGAGATGGTGAAAGATTGGAAGGGAGAGGGAGAAAGAAAGCAAGGGAGAGAGAGAGAAGAAAGAAGCACATGAGAAAATGAAAGAGAGATGTGGGGAGAGGAGGGGGGATAAGATAAGTGGAGTGGGAGAGAAAAGATAAGGAAGAAAGGGAGATAAATATCTCAATAAGGGCAGGAAAACAAATGGAAAATAAAAGTAAGAAAGAAGAGGGGATTGGGCAGATCATGAGACACACACAGAGATAAATACAGCAGGAGTGGAAAATATAATTAACCATATTCACTATGAATTTCACTCTGTACACACAAGAAGAGAGTTTACATTACCTTCCAAATTATTTCTTACCACACTTTTTGTGTCATTTATAATCACATCTATATCATAAACTTCAGGAAGAAAATAAAAGTATCAAATGACTTAACACTGGTTGAACCTTGGAAAGGCATCCTAAACAAGAAGGAAAAAATGGACAAAAAAGATGAGTTTGACTCTCACAACCTGCCCTATTTCCTCTAATGCAATTTGCTGCATTTGCATGAAGGCTGAAGGCCAGTCCAACAATGTAAATGATGACCGTGGGCATTACTGGAACAATGAGAGAGGAGGCACCGGGGAGCCTTTGCATAATGTATGCTGCAAGAAAAGATGAACCCAGGCAGCCAGAGAGATGGCTGGGACCTCAATCCCTTCTCCACCCAAGCTGAGTCTGTCAGATGTGACTTGGGATTGAGGAAGCGACTGTCTTATGACTGGAGAATAGTTCCGATCTTGAGAAGATATGGAGAAATCCTTGACAGGCCTAATCCGTCTACCTGAAGAGGTCATTTGAGCTTCCAACCTTTTCCTTCATCCGTTACAAATCAGCACTCTAACCTCTTCATTTCTGCATCGAAAATATCATGCCATATCTTAATACACCCGTCTGTTCCTGCCACTGTGTTTCTACATATTCCTTGTGAATACTGGATTTGTTTTTGACAAATTTTTAATTCATCCAAGTTGAATTGCTAATTGAACTGACTAGAGCAGGTCACCAGCATATCAAAACGTGAGGCACAAAGCTCTCGGCTGGTTTATTGTATTTATCCACCTGCCTGGCATGCAAAATAATGATTTGTGCTTAGGAAGGAAAATGTACAATGCTGCATGCACCAGTTGTTGCTTTGTTGGGAAAGTCTCTGACATGTCATATTTTTTGGTTCTTATCGTCAAGTTAAAAAGAGGACTTCAATTTGAATTTAATTATATACTGGTCCAGTGAATACCATTAAATGTATTTTCATTATCATAATCTTGTCCAAACAAGAAACATGCAAACCAGCATCAATAAAAGAAGGAATAAATAAATGGCTGTTTTCAAGGTGTCCGCAAAGAAAACTTGCTTCACATTGAATAGAAACAGAACATTGTTAATATAGCATGAAGGGCACATCCTGCTCAGTTTCATGTACTGTAGGGGTTAAGGTCAGATTTCATTAGACTGTGGGGTCTCTGTGTCATTACAGGTGTCGTTTTCCCACTTGGAAGAGAATGAAACAGACACCACTGGTTTGGGTGAATGTTCCTGCAAAGTGCAGTCACATTAAAGGGAAAGCGCATCCTCGCGACCCGTCATCTTCACAATGTCGTCTGATATGACATCTACCTGCATGCAATTTCGAAGCGATTTGATAGCTATCACAGAGTATGAACAGTCAAAGGTAATTTGACAACACGCTTTGAGAAGAAGCGTCATTCACTCAAAGATCACCGTGATATAGGAAGTAAACAACTCTAAAATCACATTTTTGTTTTTCATTTACAAGATGGAGCGTACTATCCTTACTTCTGGGCGTATGCCTAAAATCTATTTTCAGATTAATATTATTTGTTATTGTTGTTTGCAATGTTAATGGTAATGGAATACAATTAAATTGCAAATATTATAAACAATTTCTGAAATCCCTCTGTTTGTCACGGTGTACTGATATCAAGCTGTGTTCATCAGTGCTGCATTCACTTCTTAATGTTATCATCATGCTGAAGCTGGGTACTTGGCGACAGCTAGATAAGGATTCCACATTCTTGGAATGTATAACTTGTCCATGCTGGGAGCAAGCTTCCTGAGTGAACAATGGCATGTCATTGGACAATTACAATGTACATTAGCTCATGTCTGGGTGTGTTTCATCAGTATCATTTTCCTCCTCCTCTTTTTCTTCTACCTCCTCCTTTTCCTCCTCCTTCTCCTTCTCCTGACTCCTTATCTCTCCTCCTGTTCTTCATTGCGTTTTTTACTATCTTGGTCCATTATCATCTTCAAACTTGTCATCATCATCATCATCATCATCATCATCATCATCATCATCATCATCATCATCAACACTCGTGCTATTGGTCACAACCCTCTGAATGATCTTTTTTTTGTTTCCTGCTCCACAGTACGCAAGACAAGCCCACCCAAACATCATTAGCAAACAGTGTAATGTGATAGTGACATACCCTCGCACAGCAAGCCATGCACACATTATACCATCAACATTCAACTACCAGCCTTACCATGATGAAACTTAGATTTTCAAAGGTTTACAAGGAGGGGTGGGGTAGGGTGAGGGTTGGATGCTTAAAATGTCTGAAATAATAGCCGTCAATTCTGGACTCTCCACGCAAGATTACATCCAGCAGCTGCAGGCTCAGTTGCACATGAAATAAACATTGGATGTCATCTCTCAAGAAGAGACACGACATCTCAGCTCAAATTAGTACCAGGGAGTCTTACTTGCTTCTCCTATCCAACGCACCATGTTCCCACTGCCCAAAAAGTTCAAGTTCATAGCATGTATTTACTGAGTGCGGGAAATCGCAATGAGCACACCATCTGAATGCATCAAGTGTATTATACATACAGCGTGCACATAATCACAATCTTACAGCGCATAGCGTACAGAGACACGGAGAGAGGTGCCATGTAGTGTATAGAGCACTGATATTCTGGCTATGGGAATGCACCATTTGATTTCCAACTTTGCGGACCATCTTGCTCCTCCAGGCTACCAGACATGATTCTAATTATTCAAGGTGAATTGCCACTAGCCCATTCCTTCATGTCCTCCCGTCCAGCTAGCCTTCCATGTATGAAATTCATTCTAAACATCTTCCTTTCTCTCTCTCTCTCTCTCTCTCTCTCTCTCTCTCTCTCTCCCCCTCTATGCCTCTTTCAAAGTAGCAGCAAGCATAAACTTTGTGAATGAAAAATATAATAACAATTTCTGAGGAGAAGAAGCCAAATATCATTTGATGTCCATACATGAATGATTTATGGCCTTTACACTGGGGAACATGGCTCGCCAACCGCGAGTAAGTGTTTTTATTGTCTTGAATACACCGAGAGCGATATATCAAGGCTGCCTATGATTTTTTAACCCATATCTCAAGTCACAGAAGACTGTGTTCATATCTCAAGTCACAGAAGACTGTGTTCATATCTCATGGAGATGAGAGATGTAAGCATGAGACATGGTGGTGCACCATTCGCATTTGCTCCGCCATGCATCAATTGATCTACTAGTGCTAATGTTATGCATTTTTTAGAACCCATCAATTACATACAGCCAGAGCACTTGCTAGGATTGTTTTCATGCACAGTCCAAAAACACTTGTTAGAACAGAAAGAGATGATTTGAACATGCTATTGTCATATATTTTTTTCAGTGTATGTTTTTGCTAATATCTTTGGTGGTCATACCATGCAGAATGGACACTTGTGATAGTCCAAAGTACGGCACTAATTGAAGGCACACTATGAGCGGTAGAATGAGAAAAACTCAAGCAGCAGAAATAGGTCAGAAGTCCAAGGAGTGACTCAGACAAAATAGGTGAAAGATAATCTTATTTAGGCTTTCATCATAACCTACATTAGTATGACCTACTGTATCACGTTTGCTAGTCATGATATGCCAAGAGGATCCATGGAGATTTATAAGCCTGATGACTCTGGCTAGATCGCTATACGGGGAATGACAAATCAAGGAGGGCGAATCTGGAGCATCTTGGGGGATTACATTAACCTGATAAAAGGAAACTTCAGAGCTGCTACGTCACATGAAATTAGTCCTTCATCCCTTCAATACATCCTACATGCACTACATTATATCTAGTAACAACGTTGCTAAATTACCTATCATTTGTATTTTGTAGTGTGGTGAGAGCTTTATCAGCTTTCGTTCGAAAGAGCATTAAGTATACTTTCCACACTAGTAGGGGGATGTTACTATCAGTAAATATGTGTCAAAACGATGCTCTTTTTTCCATTACTATGTAGCAAACCAGTATCCCATGTTTGGACCAACAATCAACGGAAGGATGGCAAAACTCTCCTTTGGTTTGACATCCATGCACTGCAGAGCGCGGGTCCCCGGATTCTGCTTGTTTTGCTGCGACACTGCCCGGGTCTGAATGCGCGGGTAGCTCGGGTTTCGCGCCTGCGTCACCACCGCCCTTTGATGCGCACTGTCTTTTGAGGAGTCTCATGGGTTCCACACTATTAGCATTTGGCTGCTGGGAATGTCCAAATTAGCATCCCCAACCACAGGTTTGCCTTGTTATGAAGGCTGGCTTCGGCCAACCGACCCCAGCGAGTAAACTGACCGACCGAGCGCTGCTGCTCTGCACCCGCGGATCAGGCCAGGTCATGTGACCAACGACATCCTCCCACTCGTGCTGCATCTGCGCGCCTCCGCGATCACAGAGTTTGATAAGTCATTTACGATACATTTGAACAAAAGGGATGGGAAAGCCGCAAAGGGAGTCTGTTTTGTGGTATAGTGCAATTTGATTCACAATGCTGCCATGCATTTATATATTGTGCAAACTTACTTTCGTAAAATAGCAAAAACAATTTCAATTCATAATTGCGTGAACTATCGCACAATCATGTTGGCAAATCAGGCCTTTCTGCGCTATTGAGTCTTTTTCATCATGCACAAAACTAAGCCAGAGCCCTGCTGCTTTCAAACTTCAAACCAGGTTTTACTTGAATAAAAATGACTGCAATGAAATATTCTCTTGCAGGAATAAGTCACAATCCGATTATCTGTCTAAATTTGGCTACAAATATTATTCTTTTAAATATGTGTTTTGTCAATCTACTAAGTAATACATCGTGTTACTTTGTGCTCACTTCTTTTAAAAAGACATATAGATTTATCCACCGACTTGTCACATTGAATCATGCATGCCAGATCATTCTGATATGTCATTCTGATTCTATTAAAAAAATGCATCCATCATGTATGAATATCTTTGTTTTCATTGGTTCGTCTTTGGAAGGCGAGCATACTTCTTCCCTTGTTTGAGGTGTTTTCCCTGCAGATTAGTGGTTAATTCTGGGGACATTGACTGGGGAATTATGTCACAAGTTGTGATGACGGAAACGCTTCGTTCTTATTCTCTAGCTTCTTTCAGGAGGCTTTGCTGGAAAATCGTTTGACGATGGTAAGAGGGACAAAAGATGAATCTCCTGACAACAATTTGACAGGACTGCTGGGATGGGAGAAATCGTTTGTCATTCCAATTTCTGGATAAAAAAAACATCCATACTCAAAATAGCAACTTCTATGACTTGCATGTATCTTGTTCTTGTAAGGGCTATTTCAATTTTTTTTTTGTACTTGTTTAAACTATTGCCTTTTACCTATCCGGAGTTTTTTTTAGTGATAAGTTGCAGAACTGTATATATGGACACAAGAAAGTAAATAGAAAGAATAATGCTCAGATTAGATAAGTCACATATGGTGATGGGACAAACAACTGAGGGGGTATTCCACAGGGCACAACCTATATTCATCTGGAATATGGTCCACGAACGCATTTTGGCCGTGTAATGCATCATTCGCCTTCTTCTGAGTAAATGTTGACCGATTATCTCTTGCTAATTTTCTCGGCCCAAGAACCGGTTGGTGGCTGGCTGACTGGCTGGCTGGCTGGCGGTGCAGCTCGAATCACCCCGGCCACCGAAACGAGACCACTTTAGAAATGAAGGACACACATGGGGGATGGAAGCAGAGATACGGCTCAACTCTATATCTCTGTCAAGCGCTGATTGATTATTCAAACAAGACACCCCCTAAAATAAAAGAGAGCTGAAGAGAGATGGAGAGAGAGAGAGGGGGTGGGTTGGTGGGTTCCCCCCGGAGAGACCCACATACTGTGAAGCGTAGCCCCGGCGCTACAGACAGGGGCACTGCGGATGCAACGCTGAAACAACATTGGTCAGGGATGGAGCCTGGGTGTAGCGCTAGCTGCTAGCCACAGAACAGGGCAATCAATGCGCAAATTGAGATTGCCCCTGATGGAAACGTGATGAGCACATTAATAGGGCGAGGCGTCTTGGGGGCCTCCACAAGATACACGGCATTAATCCCCAAGAAGCCCTTGCCTAATAACGCTCCCTTCACATCAGCCCTTGCCAGGTCAGCAGAGTGTGGATAAACATCAGAACCAGCAAAACATCTTCTGCTTAAAAGACAGACAAATCTCCTCTACAATCTGTAGGAATATAGTAATGTAAATAGCACAAATACACTGTAATTCTTACCAAAATCACCTGGAGATGCAGGTGTTTTACTGTTAAGGTCTTAAGTCATCTGCTTTTCTTCCAAAGATACTTACTAATTCAAGCCGTTCCTCTGCTACAAATGTAAACGTCTTCTCTTTGCTTTATCATCACGTCACTCAAGTCTGACATCACAAGTAAACTTGAAAATATGTGATGTCACAGAGTTAATAAAAAGGCAGGCAATAGATGGCAGAGAGATGAGATCTCTGATAAACGTATTTGCTATTTTTTACACAAAAATCATGTGTGCTCATGAGCCAGAAAAACTGCTGCTGTACGGTATTTGATTTATGTTGCTGGTGCGTCAATACTTACATAGTGAATCAGTTCACTATTCCTCCAGCGCAAATACACGCAGAGAGCACTGCATGACTAATGAATGGGTGAATATGTCATCGACAACCTGATTGCCCTTTCATTTCATCTACAATGAATGGCTTACATGACAACGAATATCTTGTACCACGTGAAGGAGAGCGCGTCCCAAGAAAAGCGGACAGTGTCCAATCATGCGCTGTAAAGAAACATACATAATACATCTATATTCAAGCATACAGCACAACGTTCGCTAATAATCCAGATATGTAAGTAGGCCAACATATAGATGAATGGGCATTGTGGTGAGCTATGGAGGGAAGGGATCAAAGTGACAGATGCAGAGTACTGTGCTAATCTTTTCCAATCAATACTCATCAAGAGAACGAATGTTTGTCATCCTCACTCACTCCATATCATCAAATTACTTAGAGAAATTCACTGGTTCCGTTGCCATGGTGACAACCTGTCATTTGGAGGCCAGCTATTGCTGGAGGCTCTTCGCATGGTAGAGTGTTTAGAATTCATTTTTTCCATAGTAGAAAAAAGTGCTAGTTGATTATTTCTTGTGAATAATACTTGTACTAGTCATCAATCACTTAGAATCATTCAAGGGTTTAGAGAAGGATAACCTGTTTGTGTCTTATATCCAATGTATCTATACTTAAACATCTACATATTTAAACATGAGCATTGTCTTTAAAAATCGAGCTATGACTCACACAAACCTGGTATCGTTTTGACCTAATTGAGGCAATCAATACAATGGGGCTGCTTCCATTATTCATAACCATTAGTTCCTGGCAAGAAAAACACCCGACCAGCTTACACATTTAAACAATACATACTTTGAACATGGTCTTTTTTTTTTATGCAGACATAATTCAAAGGGTCCCCTTATTATTTTGTCTGTGTGACAAGACAAAAGACCATCCTCATAGTGCTTGTTTTCAAGAGGTAACCTACGACAACTGAAAGTTTGCCCAAGACTTTTGACATAGCAAGAACTTAACTCTGTGTATGCCACATGTGACTTTTTTCACAAGAAATACACACAAATCCCATAGATCAGCAATTAATCCGGCCTAACCACGCACGGCAGGTGGAAGTATACTGTGCCTCAAGGCTGATGGAGATGGTATGCGCATTGAATAGTTCGTTTTCATTATTCATGCTAATATTATGAACATCTGTAAACATCAGTAACCCAACAGCCATATTGATAAGCAACAGTTAAAAGTTCAGACATTTTTATGCAGCAATATTTCTAATTTATCTACATTCCACATGCCAAATTACTGCTTACATTTTTCCTGTAAAAAATTTCTATTCTACCTAATCCCAAATTATTCATAAACAAGAACCTTTGATGCCATAAAAGTACATGTAAATGTCAACAATTCCTGCATCAATGATTACTCTTTCTGCAATGCTAAAAATGAAGGTGGAGAAAAAAATGTAATCATGAAGTAAAATATTTCTATCTCATTGCAATTTGCTGTGCATTTGGGTAGACATCCCCACAGACTTTGCTCCTTTTAATTCTGGGTACTTATCGCAATTTAGGAAGTGCTTTCCTCCTTGCCATTTGTAATCAGGCAGTCAAGGAGATAGCATCGTCCATGTTTTTGACATCCCACTGATTCAAATACACATATTGATCTAGACACAAGACAGGATGATGGGCATGGTGTTGGATTTGTACAACTTTTAAAACTGTCAACGTCATGGAAGGCAGATTTACTGAAAGAATGAAACATCCTTTCAAGCTTAATGTAATTACATGAGCAAATAGGACAATCCCAGCCAATTCTGAATTGCAAATTTGCCACTGCGAGAGCTGAAATATAAAGCGCATCGCCCCTTCACCAACGACAGATTCAGAATGAGGTTGTATAGGAGAGGAAGATGTGGACGAGAAGTCCCAGAAGACTAGGCGCTTAACAAACCGTTTTTACATTCACACGAATAAAAACCTTCCCTTCCATGGAACTAGGAATGTAGAGGAGAGCATTAGGACTGTATTTGCATACAATCAGGCCCACCCGGCGACTGGCGAGGCACATTTGCAATGGCAGTCATTTTCTGCGTGTTAATGAGGCCCGCTAATGAGCTTGGTTTCTGCCTCTCTAATGATAACTGCTGCACGAACAGCTAATCCCGCCGCTACCAGCCTGCCCCGAGCTGCCTGGTCTCTCATTAGTGGCTTCAAGGCGGGTTCCAACCTGAGAGATGGGGCCGCAATTTGCATGAAGGAGCTATCATCACGGCGGAATCTCCCAAACATCCTCAGTGTGCAACTCAAAACATTCAAGTCACATTTTTCTTCTAAAAAGAGAAAGCATCAACAAAAAAAATACAAGAAAAATATGTCATTTTACACTCGTCGGCATACAAGCAACTATGACAGGGATATTTACTCTACAGACTGCAATATTCCGACTAATGGACATGCATGTAAAATTGATGGGAGAAAGCACGAGGTTTAACATGTATTTCACAAAAAGGGAAAAAGATCTCATGTAGACTTTGCACAAGCACGCTAAATCTCACATGAGAAACTACTGTCTGGGTTATGTGTCGATAAGTGGTGGGATATGCCAATTCTGCAAATGGAATGGATTAACTATACATAAAACAACCATTAAGACGAGCAAGGAAGCCATGATGGGGAGGGACTGGAAGGTAGAGATACAAAGAAAGAATACACCATTCTAGCTAAGAACCTTTCCTGAATACAAATCCTCAAGCTAAGCTGCAACTTAGGGAAAGGTAAGATAAGGAGAGGTAGACATATCATTTGAAAGGGGATATCATCATTATAAAACAATAATAATTCATTTTCCTTCCCTATCATTTATATTAAACTGATGGCAATCTTGCGTGGCTTAAGGCCAAAAGTGTATGTGTGTGTGGGTGTACACTTAAAAGACTATTGAAACGATTTTTACAACATAGTGATAGCCTTTATTTTGTCAAAGTTGTGAGGGTACATAACCAAAGTTGTAGGAGCAAGTTAACGACTGGAATAACAAAAGGTTATATGTATGTATGTGTGTGTGTATATGCAAAAACATCAAGAGAGCAAGGTTCATTCTGGGTTCCCAAACAATCATAGCATCCCCATCCAGCACCACGATGCAGGCAGCGCACTCAATATCTCTACGCACAGTGGTCGAGCCTCCGCTATTGATCAGCGACTACAGTCCCACTGCTAATTATTCACGACGGGGCTCGCTGCCGAGAGTACGAGCTCATTCTGAAAACACCACATTAGGCCTTCATGAGCCCAAAATCATCCTATCTGCATACAGCCCCTCCATCTTTTTTTTCCCCACTGGTGGGGCACTCGCTCACCATCCTTGCAAACTGGACAGCGTGTGGTTAGGTTGCTCCTAAATACCATTTACACATAAACGACCATGTCCAATATGTATTTATGCAACAAAGATATGTAACGGGATTGATTGTGAATTTGTAAACTAATGCTCAATATTTGGATTCTTCAATACTTTTTGGTCGGAAGGAACGTATGGACAGATGGACATAGAGGGAGGGAGATGGAGAGAGAGGGAGAGAGAGGGGGGGGGGGTGGGAGAGGAAGAGAAATTAAGAAATAGACAGAGACGTGGTGAGGGGGAGGGAGATAAGGAAGAGACAGAGACTGAGACAGACAGCTACAGATAGAAAAGGATTACCAGTCTCTGATCGGTTCCCACTCACAGTCACAAAACATCACAACAAGCTTTACATGGCTTTTCAAACTAATTCTATAATCATATAATGCATGAATTACCAAATTCATTGCTTGAGGTTTATCGTATTTCAACTTTGGTATTCATGTAATGTACACAACATTTGGATGAATGTTGTGTAAGATTGGTACCAGAAAAGTTTATGATCTAATTCAGTGTAACTGCGGTCTTCTTCAATTACTGCTTAAAAACCGTCAACTTCTTAATGTCAATGCAAAAATGCACAGATATTGCCACCAGTAGTTATGAACCGACTTCGGCACTGTTACAAGGTGCCATCTTGGGCAAAATGCTGCAGATGTTGTGAAGAAGAGATCAATGTGAACAGGTAACTCCCAAAGCAGCGGTGGCGCTGAGAGTAATAACAAGGCTGCTCCGGGCAGGTATGCAGACCGCCGTTTGACCAGGGACCCTCATCCACCATCTTCATTGCTATTGGCAACAACACCGGCAGAGAGCAAAATCTGCAAATATGTTACCAGCAATATGGATGTTAATCACCGAGATATGCCCGAGGTATGTCCACATGCCTTGGTGAGTGGTAGAAAATCTGTTGTGGAATTGACATGAACAGTTTCCTACAGACTACATCTTATTCAAGATTGGTCTCAAACTAGTCAAGGGAAGATCTGATTCTCTTAACCTTACTAGGACTAGTTACTTACTAATGTGCACTCAGTTACATGCCATTTTAGTTACTAACCAGGCTAGTATAGTGAATATGGCTCCTGGACCCTGCCTTATCAAGCCTTACGATTGATCTGAATTGATCGCAAGTCATATATCTCTGATATCAATCACAAGTCATGTGATGATTAATCACAAATCTTGTGAGCTCTGATCTAGTTATGGGTCGTCTGTCCACAGATGATGGCAGTCTCTCACTATTTGCATCGCTAGCATCAATTAGTTGCTCAGAGCGATATCCTGTCTGCAATTGGTCACACGCCCTGTTGGCTTTCCTAGTACTTCTCAATTACCCCCTCGATCTCTTTTCTCATCTCCCTCATGCACACTTCTCCTTCTTTAGATTTATTCTGATAAACATCTACTCGTCATTGCTAGAAATACATTTGTAGTCATCTTGCGTTGAAAGTAAATGAAATATAACTTTTTGGAAAATCCCACATACCACTGCATCAATCATACAGCGTTTGATAAATAATTGTTCTAACACAAAATCTCTTTTTCTCAATTCCTATGCTTCTTTCCCTTGATCTCTCTCACTCAGTGATAGAGATTGCATGCACCATGAATGCAAAAATTGCAAAATGAATGAAAAACATGTGATTTGTTCATTTCATTCTAATGTACAGTCCATCGATCTTTAAAACTGGGAGCAGGCAAAAACTTAATTCCTGTAGTTGAAATCCCTCCTTCAAAAGTTTCTCGACACCATCAATTTCTTGTTTTCTGCCACTTTTTCCTCTTTAATTTCCAAATGAAGCAGTTATGCAAAAAGTTCATTGAACGGATATTAGATTTTACAACTGGATAGTGTTTTCTGATTTCGATGCACTCTTAAGCATGGTATTAGATAGAGAGGGTTGAGACTATACTGGAAAATGGATTGAAAATGAGGAAACAAAAGACTCTTTCAGCTGTCCCCCATCAAAGCAGAATCAACTGTATTGGCATCAGCAATAGCCTGGGGCCATATTCATGAAAGCTAACTAGCCTAGCTGGTTACTAAAATTGCACATAGCTCAATGTACTGTTGTACCTAACTAGTCTGAGTAAGGTTTCACGAATATGGCCCCTCATCTACATGTCAAAAATAGCTGCACCACAATAAAGAGTGTTTTTGATCCCACTCCCTCTTTGAAAGCACCTTGTTGGCCTTGCGTCAGTCAGCAGCCAAAGGTCACGTATACTGTCACATATGGGACAACGATCTCCTACTCCGACCCTCATCACCCTCTCCTAGCCTTGGATTTGAACTCTGTAAGATTAAAACAGCGCTGTGCCCCATCAATTCCCACGGTATCCCAAAAGCTTGATTGGGAGCATCAATCTTTTCTCTGAATTATTGAAAGTAATTTATTCCCCATTCAGCAGTACGTATCATACCATAGTCTTTGTTTACAGGGACTGTTCCATGTTGAAATGGGGCATTGCATATTAGATATTACCCTTGAAATAAACCTTTTCTTTTCTCCATGCTCTTGCTTTCCCGTTGGGTGGATATGTATCAAGGGAGAGCAATCCATTCATCAATTCTTCAATGTCATCAACCTCCCCCCCCCCCCCTCTTCCTCTCTCTCAAACGATCATCATCACCAATTCCACAAACAGCATGCATAGCTTCTCTTCACAGACCCTTCATCCATTTCTTTTGTTTCCACTCTACCAAAAGAAATTGTTCAAAGCACATAATTTCTTTACAATGCCTGCAGAGTAAAAGCAATTTACAAATTACAAATGCTCGTGAGGAGGCTCATCTCACAAACAAGACACGATATCGCTTTCCACACAACAAACAAGAAATGGCCGCACGTTATCAGCAGCCCAGCGGTAAAAAGAGGTCTGTTCCCACGAAGACTAGACGGGCCCTACCCGCCCTGTCAACGACCATTCAACCTTGATGGTAGCGCGTGCCCTGCATTGTTCGGTGGGTTTGCATAGAGCTCCTGGCTCAGTAGCCTACAGCCCAGGCGGCACGTGCCGAGTCTTGACCCCCTGCGGAGACTCCCATCCGCAATCCACACATTTCTCCCCCTCACTCGCCTTCCTCCCCCCTTTCCCCCCCCCCCACCCCATCACTGTTTTTCGTGGGTTGTTGTCCAATCGTTCTATGCAATCCCCAGAACAGAACGTCAGATGTCCATTTGATGCAAGTGTGTTTGTGTGTACCATTCAGAACAAAGGCTACAAAGCCAGGGTCTGCCATACAGGCAGTACAGCTGTGAGTAATTCACATGTGGATTGCATGGCCTGTAATATTCTACAGGAAGACCTTGACAATCAAACCATCCTTGTGATACATTATGGATGGGCTGTTTCTACTGGGCTTTCCCATCCTCTCCCGTTCCTTTTTGTATTCAGTACCTCTTCTCTTTTACATGCCCCTGCATTTGCGGTCAATAATATATTGTAGGGCCTCACTCTATCATTTCTATAGGAAGTGGTACTCCATTTTTGTATGCACAATTTTTTTTAGACAAAGAAATTGTTGTTGCCAAATCTAAACATGGGAAATATTCCCCCTTGTGTGTAAAGTACAAAGTACTAAGGTAGCAAAGGAGAATTCAGCACCTATTCATTACAAAACAGCCCCTCAGAAAAACTTTATTTTTGGTTACAGGGAATAATACACTGCATGGTTCAGTGTATTAATTTCAAAATATCAGGCCTGTAAATAGCACCCAAAATTTTGGGAAAAGGGCTCCTCACTTCTACTATAGATTTCATATACACACACTTCTTAAAAATTATTCGCAATTAACTGCTTCCATGCTGATTATATCAGGTTCAACAGCAAACATGCACGGCAATCATATAAATCAACCAGCCCAACATATCTCCAACCCTCTTTCTTCGCCCTCCTCCATCGCTATATCATAACGTTTTATAGACAGCTGTAGCAAAATGTGACCTTTCCTGCAACGCAATAATCTGATAATCTAAACAGCCATCAAGAAGTCATTCTAAGAGTCAAGAGTTGACCCATTTGACAGTTCTGTCCATGCCCACGTAAACAACCCCTCCTGCTTTCCCTCCAAGACAATCAGCCTCCCAGTGGAGAGTAATGAAAAATAATATCCCCATGATATATACAAAGTGGAAGAAGCTACTGACTGTCCACAAATACATGTAGCTGTAAGTAACTACATGTACTAACGACATATTCTGCCCATGCGCTTCCATCATTCTCTTTCTTTCTCCCCCATCTCTCAACTCTCTCTCTCTCTCTCCCTATTCGTGATCTCTCTTCTAGCTCACTATTTCCTCATATATTCTTCTTCTCATCATGTCTTTGTACTTTTCTCCCATCTCTTGCCCTGTTTTCATTTCACCAATCCTTGCTTTTACTGACCTCTCTTCTTTTGTTCTCACTACTATCCTTCTTCTGACTATTTCTAACGAGGGCTAATAATTTATTTTCATATCTGTTACTGATAAATAGATTTCTTTATGAGCAACAGGGAGAACAGAATGGTGGGCAAGAAGAGGGAGGTGTAGAGAGAGGGGAGAGAGAAAGAGAGCGAAAGAAAGGGTGAGAGAGAAATGGAGAGAAAGAGAGAAAGAGAAAGAGAAAGAGAAAGAGAAAGAGAGAGAGAGAGAGAGAGAGAGAGAGAGAGAGAGAGAGAGAGAGAGAGAGAGGGCAAGAGATAATACACAAAAAGCATTTACATAGCATGCGTACTACAGCTCACAGGCTCACTGCATGCAGATGTGGAAATCCCCTGTTTAGGATCCGAGTGAAGCGTACATTTTAATTACTGCAGTCGAGACTGGTAGAGAACCCCATCTCTCACAGTCACAGGTACACAAAAGCCATGCTAATCCACCCTGTTGCATGGGTGAGCATGGGATGTGCTACCACACTCTCTGCCCCACTGCTTTGTCTCCCGAGTACGGATGATGCAGCCGCATAATGAGCTCACAAAAAGCCTACTTTTGTAGACAAAGGAGTGTGTGGATCATGCAAGAGCTATTTAGCATGTACAACACAGCAACACACGCTGCCTGCTACTTGATGCATGCAACAACATTTTCTATGCTCCAATTTGCGTGTAAACGCAAAGTCTACGGACGGAGCTACAATGCAGATGGCGACATCTTGCATCAGTGGACAGCGAGCGTGTGGAGGGAGAGAGAGGATGACAGGGTCGATGATGACATCACATGTCACATGATGATGTCGCTTGGGATAAGTGGCTGGCTGTCTGACTTGGTTGCCATGGTGATGGCACATTAATGATCTCACATGCAGTGACCAGTCAGGGAGATACATGTAAGATTTAGAGATTGATAGATGCACGCTATGCAGTGGCCATTCTGTAAGTGATATCTTTTAGTTAAAAGAACGTTTTTTTCAGACATTGTGGATCAAGACTTAAAACCATAATATAGATTCTAAAAGAAGAGGATGCCTTCTCAAATGTTAGCACCATGGGAAGAGATTTTGAAATTTTTGCCATATCATCTTGCAATTGTACCACAAATATAAATCTTTTTCATACGCTATAACAATTCTCTTTTCACTTTTTAGTTGATCTCAATACAAAGAGCATTGATTGATCAATCTGTAACAAAAGCCAGAAAAAAAGACCAAACACGATCTGTAATTGCATCTACAGCTTGTAGACAGCAATTGATCAATTAATCATATTCATAGGGGCAATAACAGAAAAAAGTACATTTCAAAATCTTCTGCTACCGACTATCACATTTAAATTATCACCTTAGATCTGAATCATATGTATTTCACATTGATTATGTATTATAAACCAACTCCTACTACTTCTACTGCGAATGATACTTCTACTGCTACTAAGCCTAATACTACTTCTACAGCTACCTGTATTTCCAATGCGATCAACAACCCATGTAACATCATTAAAGGTAAAGGTTGCACAACCTGAGTCCAAATCCAGCGAGAGCACTAACGATAACCATCAGAAGGACGCCAACTTGAGACGGTGGGGTACGCGATAGGAATCAGAGACTCGTAGCCCAGTTGCAGTGTAAACAGCCCCCCCCCCCCCCCACTCTGCCCAATGTGAACAGCCCTCCTGCCGCTAGTCAGCATGAGTCATAGGCATCTAACCTGCTGACTGCCGCTTGCCCGGCCACCGAGCCCTCAATCCAATTGTGAAAACACCGTGCAGCTGAAAGTTAGCATTCCTCCAAGGGAAACGCATCTCCCACTGATTTGCCGACTTGCCATTTCCAATACGAAGACGGATCCAGCAATATGTGTGCCGTGTGTTGCACCCGGCGATGGGATGCGTCGTCATCGACTAATGCGCATTTTACGTGCATGTACTTACAGATGTACATAGTATACATGTGCATGTCCCCCGTACGGTGACAAGCGCAATTATGCATTCTTTCTGCACATAAAGGGCATTTGTGAGATTGTGTGCGTGTGTGTGCGTGAGTCTTACAAGACTGATATCTTGGTTAGACACATACCCAGGATCGTCATAATAATGATACCACCTTGCATACTCACATTTACATTGCTTTGGTCCTTGAATTAACAAGGCATAACTGAGCAGTTAGAACTTAATGCATAAAAGAACCAGTCATATTATCTCTAGGTTATATGCTTTTCTCTATCACTTCAAAACCATACGATTCCCATCGTATGCACACATGTATTTACACATGTACCGGTAGTTCCTCAAAATAGCAAATTATACGCCTACAAGCGATTGGAAAGGGGATTAGTCTTCTGTGAAAATAGTAATCTGCAAGTCTCTTCCTTCCTATGTAGATTATGGCACAAATTGACTGATTGCTGCAACTATACATTTTTAATATTTTTATTTCCTCTGGTGGAGTCCAAATCTATCAAATAATCGTTGGGATGTGGAAGGGGGGGGGGGGGGGTGAAAACAAGGAAACCTGAATGAGTAATATCCAAACGTTGATGAATAAATGAATCAGAATTGGTTGATTTAGTGGTCAATGCAGGGCTGAGCTACGAGCAATAAAACCCAATCAAATTTTGGAGACGAGCAGTGAGCACAAATGTTGACTGGTGATCACACACAACCCAGTTTTCTGCTCTTTCGTTCTCATTTCCCCCTCGATCACTCCTCTCGATATATTCGGTCCAAATGCTGGAGTAGGCTTTGGTTCAGACGTTTGTCATAATGAAGTATCTGCACATCTCCTGATCATGCACATACAGTAGAGCCTGAGATCAATGTCACAGCTGATTGCAATCAAATGCGATCAGCTCAATACATTTACTGCAGTCTGACTGCAAATGATTGCAATCAGCTGTGACGTTGATCTCAGGCCCAACTGTACAAGCACAATATAAATGACAGGTTGATTTGTTATAGCATTTAAAGAATCAGAAAATCATGTTGATACATTCAGAAAAAGCAAAAAATAAAAAAGTGATGTGTCTCTCAAAATCAAAATCAAAAGATGTTCCCTGGAGGCTACCCCATGGTTTGATCTCTGTTAATACACGTTATTAGATATTCCCAATTTCATATAAATTAACCAATATTTATAATTTTGTTCCCAGTTAAATGTGTTTTCATCATGATTATATAAAGAAACATGTGATGCAGCTTGAGATCCACAACAGATGCATTGTCAGCGATTCAATGAATCCATACATTCAAAAAATACAAATCATCTTCCACCTTGATTACTGTCAAACCACCCCATAGTGATTGCAGAAAGAAATCTGGGTATAAATAGCAAAGCTAGTGCTTGTGTTATCTATGTCCTCTTGCAGTAAATTGGCAATGCATATTAGGGCTTCATCGTTGTTTGTGCAGCACTGCATGTTCCAACTTTATTTTCAAGCGAGGCAGCATAACAATTGGAAATACACAAAATGAGCCGCAGATGAACTGGTCCTCCCTTATTGCCATGAAAACATAACAATAATATTCAATGAACATAAAGATGGAAATAGAGAAACAAAAAGGAGGAGACATTGACAAATGAATTGATGAATAGAATGATTGATAGAAATGCACAGCAAAGTAGATAAGAGATGTAAGTAGGTCAAAGAAGGTGAATGAGTGAGATACATGTATTTGTTTGGGACAGAGAGTAAGAGGTGTAAGAGAGGTAAGAGAGATGAGAGAGAGAGAGAGAGAGACAGACAGACAGACAGAGAGACAGAGAGAGACAGAGACATACAGACAGATGGACAAAGAGAGACAGAGAGACAGAGATAGAGACAGAGGCAGGCATACAATGACAGAGAAAGAGAGGGTTGAAAGAGAGGGGGGGGGGGGAAGAGAAACAAAGAGAAAAAAAGATGGAAAGAAAGAGGGAAATAGAAAGAAGGAAAGACAGGAGGGGAGAGAGGAGAAAGGAGAGAAGAGGATAAGATGAACAGAGGCAAGCACTTTAAAGAGACCAGAGCTGGGGAGGAACAAAGAGAAAGATATACAGAAGAGATAATTGAAGATGTAAATCCTGCCTTCCCAGGCCCTCTTCATTCTACCTACACTAACAAGTACCATCACAGATGATGTTAGCCTGCATGATAAATGATAAGTCAGACTCTTACAAATAAACCATCACCCTTCCAGCTCTTTTTCCATGGAAGGATTACGCTAGCCTGTTCTGCAGACTCAACGGTGAATTATTTGAGCAAATCAAGTATGTCTTATCTATATTACAAGTATTACAGATGTTTTAACAGTATTATTTTTAGTGTTATAAGGTAAAACTATTTACAACAAATAGCTTAAAAATACAAATTTTTACATCTTACCCATGGCAATTTATCTCCGACTCCTGCCTTAATGTCAGCCTTAATAAGACCTACATGATTTTTATAAAAAAATCCTCTAATATATTTTATCACAATCCCTCCAACCATTCTAAAGATCTTATCTACTCATACTCCATATAGACCACAAAAATATGAACCACACATTTAAATTTGCTAATATATATTTGTGTTGTGTAGTAAAGCTGCTTATGCTTCTTACAACAACAACGTCACAAGAAATAATGCAGCCTTTGTGCCCAGAGTCTCCCACTTGAGTAGAGCTCTCAGAGAAGAACTGGCTGGCAATGGAGCAAGGTATGTGGAATCCCCCAAGGACTGTGTCAATAAATAACTGTGTCCTTATGGGAGAAGAGAGAAAGAGAGAGCGGTACTAAGTTAATATCTAACCCTGATCGCTCTGCAGCTCTACAGCCCACTATATGTACTATATGTACAGCAGCCTCCACATGCTTTACAGACTATTGGACATTATTTCTCTGATATCATGTAAAGGGAACTGAACCAGCTAACAATTACACTGTAGCTCATAGGGTATTATCTCTCTCTTCCCCCCCCCCCCCCCCCCCCCCGCAAAGTTACAAAGAGCACCCATAAATAACAAAGACAAGAAATGGTCATAGGCTATCATGTACAACATGGTTCAGGGTGTCTATCCATGTCATGACATCAGTCTTAAAAGAGCTTCTGTAACTCAATTTTTTATTCGTGTCCCCAGACTGAACCCTTTGTGATAACACCTTTATGAATACATAAATGCTTGTTCAACAAACTAATATATCATATTCATGTGCATGCCCAGATGAAGGCACACAGAGGCATGTACACATATTTGTGATGTTTCAGTACTTTCAGAGCAAGGAAGAAAGCTGGCATTGACTGTTGCCAACTACATTCATGTGGGATTGCAAGCAGATTGCTATCACGAGTGCTGCATCCAACCATTCGCTCAGCGCATCAGCTCTGGCTTTCTTGGTCTTGTTCTCATCTTTTCTTGCATGATTAGATGTGTTCTTCACACATATATTGATAGTTGTTTTATCTGCATGTAAGGAAAGCCACTACAATGTACTATTAAAGGGTTCATGCATACAAGTATGGTCTGCAGAACGAGTGCAGTATTCTTAATATTAGGATTCTTAATGCAGAGAGAACTCAGATAATAACAAATACAGTTGGCAGCAAAATTATTCAATCCCCCGCTCATTTTTTACATTCTGTCATAATGAATAATATTGCAGCAGCAGATTGCTACTAAACCATTAAGATAGTTAGCAGACAGTTAATTACTAAAGAATACCAGAGAAAAAAATCAAATTTTACCGCATAGGTCACCTGAAATTGCAATTTGCGCCCCAAAAGCATGTTGCAAAATTATTCAACCCCCTATTTTACACACAAGAAACGAATGCACAAATAATGACAAATTAAAAGCCAGTGCATATATTCTGAGGTGAATGCTGATTTTATTTATCCTCCACCTGAAACTGGAACCTTTATATGCACAACTAACAAGTTGTAACATTATTCAACCCATATGGGTGTGTCTTTTAGTACTTTGCGCAGCATCCATATGCTGCAATGACCTCCTGCAGACGAGATGAATAACCTCCCACAAGCTTCTCACAACGCTCCTTGGGGATGTTAGCCCATTCCTCTTGCGCAATGGTCTTACAGCAATCGATGCATGTAGGTCTATGTGCTGCAACAGCTTTCTTCAGATCCCACCACAAATTCTCTTTTAGGTTTAGGTCTGGAGACTGTGATGGTCACTCAAGGTGCACAAGAGGAATGGGCCAACACCCCCAAGGAGCATTGTGAGAAGCTTGTGAGAGGCTATTTATCTCGTCTGCAGGAGGTCATTGCAGCATATGGATGCTGCTCAAAGTACTAAAAGACACACCCATCTGGGTTGAATAATGTTACAACTTGTTAGTTGTGCATATAAAGGTTCCAGTTTCAGGTGGAGGATAAATAAAATCAGCACTCACCTGACTGACCTCAGAATATATGCACTAGCTTTTAAATTGTCATTATTTGTGCATTCGTTTCTTGTGTGTCAAATAAGGGGTTGAATAATTTTGCAACATGCTTTTTGAGCGCAAATTGCAATTTCAGATGATCTATGCAGTAAAATTTGATTTTTTTTCTCTGGTAATTAAGTGTAATTTAGTAATTAAGTGTCTGCTAACTATCTTAATGGTTTAGTAGCAATCTGCTGCTGCAATATTATTCATTATGACAGAATGTCAAAAATGAGAGGGGGGTTGAATAATTTTGCTGCCAACTGTATGGATTGATGTAGGTAGGATTTAGATCTTAATAGTTGTAGTTCTCTTTATTAAGCAGTCAATCCTGGCTAATATAAGTATCTTGTATCATAAAAACATATCCCAAATCACAAAAAATTAAATCATGATAAAAAAAGTTACATGAAAATCTAATATCATATTTTGTGTAGGTAATGAAAATTAGCAATGCGACACCTACATTGTACATGTTCCAGGGATAGAAGCACAAACAATCTGTAGAAACTCCAATGATACCCATTGATACAATCCTTCCAAAGAAAACATGAATATATCAAAATATCAATCAAATTTACACAACCTATTACTCTTATTACCCCTCATTCATGTATATATGTGATCTCTCCCATGAACTTGGCACTACAGCCCTGGTCTGTGAAACACATTTGCCCCAGTCAATGATAAATCATGAGTTTGACTGCACAGTGACAGAACGTCACTGCTTGTTGGCCGCAGTCGTAAATTACAGCTAAATTGTGTGCGCGCATATGTGTTCTCCTGAATAATAGCAGCGCAATCACATTTAGGTGCGTGTGTGCACATACATGTGCCTTGTAATGCCACCCTTATTACTAACTTGTGTGTTTTTTATATTATGCAATGGAAATCATCTGTCGTTTTTAGCCATGATTTTGATAAGAGTTATGGCAGCACATACTGCACTACATGTATGCAGACTATATGATATCATTTTTTCTAGTCAATAAAATGGAAAAATTTAACGTTTCTCCAAGAAATGTTTCCCTCTTGTTTATTGTATCATATTAAATTTGTCTTCCTGCTTCATGACTTAACTTACAATATTCAGTCAATATCACTTTGATATCTCTATATGCATTGCCTTGTTAAGCATTGAAATTGTGCTTGTTGCCACAACTAACCTGTTCACAAGCATTACACACACAGCGCTCTTCGACAAAAACAAGTCAAAGCACACAAAATCCTTGCAATTTGTAAATCGTGATAACATGACCATCGCTATCTCACATAGAGGTCCCTGAATCCCTTCATCTGCATAAAATGTTAAACACGTTATCTGAGCTGATATGTAAGACTACTTCACAAAGATTGATTTCACAAAAAGGAGTTGTGCATGAAACAGTAGAGAATTAATGCATGCTCCAACACTATTTGAGACGGACTCATGAAAATGTGCAATTGATGGTAGATTCAAGAATGCAATTTACATGCTTTTAACTCCAGTAGAGCCAACAGTGTCGCATCTTGCTGGTCTACAATAGACATAGCAAATGCAGACATAGGTATGACAAACATGTTTGAAATGTGGCAAACAGGGCCTTCATTTTTCTCATTTCCTTTAGGATTTATGTGCCACAGTTCAAGGATTTCAGGAATTACATTAATGTACCAGACTACTTAAAGGAGTGCGTCATGACATCATAATACTAAAAATCGTTTTGAATGATCACATCTCTGGGTAACAAAAATGACATTTCTACTTATCCAACTGTGACATCATTAATGTACACCACGCTAGACCAAAATATTCATGGATTGGTTGGTTTAACAGGGTTTTCTTTTGTCAGATTGTATATATTCTTACTTAAACATGATTTATCAATGCACAATTCTCCTTTAATAGGGCAGTATTCATTATATGTGTCTATCAGAGTACAAATATTCTCTATTCATTCCAGTATCCCAGGTAACCTACATAATTCCTATTGTGATGTTTCCAATATGGCACAGATCATATGATACAGTTACCTTCACCTATCTCCCTAGATTACATTAAAGAAACATGACATTTGGGTGAATGGAAAGAGCACGCTCTTCAGATGGAATAGACAATCAGGAAGTGATCCACAATGCATCCATTGTAGCTGCTAGGATATGAGAAGGTATTTTGCGAGTTACACAAACAAGCTGTGATTTGGCAGGCTCATTTAATTCCTCACAGGGATCGGACAAGAAGTGATTTCAGTTTAATGAACACCCAGCAAATGTGCGCTATTTTGGAAAGCAACCTTAGATGTTTTTGATGATTTCCTACCACATATGACGTTATTCTGCTACTTCCACCTAATGAAGATAGACTTTCTGAAAAAAAAAAAAAACCTTTAGGGAGAAGGTATATAGGCAAGGCATACAGAATGGAGATTAAAGGAACGGGCAGAAAGATAAAGAGAGAGCTAACAAGAGAAGAAGACAAAGGAAAGGAGAAGACCAATCAGACAAGAGCAGAAATATGCAGCCTTACAATATTTAATTTAAAGACAATTTGCTCCAAGTTGGCAATGGGCAGCATCAAGAAAACCTACGATACATGTTAACAGGAAAAATTGCAGGCTGCATCTTACAGAGCCCATAGCTAAATCTGGATGTACCTTCTAGAAGCTTTACACATAGTGCTGGTAAATAACACATCAAACAAGTATCCAAGTCAAAAGAAAAATAGCAACACACCTACACTGACACAACAAAACTGACTTTATTCTAGATTTCTAACGATTATTGTGTTATTACCGGTACTATTATAAAGTTTCTAGCCTGATGAAATTGGTGAGATAATCACTGATCTAGAGATTACGTCTGGGATTGAAGTTAATCCTTGTGGTGTGGAAACGGGGTCATGCAGGCACTATAGTCCCTGTGGTCTTACAGGGTGACTGATGACAAGATAGAGCGCCAGTAGGCCGGATAGAAGCTCCATCACATTCAGGCAGGAGAGCACCTCTGTAAGCCCCGATACAGAATGTATATTACTCCACAAGCACACAGGGGAATTCTGATTTTCTTCTATATCATGAGACATAGAAGAAGGCAGTGAAAAAAACATACACAGGGATGCACCGGCTCATGTCAATTTACCCCGCATGATGCAAAAAAGAGCCCCCATGAATAATAGAAGAACCCCTAAAAAATTCATCATATAGGGTATAATTCATAACATAGTTCAGGGAGACTTCTATGTTCCTTCTAAAATTCTTTGAGTGTTTCTTCATGATAATATTATCCATGAAATACTTACATTTCCTTGAAAACACTACTTATAAAAACCTTTAATTTCCAATGCCAAATGAAAAAAGCGCCAAGTAGGACACCTTTTTCATTTCAGGGAACCGGTTATCCACGGATCGCATCTCTGCGTAAGCATCATTAGAACGATACATACAACCAGTTCCGAGAGGAAATGGGTTAAAAACTGGCAGTTTATCTCCCCTGATTAGGCCCACCTTTGGCGCCCTTGGCTAACGTGTCGCTAATTTCAGAGCATACAAGCCCGCAAAGCCGCAGCCTGATATAGAGAATGGGCCTAATGAGGGCACATGAGCGCACGGACGGGGCTGTTTACCCACCTCATATCCCCCGCTCTTTTAATGGCCGCTGATTATTTTGCTGGGTCTTGTGTCAATAGGAGAGTGGGGGTCCCCATGCCCGGCTCACACGCTAGAGACACACATTGATGCATGGGCTACTGGCCGTTGATTAAGCATCATGAATCATATTAAGCTAAAGGGGTAATGACGATGAGCAGATTCCACCCCTAATCTTTCTCTCTTTCCAGGCTTCATGTGGGGGTCCGGTTTATTCTGCATACACACACGGACGGACGGACGGAAGAGCTGCAGGAAAAAGGAGAGAATGCAAGGAGATAGCGGCTACGTGCAGGCAGACTTATCTCCTATCCCATCCCACGCAAAGAGGTTCCCAGGAATGGATACACTTGTCACGCAAATTGTAGAGAGCGTGGGGTTCTTTAGATAAGATACCTCTCATGCTATCTGACAGGGGATATAAAACATGAATTATATCATGGCTAAAGAAGGCAAGGGAGGCTCCAATGTCAGTAAAGTTTGAGTAATCACTACAAGTTGTTGTAATCTAATGCAGATGCTATATTTCCAGAGAAGATGCAATATCGATAAAGACCAGATTGGCCCGGAGCGCCTGCACTCCTTGTATTCAGGATATCGCCCTGTCACTGATCCGATATCTATCAAGCCAGCAGCACTCTGCTTCGTTATCGGCTAGGATTACAGAGCAAATTTTCTCGCTACCGTTCGCTGTGGGGGTAAAGCCGTGAACAAAAATGAGAAGCTCTCTCTACACAATACAACGAAAACACTCGCAGGGAAGCATCACGGAGAGTGCTTCCTTGCTCCTCAGTATTCTATCTTAAGTCAAGAGAATACAGAAACACCCAGGAAAAGAAGAATCAGAAGGCAAGTGTACCCCTGCAAACACAACACCCACACGCCTCTATAGTTACTTTTCATGACGTTGAATCTCACCCATGAACTCTTCATTGTTTTATCTCTCACCCCCAACTGTACCCCCTCCCTATCTTCATCTCTCTCCCTTTCCCTCATCTCCATCTCTCTTCCTTTCCCTCCCTCCCCTTCCCTATCTCTATCTTCCCACCCCCTCTCCCACTCTCTCCTTCTCCCTCTCTCTCCTGAAAACCCCATCCTGCGCATGGTGGCGCAACAGAGCCGTCAAACCTTCCAGGAGAAAATTCTCACCGCAATTTCATTACCATAGACACAAGATATTTTTATGTCGGGGCTGCGATAAACGTCCCGGGAGTGCTGGGCCGAATGTTGTGGACTCTTCGATGTCAGGTGATCCCATTCTTCCCCTCGGGGGGCCTTGTTCTTCTCTCTCCCTCGCGACTTTCTTTTTCGGCCGACTCCTGTCCTGAATGTCATGATGCTAGGTGGCAATAATTACTTAGAAAGCATGACAGGCATTTCTGATAATGTCAACGTGGACCAGCAGCCTCAGCATTGTTCTCACTGGGTATACCAACGATTCTTGCCATCGCTTAAAGCCGTATCAGAAAGCTGATCAGCCTTCATTGTCAATCGAAGATGGAACTCATCTCCTTAAAAATGAAGACTGTGAGATGTTTATCACCACTAGATTGTAAATTAATATCATAAGCTCATATTTCATTTCCTTTCTCTCTAGGTATCAACTATCAAGTATATGCTGTAATCAGGAAAAGCTGTATTATTGACAGCGGATCTGAGTCTACTCTCAAAGAAGACACTCTCATCTTAACCACGTCAAGATGCCATCTTCAGTAGATAGTAATTACCTTTTTTTATGTTTCATGAATACCATTGCTGAGGTACTGTAACAAGTATGAAAGGGATATATATATTACTTATAGCTGTATTAAGAAATATTAGATTGCTTGAAAAACAGGATGAAAAATAGAAATCAATTTAAAAATGTAAAAGCAAGGTTGTCATTATCGAACTACTGAGGGTTATTTTATTGTGTACATGTGGAAAATATGTTGGTTGCACTTCTCTCTTATTCTTCAATCATAATAATGCAGTTAAGAGGTATACTTCTTGCTTCCTAGTTGAAGAGCCACAGGCATCAGAGTTTTACAAGGGGAAAAACAAGGGACAGCCTTTGGCCTTCATTATTTATGTAACTGTAATGGTCAGCATATCTTTGTCACCTCCCTTAATACAAATAATCCTACCACTACTCTTTGTAGTATTTCTAAAGAATCATTTATTGAAAGAACATGTCTCCAATCATTTGATCAGACCATGAAAAACAACTTATACAGACATTACAAAAATTGCAGGATTCTGTATATTCCTAAAGGCAGAGTTTGAGCATGTCATGAAAGTTATCACCATAACCATCACCATCAACACCATCATTATTATCTCCATCCTCCTCATCCTCCTTCTTCTTCTCATCATCACCCTCAATAATATCACCATCATCATAATAGCGTTCACCATCAATTAATCTAGCACCACATGTAACTTCTGGGGTATTGTACTTTTGACCTTCCTCACAGCTATTTCACAACAATCATCACTATCATCATTATCAACATCGGTATTATGGGCACTACTACAATTACCACACCCTCAATAGCTTCATACTCCTCACTTCCCAATTTGCAAGCCAAGTTATAATGAAATCTTCTGCCCTGCGCTTTATTTGCATCACCACATCGGCACTCTGAACGGATACATTTTTACAGCGCTTATAATATTTACCCCGATTCTCATTCTCAATCGCACCACTGCTTTAATCAAAGCTTTACCATCATCATGATCACAATCATTTCCAGTCATCATTCTCATCTCTTTCATCCTCATCATAATCATCATCATCATCATCATCATCATCATCATCATCATCATCATCATCATCAAAGTCACCATCACCATCACCATCGCCACTTCCATCATTACCTCAATAGTATCATCAACTCAGTGCCCAATTGCAAGCGTGAGTGGTAACCGGATCTTCTGCACCATTCCTCCCTTTCCCCCATCAAAGACACGAACACATACAGATATACACACACACACAGACACACACACACACACACACACATATTATGGCAATGCTCATTCTCCTTCACTCCCTCTTTTCTTTCTCTCTATCTCTCTCTCTCTGCCTCCCTTTACCCCGTCAAAGACAGACACACATACACACATACCTCAAGTAAGTATTACAACACTCACTCACTCTCTTTCTATCTATCTCTCTCTCTCTCTCTCTTTCTATCTATCTCTCTCTCTCTCTCTTTCTATCTATCTCTTCATATTTATCTCTCTCTCTCTCTCTCTCTCTCTCTCTCTCTCTCTCTCTCTCTCTCTCTCTCTCTCTCTTTTACTCCATCTCTTCTAACCTTGCTCTCTCTTTCTATCTCTCTTTCTCTTTATCTCTATTTATCTCTCATACAACACACCAACACACTCTCTCTCTCCATGCTCCATCCCTCTCTCTCCCAATGGCTGCCTGGTTGCATGAGGAGCGAGTCAAATATGCATGCAATGTAAACACATGAGGGAAAACAAACCAGAGTCGCAAGCTCATAATTACTGCAGCATTTAGCAGCGTGATGAAATACAAATAAGGCAGCACGCTTAAGGTACATCAGGCAGCATTGTGAACAAAGAAAAAAAAGGCATCTGCCTTCACTCTCTCTCTCTCTCTCTCTCATTCATTGGTTTTGTTCCTTGCTTTAATATCATCAATAGTCCTGTAACACTGAGGTCAAGAACACATACATATGTGGCAGTCCCTCAGTAGACTTTATCACTTTTCTTATAAATTTTCCTGTATAGGGGGTTCAGAAAAGATGGACGTACTGGGATTTAATATCAAAGGAAAAGAGAGCGAGGGGTGATGCAAATTCTAAGTGCATGCACCCGCGTGCTAACAAGATCTTGTGTTAGTCTCGTTTCCAGCAAATAGAGCGAGAGAAGAGAGTCGGCACGAACTGGAGATGGCCAGAGAATTAATAACAAGAATGCGGCATGGACTGAGTCAACATTGGTCGCATTTGCCGAAATGGGGATCGAAGGTGCACTGCTCGACAACAACGATCGAGGATAAGAGATGGAGGCCGGGGATGCGCCAGATAGGGACAACCCTAAGGATGATGGGGGGAAATGAAGGACGAAGAACAATTTCGTTCACTCACTCAAGTAGAGGGTTATGCAATCCGGCATTACCCCCACTACTAATTTGTAGCTCTGCATCGAATCAGGAATCAGAAACCCAGCAGTGTTGTTTTGAAATTGATGTCTGACTAAACCATACATGTGTGTTGTTGATACCGCTTGTTGACATCAAATACTATCACGCTTTCATGTCTATACTTCATGCATGAGTTGCTCATATCCAACAGTATTCCATTACAGATAACGCGATCATCGAACGTACAAACAAGCTGGAAGACCCTGTGGCAAAACAGCATGATCAACGGAAATTGGCCATGCACATCTACGGATTCTAAGCTATACGTTCATAATAATCGTCTCTTCAATTGTGATGGAAACTAACAATGGCATTGCACAGAATAGCTCAGGATTAAAGACTCTTGCTGTGGGAAAGTCATTACAGGATGATATAAAGTGTAAATGTAGTAGGTGTAAAAAGTACATTTTTAAACTTTTGCATGATGATAGCTCATATTTATCTGAAATTGTAAAGCTGAAGGATGTCAGATCTTTCGGTGCACAATTTGTGAAATAATAGCTTCCTGCACACCTCATTGTATTTTTAGAAGACCTTCGTTTTCATACCTTTGCAACCATTCAACAATATCTAAGTTGCTATACACATTTAGTAAACAATTTAGTAGAATAATAAACTTGATTTTGTTTTTTTGTGATATTCTGTTTATTCCTTGCTGCTTATGATATTTTTTTTTTCATGCAGGATGTTGATATAAGAATTCAAATATAGAAAACATCCTGAGGGAAGGTGATTGTAGGAGTGAGGAATGTGAAATAACTTTTTGTATTCAGCTATTATTTCAGCGACAAATATGTTGAAGGTCATAGGTCATTTGAAAACCTGGTCCAGGAGAATTCAATGTATATAGTAGTCTTTCACTGTGCTGCATGGCAAGATTGACTGAACTGATACCATGAACAAGAAAAATAAAAGCTTACAACTATTTTGTGTTTATACTTTTGCATTTTAATGGAATATAAAGATATTTTTCAATTCTAAAAGTAAATTGCCTACTATCATATTTGTTGATTGTCATAAAATGTACAAGGGTGCATAACAAATATGTGCATAACAAACATGTGCATTGACTAAATGAAAAACATCTGGATAAATTATACAAAAATAAGGGGTTTTTTTTTACAGATGCTCCATCTCATTCAATGCATCACAGGAATATGCAAAACAGAATTATTGCAATACCATTTATCTTAGACTAATTACCCAGCTGTTTCGGATCATGTCCTGCTACACCGAGATCATGCACACTACAATATTGCACACTCAGATTTTATTTATTGATGGTGGAATATAAACATGTTCCCCCTTCTTCTCCAGGTTAGCCTCTTGCATTCTCCCTCCTTATTCATTCCCCACATTCCCACCCCTTCCTTCGTGTCACATGCTCTGTATTCCAAGCCATTTCTCACACAAATCTGTGATATTACACAGCGCTAATGGCCAGAAAAGCGATGCTGGGGCTCGGTTTGGATTCATCAACATTAAATTACGCACGGATAGCAAAGGCCTCGGTACTCCATTCAGCAAACAGCTAAGGCGTGCAGTGCTTTCCTCCAAAGATGCCCCTTTTTACATCTGGGCTGTCCACACTGCCATGTATAAAATGGTTCACTCTACGAGGTACACAGCCCCTCTTTTCTAATCTTCCCACACAGTCTTTCGCACTGTTAGAAGTTACCCTCAGGAGTCCTATGGCCTATATGCTGAGAGTGCTGTAATACTATTTAACTTTAAAGTTGCAGTCAAAGTATGGAATATTTTTTTCTTTTTTAATGTTTTTTTTCATGGAACAGTGAGCTCTGAATGATTAAGATTCAAAAGAACTTACAGCTGCAAGCTTCTATTGTGCAACCTGCTATTCATTTCACATTTCATGCTTTTCTTGCTCATGTTACAAGTGATTCATGGCAGAAGTACATACTGTACTGAAATTAATTCAACACATTTTTTTTTTCAATAATGAATACATTTTCTTTTTTGCTTTGGTAGTCAAACTTGTCTCTGTACTATTCTGTTTCTTTCTTTTTAATATTTCACACAATGAAAAATCTAAACTTTAAGCTTATGATTATGTTTTATTAGACACTTTTGAAAACCAATCAAAAATTAATTTTGCTCAAGTAAAAATCAAGACCATAATGGTACTACTTAATACATGTGACTCTTTTTTAAACCAGGGATATGTTATGGAAGGATATGAAACAACATTCTTTCTTTGAGCCCATGCGTGGCACCGCCGAAAAATTGCGTGGTCTCAGCATGTGCTTTTCACGTGTTTTAACAATAACGAACACGATTGCATAGCAACGGTTTCTCAGAGAGAACAAAAGAAATGTAGAGTCTTATTTCGCTTGTCCACTTCTGTTGGATTGGATCAATACTTTTGTGAGGAAAAGAGATATCAGCGAACAAAAATAAACATTTTTTTAAAGTAAAATATCTCATTTGCACGCAAATTCACGCAAACTCTGTTAATGAAAATAAGCAGCTTAATATATGATTTTGATAATGATTGAATCCGACATTTCCGGAAATCTCCGGAAAGTGAAGAAATTTGTTAATTAGGTAAGTAAGAATATTATCTTATATCTCCGTTTGTGCATCATTCAACAATTATTTAGAAGAAAAACGAATACAGGATCTTTAGAGGTGTTGCCCCTTAACTTTCTTGAAAATTACAAAAAAATGTGATAAGAAACACAGCTTCGAGAAACAAAACAGGCAATTAAAGATACTGCTTTCCAAGTTGACGATAGCAAAATGACGGTGCCGCGCATGGGACTTCAAAGCATTGCAGTGATTGTGGAATGCTTTTGACATTCATTAGCACGCTTTAGTATCCATACAGATGTTTGAATATATTATGGTTGAGTTGTCCCTCCTTCCTAACACATCCCTGTTTAAACAAATCTTTTGTACACAAAAATGGATGAGACACGTACATGAAATTGAGAATAATAAGAATAGATGACCAATTAATACATGTATTCTAGTAAAACATGATAGAAATACATATCTTGTGGTGTTCCTGTCTATGCGAGACAATGAACTAACCTTGCTTTGAGGCTAATAGGCATTCATGATCCAAACACTACAATAGAATAGGTTTAGCTGCAACAGCCTAATCACTATCAACTTCATTTCTGACTGAGAAAAGAGAAGTTCTTTCCTGAAGTTCTTCTTTACCATAGTCTCTAACCATCTATATTTAGGCTTGCAAAACAGATACCCCACCTTTAATTCTCTGAGAGTAATAGTGGGTCACTGAATTCAAAGCACCCTGCTTCATGCTGCAAGAACTCATTGAAATCCTTTCCTTCTGCCGTGCATACATGTAGTTGGTGGGGGGCTCGTATAGGGGGGGGGGAGAGAAGACGGGAATCACTTGAAACTTTTTGCGTTCCAAATTCTAAAGTAGCATCTAGCCATATCCTGTGACCCTTCTTCATCTCCATCTCCCCTCATCTCCCTGCTGCTGCCCCTCTTCTCTCCTCCTCTGGCAACTTTTCCTGAAGCCGAGAGCAAACAGGAATATTGCTTCCTTGCCCCGATTCCAGTCCAGAAGTGAACTGTCAATACTTGGAGCCACAAGGTACACAAGATAGTCGAGTCAACTGGGGAGCGACTCGAAAAAAAAAAAGTATGGGATGCGATCTCAAAAAAAAAAGGTGCCCTCTTTATTTTTCTCGCATCTTCCGCTCTGTGCCTCATGGTCTGATCATATCTTGAGCTGCCACCCATCCCTCTCTATTCAGCTATCCTATCTCTTTCATCATCATCTTGTCTGGAAGAGATGAGACCAACTCTCCTCCCATCCCTCTTCTCATTGCATCCCACTCTGCATCCAAATCCGCACGTTCACAGGTCTGTATTTGAATCATTCGTCGCATCTTCCAACCTCCTTAAGACAGATCTCTGTAATTATGTTTCTTGATCTTTTTCTTAAGCTAGTGCTCCTAAGTCTACTTGTGATCAATTCATCTGATGACAAACAATTATTTTGTCTTCAACTCATCCTCTAGCCAATACCACTCCGCTCATCCTTGAGAAATATGTTTATATCTCTTCTCTTATCTCTCTCTCTCTCTCTCTCTCTCTCTCTCTCTCCCCCTCCCTTTCTGTGTCTGTCTCTGCCTCTCTTTCTTTCTCCATTTTCCCTGTCTCCCTTGCTCTCATTCTTTCCCCATTTATCTATCTAGCTCTCTACTCTCTCCCATCCCTCCCTCCCTTCCTCTCACCCACTCTCCCTTTTTCTATTATTATCTGAGACTGTTAGGCATCCCATTTCTCTATTCAAGACTTGATGATTTTTTCATCCAGCGTTCCACTAGCTTCCATCACCTCTTCCCTCCTCTCCCCCATCATCCGCCTTCTCTCTACATCTGGAGGAGTATGACTCACATCCTCAGGATAGCACTTAAAGGAATTCATCACTTTGATGCGAGAGTCACACCTGCCACCTACGCTGCGTTTAAACCAATTTGTGTTGCTAGCCAGAATAATTGTTTTCTCAAACATATTTTTTCAAAGTACATTATCATGTTTGTTGGTCAGATTTGTTTTGCAGGCAATCTTTCAGCATCTTTTCACATAATTTGAAACAGATGAAGATAGTGCACATGTATGTATGTATGTATGTATGTATATCTCAGCACTCCTATCATGGCCCATATAGTGTATAAAAACATAGTTGCCTATATATAACACTACCTCAAATCTTGTTATTCTGGGTGACATTTATTGCTGATTCTTCTTTGGAAAACACCCCTCGTCTTCAATGTGAAGCATATTTTTCTAGGACAAAATCAAGTATTCAGAACACAGCATCTTAAAGATCTGTTTTTTCAATGTTTGCTATCATTTAAAAATCCTTTTGTTGAAATACACTTTTTGTAGACAAGGTTCTGCTCCACTTAAGTATCCTTCTGAACCTAAGTGCATTTATCTAAATATTCATTCATAGTTTCCATCAAGTCCTTATGCTCGTATTGTGTATATTGACTCAAGTCCTCAATATTGCTGATGTCCATTTATTTTTGTAGTTCGAAGGACCCTTACTTACTAAAGTAAACAGAAAGAGCTTGTTCTTTATTTACAATATGCTGTTCACGGACCATCTTATAACATACACTTATGCACATATTGACAAAAGTAATGCACTCTTCTGAAGTACAGCATGTCCCACATATGACAAAAAGACATGTTTTGGTTTATTGTTTATCACCGTTTTGTGGACTTCTGTATTTTACAATAGTAATATAAATATCAAGTGTTAATAGTAGTCCTGTGTTTATGATATCTTTGACAATGTTTATTAAGAAAATGTTACTATTTCACTATAAATACATTACTTCAAAACTAAACAAAAATAGCAATAATTTGTTAACTAACCTCCACCATGTATCATTACCCTTCTACATGTACCTACCAACCCAAACTACAATCCATTTACTGACAATTTGCCAAATACAGAAAAAGACTCCATACGGTCAATACAAGTGTACATGTGAAGTCTTATAGTCGACACATGTAGTGTACATGTATATGAAGCGTGTAGTTGCTTGGCTTGCCTCTTTGTATAGAGACAGTTACGAGTGGGATATGGCATGAAAGCAGAGACCGGGAGAGGGAGCTTGGGCACAGAGGGTGGTGAACTGTACAGCTGCACTGATTGATGTTTGGAAGAATGCAAGAAAAGGTAGGAGAATGAAGACAAAGAACTGGAGAAAGGTCACCAAGACTGGGGTGTGAGGGGAGGGAGAGAATGGGATGAAAGGAGGGGAGGGGAGGGGAAAGGAGAGGAGAGGATGGGTGGGAGAGGGAGGGGAGGGGTAGGAAGAGGTGTGTGAGGGGGAGATGGGAAAGACATGGGCAGGCCGTGGAAAGGAAAAGAAAGAGTTAAAGAGGAAGAAGGGGTGGACAATTCCAAAATGAGAGAGAATGAGGTGCAAGGAGGGAAGGAAGGGGGAGGAGGGGGGTGGGGGAGATGTGAGGGGAGAGGAGGAAGACATGGCCTAGATTGTGGAAAGGTAGAGGTAAGAGGAAAAGAGAGAGAAGGGGTGGAAATAAAAGATAATGGGAGACATAGAGGGGAAGGGTGATAACAATTAATGAGTATAAGAGCAAGAAAGGGTGAAAGAGACTGACAAGGGGAAGAGAGAGAGCGCGTAAGCGAGAAAGAGAAAGAGAAAGAGAAAGAAGAAAAAGAAAGAATTTGCTGAAAGCTGAAAGCTGGACAGATGCCTAGATAGAGGAAAGAGAGGGAAATGCAAAGGAAAACATTTAGCATAAATAATGCCCTATGAAGTGACAAATCCTGAGTACAAATATGTGATTCCAATTGATCATACTAATTTGATGAAGAGATGGAGATCAGGGGAAGAGGGACATATGAGAGATGTCAGATTACACAGAGACACATCAAAGCAGGAGTGAGACACTTTCCTAGCGAGATGTGGAGGTGGAAAGGTGTGAGAAATAAGTGACAACACAAACGCTCCCGGAGTGCTTCATGATAGCATTCTGGCTCTCCAATCAAGAGATGGTCTGTCTCTGTCCTGCACATATGTGTTATCATTGTGTCTTCATGGATGCTTTGACATACTTCAGATTCCAAAACAAGCCCAATTAACCATTTAACATAATCATCAAAACACAATGATCAACAATTATAACCAAATCTCAAAACATAAATGCACATTTGAAAGGTAAATCATTTAAATATACAATGTATTTATCGAAATAAGTGGCCATCTGAAAATAGACAATGTACATCAGCAGCATGTCACATACTAAGCTTTACTTTTAATTTCTGTTCCTTCTAGAAGTCATAAACGACTATCAGGAAATATCTTGCCTGACTGATCTCAAACCAGGCTGCAGCCCATCCCTCCAAACCTGACAAATGATTCAACCAGAATTGAATCCTGAACACCTCTTCCATTAATTGCTGTCTAGCGCCATGGCCCAGTCAATTACCTCTAGACACACATACAGACAGACAGACAGACACACTGATGTCTCACACACATACACCCAAACACATACACACAAACACCCACACACACACACACACACACACACACACACACACAGAACTGTTACGAAGTGCACACAGCAAGCCTCCAATTGCTTTGCTAATGTCTGGAATGGCAGTTATGCCTTACGCACTGTGGGAGGGTCGCAGAGGTTAAACTAAGACATCTCCGCGGTATGCAGATTACGCTTAGCACGCTCCAGGTTATGCATTCAGATTACTGTATGGCTATCAGGTTCAAGAACTGCCTGTCTGTCTGTCTGTCTGTCTGTGTGCATGCATGTAATGACAATCAATTGGGGTCAATCAAAACAAAGAGGATGGATGCAACGCTTGACCTATGGCTGGCGGTGAGTGTAATGGGAGTGACAGGTTTATTAACTAAAGACCTCTAGTGTTCTGGGATATCATGAAAACAATATCCTGCACATCCAAATTATTTTGTGTGAGCTAAGGAAAGGTTAACATTTGCGAACCCACTAAACCTCAAGTAACTGTATCTCCTTTTGAGTGAAGTGAGCATGTAATTTCACCTTGTATGATCATACCACATTTTCTTGTAAAACTACATATCTAATTAATAAAACATGAGGAAAGCACATTCTTCTATCCACAATGGAAATAGTTGCATAATTAGCAACCAGAAACATTTCCAGCAGATGCATCACTGTATTTTTTTGCAAATTTAAAATTGGTTTAAGTTGAGATTGATGATTTTTACATCCAACATATTCCAAAAATGCTGTTGTCACTTCATATCATGGGATATTTAACAAATTGGTATATCATTAATATATTTTCAAGAAAAAGCACATATATTCAGGGATTATAATGAAATACACATCTAAAATAAAAATCAATACAAATATGCAAAACAGTACGATTCTTGATTTGATTCCTGTCTGCTCTCCATTTTGCTCCATGGCCTGAAAAAATTCTCATCTCTGATGCTACAAATGAGCATAAAAAAATTGTCATTCCTGAGCCAGATATCTCCCCCATTGTGCCAAGTTTTGGGGCAAAAGATCCCTCACATCCACCCTTAGCCATTCAAATGGCATCATGGATGAACTCGGATGACCTTCTCTAAGCACTTTCCCCCTCTACCTACCAGCCCGGCTGACGGTTTTGCTCCCAGAATGTACTTTTATGGGCATGATGGAGGCTAGGTAGGGTGGGGGTAAAAAGTCATGCCTTTTTTCTGGCTGCATGCAGAGTATTTTTCTACAGATAGCACGCACCAAAGACTGTACATGAGGCATGGGTGGTAATACTTTTTCTGGCTTTTAAGAAGGATCCCTGGTCTTTACAGAAGATCTGATCAGCCCTTGGTTGGAATGGAGATTGGATATTCTGATAGGATTGAAGTAGTTGAGGCTTGAAAACATTGGATGGCACAAAGAAGTACCCTGAGCTCTACTCAAAATGTGCATCCAAAGCCGTCTAGCAATTTGTATTTTATCTGCGGCATGACTCTGTGTAGATGAACTCTATAGTACTCTATGCAAACAGCAGTCATGCTGTTCTACACAACCAATGCTAAGGGTTTCAACCATAGTGTCATTCTCATTGGGCTTTAAGAAATCGCGAAGTTAGAAAAATCGCGAAGTTAGGGGACCGGGACAATAGGACCATACGGCTTGTGGTACGGTTGCTAGGCAACTTTCACCTAACTTCGCGATTTTTTAAGCCCAATGAGAATGACTCTCATGTGTAACTTTATAGCTTTACTTGAACAAAGATGTTTGTAATTATTCTCATCCTAACACAAAACTTGATGCAGCTCTCAGGAAGTTTCAGAGCAATGCTATCACCAGAATGAACAACGGATATAAAAGCTAGAGATAGGCACATCATTAACAGGAAGGACAGGTGTTTTATATTGGTAGCATTCTTCTGCATCTCATTATCTTTATCAGAACAGTTGCTGCATAAAGTGAAGGTTATTTCCCAATACACATGAACACAGAGGCTCTCTATGCATGCAGCAGCGTACGGAGGTATTTTGTTTCAAAATATATACAGCTGTTGAAAACTGATTATTTCAACTTGAACAGCCAGTATCATTTTACATTCTCATCTATCTCTTTCTCATGTAGAATCACTACAATTTATTTTCTACAATTTTATAATTTGAACCTAAAAACATGAATATAGGACACTAGGATAGACATACACAACTGCAAAATTTAACTTGGCTACATTTACATGAAAGCTTTTTGGGATAATAATAATATGAACATAAACTTTAAGGTATAAACCCTTGAGTAGGGATAACATGCTTCATCCTATAAATGAATGACAAACAAGTCGGGGGGGGGGGGGGGGGGGTTGTTTCCAATTACAGGCTACAAATAATGCAATAACAATTCTATCAATTAGCATATTTTTCTTAAGTACAATTATTCGTAGTTGTGAAGTCACAAGCATGGGTTATTCTGCATGCATGTGGCTGTGTGGTAGAAACTCATGGCTCTTAGTGTCTTCACTGCCTATGAAATATCAGGAATATCAATAAACCTGTGAGGAGCAGGTGAAACCCGATAGTCCGTGTCTCACGAACCGTGTCTCGCTGGTGGCAGTGCAAACGCACACACCATGACGTGTGTGTGTGGAAGACTCTCTCACACACACATGCACACACACATACATACATGGGTTCTTGCCATCCACAGTGGTCTGCGACATAGCTCTCCTGACCTGAGCAGTGGGTGAAAAAACACCCCACCTCGCTGACAAACGCAACTTATGCAAGTGTTCACATGGGACTACTATGAAAGTGATCCACCACTTTCTCTTCCCATCACCCCCCCCCCCCACCCCACCACCTCGCTCATCCTGTCACTGTCATCTATTCCCTCCCTATCACCCATCCATCCATCTTTCAATCCATCCTTCTATCCACCCGTCCATCCATCCCTCCACCTCCCCTGCACTGATCTTTCCCTGCGTTTAAAGTTTCATTCCCCTTTTGTTTCAATTATTGAGGATGGCGTCATCCCTTATCTGATTGCTAATAGTGGCGCGGCTTAAGTTACGCCCAAGTTTTGGTAGCTGCCTCGGTACCGTGTGGCCGGCACTTGAGGGCCCGGAATAAAATAAAAAAATCCAATCCATCTCCTGCCCAGCGACGACTCTCCATCCACGGAGCACCAATCTCATTTGCCCTAGAACCCAATTGTTGGTGGGATAGGGTTACTCGATAGGTGCTATGGAACAAAATTTGGTAATGGCCATTAATAGAATAATTTAGGATTGTTTTGGTTGTGTCAAGTGCCATGGGAAGATGCATACTAAAGCCAAGCACAATTGCTTCCACTTAGCAATTCCAACTTCATACTGAAGTACAGCAAGAGGAATTTTGTGTGGTTAAAAGGTACTTGCGAGCTACTTATTTGATTTGCAAGCACACTTTCACAATTTCATTACTATGCTTTCATTGCTGTTTGAAATTTGTTTGTCACACATTTGCCTGGACTCTGTAACCAGATTATGTGTTGGTACACACACACTGAAAGGGATCGGTCATTTTTCTTCATACTATACCCAATGTAGAGTAATCAGAATAGGTCAGACTAATGAAATTACATCTCTATCTGGGTTCCACATAGCCAAGGCCAGGGGCAAACTACAGAAGAGGTCAGGCAAGTATATTTGAAGGGAAAAATGATGGGCAATAATTATATTGCACATCAAAACTGGTGAAAAAGCCAACACATTAGCCCATGTTGAATTCTAATGGAACTTTCACTTTCCAACCATGAATGAAAACAATCAATTTCAGTGATCCATGATGTGGAAAACACTACGCATCAGAGGCAAATGATATCACAAGCTAAATGTCACTGGAAGTGAAATGAAGGGTTGTGTTTTTAGGAAACTGTCTTTGTATTCTATTCCTACTCACACACTATCCATAGAAAGCGCACGACCATACACTCAGACCTCTCAAAAGAAGACTAGAAAAAAGAGTAATAAAATACTTGTTTAGGTAAAAAAAAAGTGTACAACTAGTTGAGATGATATGCTTCAGTTTGTTTTACACATCTTGAAGAAAAGTATCTAGATTGTTGAGAGAAATCACACAAGTTGAAATGAGGTTGCATTATTTGCGGGGTAGAAGGCAGCAATTAATCTTTATTTGAGACATAAAAAATGCAAACGTAACAAGATTCCCTTTCCCCGCAGGCAGGCTTCCAAACCATTCACTGCTCAAACTCTTGAAGGAAAGCCTGCAAATTATGACAAGTACATGTCTTTAATGATCAATAATTCTTGTCAAGAAAGAAGAAAGCACAGAGTACATCTTCACAGGAAGCCCTTCGCCAGAACTCTCTAGAGTGAAGAACTAATTGTGAATCTATCAATTTTGGCTTACCACCAACATGTCGGAGACAATGAATCTTCGGTCATTCAACTTGCTTTAGATCACAAGACACTTGTCAAGCATTAATACTTATTTTATGGAATTCGAGGAGCTGGTTTTATAGCTATTTGTAGCTAGAATTCCTCATTGAATAGGTGTGATATATCATCCTACCAAAGATACTCAATTCATCCCATGAGACACGAGATAATCAGTTGGCCACATATATTGTGCCATATCACTTTGAAAATAATCTTCATTTCAAGAATATTTGGTCATTAATCTTGAGAGTGGAGTCCAAAATGACTTAAATATACTGAATATAACTTAAATGTAGTTCAATATGTGCTTCTGTCCTGGAGATGCTGATATGTTATTATCTTTGTCTTCAATGAGTGATTAACAATTGTTGATGTTGCACACAGAACAGAAACATCTGAATATTATCACACACAATGTTATGAAGCTAGTGATCAAGTATGTTGAAAACTCTTTTCCTTTATTGTATTTCTCAGGGAGGGAGGGGGAGGGTTCTGATTGTTTTTCTTTCACAAAAATCTTATGAGAGATTTGCACCTGTAATCCAGGAATGATCAAAAATCAATTTCAATTGTATCTTACAGATATTTCTTTATATTAATTCATCAACAATTCACTACACATAATTACATTGGCATTATATAAAACTATTTTCTGTCAGCATCCAGAAAAATGAGTCACTGCTTTCAGAATATGAAACTATTTTTTCACTACATTATATAAAATCCGTTTCACACACAATCTATTTCACAATCTACATGCAAATTGAACACTTCCAACATGACTAATGTTATGTCTTGCAATCTCAAAGAAATTACTTTGATCAAAGATCAATTGCTCCAAGCAGTTCGGTGATAATCAACTTTGGTTTCACAACTGTATGTCAATGGCTCATTCAAGAGCCCCCCCCCCCCCCCCCATGCACACACACACACACACACACCTCCTCCTTTCAATGTTTGTATCAGGAGATTTATTGACATTCACACAAATCAATACATGGGTCTTCTTTGCATTGGCAATGGATGCAGCTGGTGCTTTGATAAATAAATCACAAATCTGGCCCAGAGTGCAGGTGGACAGAGAAGTCAACATTATTCTGCACCTTGATTTTGTGCCAGAAATGATGCAAAGGCACTTTCACAAACTAGTCAGTCAGTTATCCAGACCAAGAGTTAAGAACATTCCTCATGACAGCAGGACAAAAAAATAAGACATTGAAGTAGAATCGGAAGAGTGTGAAAGCATGGACCCTAGGGTCCATGGGGAAATCAAAGGGAAAACAAAGAGGAAGTGGAAGGAGAAGATGGAAGCAAAGAAGAATCCAAAGTAGAAAAAGTATTGTCATAAAGAAGTTGTAGTTATGTATTATGTTTTCGAAATATTCATTTTTATCTTGATATGTTGAGTCATAAGAACACATACATTGTACATCTGACTGTCTTTGCTGATAAATTACACAATTTTAGTTTTACAAGAACAAACCTTGGGCTTGGATGTAGTGATGACTTAGTCGTAGTATAAATTGAGGTATTTAGCATGGTTATTAAAACTTGTAATCATGTAAATCCGAGAAATCGCTCTTGAAAACCTTGGATAAACTTATGGGTGCAAATGCATTACAAACATGGTTGTGTCACTCACTAGTGTGCACATGTGTACTTGAGAACAACATGTTGTTTTCATTTCAAAAGAACAATATTTGTGCAACTGAGTGGGAAGAAAGGGGCTGGAGAGAGATAGAGAGAAATAGAGAGAGAAAGAGAGAGAGAGAGAGAGAGAGAGAGAGAGAGAGAGAGAGCAAGGCATGTGGTACCACAGTAGTAAGAGGGGAACTACACGGTTTGCAACAAAAAAGCCATAGCGCCACGCTACACTGCACACAAGGCCCAAGTCTGTACAAATCCTTTCGCGTGCCGAAACAATGGGGATATGGATGGGGGATAATAGACCCCGGTTATAGGGTCCATTTTCTTTCTCCTTACCAAACACATTGTGCCTTCTATCCTGGCTACTTGACGATTTATGACAGATGACAAAGGCCAAGAGGTGAGGGGGGGGGGGGGGGGGAACGAGGGTTTCTTTCAGAAAATTACTGAGCGCATGTGTGTGCTGTGATTGGAAGATTTTGAATGGGGAATTGTAGGGGCCGGATAAGTAAAGTGGAACAGTATTCATCATGGTGTATTACTATACACCAGAAACATGTGTTGTTGAGCAGACTGTAGCAACAGTACAGTGCCTAGTCTAAGTATTAAACTGTCAAAATGGCTGTTAGGATTGGAAATGGGCTATGACCATGTGGTCTGAAAGTCATACACTGGTTTTAAGCTCTACTGATTTATGCCAGTGGGACAGAAGAGATGAATTCTAGGGGAGAAAGCAATATGTAGTGTACATATACTCCAGCTCAAAGGAATTGGCATAGGGAAAGGGAGAGGGAAGAAAGGGAAGGAGCTGCAGTTTTAAACCATGGTATATTTTGTCCAGTTCAGCATGAAACATGATGCTTTTTAGGCTAATGCATCATGTTTCATGCTGAACTGGACAAAATATACCGCGGTTTAAAACTACAGCTCCTACCCTTTCCCTTTGATCCCTATGTCAATTCCTTTGAGCTGGAGTGTAGCATGCATTATACTGTTTTAGTTTTGGGTAAGTAAGGCCACATGGCATCTTACATATGTTTAGAAGGAAAAGATCAAATGCAATAACTTGCACACTGGATTTAATATCTACATCACAATAGCTGTCATTGGTAACATAGCAGCTTACCTGAGGTATGTCCAGCATAGTAATAATTACTGCATGAAAACTTTTGTAGAGGTTTCAACATGAGAATGTAAGTTATTAGAATGTATTATTTAAAACGTTTAAGAATTTCCTTGCCTGCCTGTGTAGAAAGATCACACAGTACAAACAAAACAACTGGTCGTCATGGTCACAGGTAATTTGCATACAGGTTGACCATGAATTGCACATGATACACATTTCCATTCATGAGTCAGGAGAGGTGAATTATGCATTATAGCCAAGATGTGATATATAGATGAAGTTCTCCAAGAGAGAAGAGAATGGCCGTGTTCTAAACAGAGGTTTGATCCAAACAGTGTACTAAACCAGGACTTACTTAATGGGCGCCAAATAAAATCAACATGAAACATTGTTATTGATTCAATATCAATGATTTTGTCTTCAGATTCACTATGGATTCTTGAATCCACAAAACAAAAACTTGTCCACAAAACAATTACAGCGAATCATCACACACTGTTGTGATTCTATGATGAAATCAATGTTTTTTCAGATGATTATTTTGCGCCCCATGAAGTTAGGTTCCATTCAGTATGTGTTCTAAGTTGAACCACTCTTGTGAATCCGGGCCAAAAAGGTTTTCTTGGCTTGAGAGTCCAGTGATTTTTCAGCACAGTATGAGAAGTGCATTCATGATGGTCAACCTGTACGGTCCTGACTTTTTAGACGGCGGAACATGCCGCTCATAAACGTAGGGGTGCTTTAACTCACAAATGGTGGTTGGTGGCTTAAGGTGCTATGCAGAGTATCTTTCCATATCCAGGTGAATGGCTGCATGTGAATTTATAATGAAGATGACTGATTTTAAATACATGTATGTCTGTCTGGCTGTTTAGGTGATTTGTGAGTCTGGCATGAGGTAGGATTATGGAAGGGTGGGACTGGACTAGAGGTAGGCTAAAATGCCTCATATTGTGTACTCACCCCAGGAAGGGTCTTCTGTTCGTGGAGAGCTTTCTGGGCACGGATTGCACTTTCCCTGTCACAGTACGTCAAGAAGGCGCAGCCTGGTCAACAACAACAACAAAGCATAGATGCAAACACAGTGAAACCAGGTGACTTAACTCCACATCTTGGGGGAAATAATGTAACAATCAAAATGTCATGTTTTGCATGATCATGGCTTCAGTTATAAATATTAGTGTCAGTTTCATAGCCAAAGGTACATATCAAGGAGAGCAGGTTGAAGATGTTTTCAATATGATTGTTAAATGGAGTGAAAACAGATGAGATGCTTAGGGAACATGCATGTTTGTGTGTATTTATGTGTGTGACAGAGAGAGAGGCACAGGCAGAAAGAGAGAAATAGTGAAAGAGGGGATGGGAAAGGGAGAGAAAGAGGGGAAGAGAGAGGAGAGAGGGGGGGGGGGAAGGGAGAAGAGAGAGTCAGAGACAGAGGGAGAGAGAGTGAGATGTGAAACAAATCACACTTTGAACAATTATCTAGGGAAAATTTGCATTGATAAACATTCTGTTTCACTCCTAGTAATGAGAATTGTTAATCACCATGGGAGCATACTATTGAAACAGCCTGTGGCAAGGAAAACATTCACCACACATCATTAGTGAAAACTTGAAAGTCTACCAGGGGGCATATTTGCTAGTCTTCTGTTCAGAAGACAAAATATAAATACAACAATCTTCAGTAAAAGATAACTGTGTATATTGCAAATCAATGAAACACTATCAATACATATGGATGGTTGTAAGAGAAATGTAATACCATTCACACCAATGACAGGCGATGATAATACGCACACATAGTGAAATTGCTAATTTCATCACATCGCATACGTCTACACCAAATCTACCATCTACCAATAACGTTCATTCACGTTCACCCAGTCCGTCATTCACAAGGAATGCCCGCAATGCGTAAAATGCACAAAAATAATGCGAGATGCATGATGGAGATGGAGACTTTCATGGCGACAAATCTACGGATAAAATCACTCTTTTTTACGACATATATACATGCAATGTGAATAATATTACTCATTAGATGTTCACGTTGGGTGATTTCATTAATTGATGGGGAAATAATAAGAAATTCAAGTGAAAAATAAGAGAAATTTCCATCGCACCTTTGTGCACGCCGGTAAATCGGTCCCTGAGAACTGTCAATTCGTAGATGCGTCCGAAATCTTCGAAGATGGGCCGCAGGTCTTTCTCCTCCAAATTCCTGGGAATCTGTCCCACAAACAGCTTGATTGCATCGTGGTCCTTCATGGGAATCGTCTGGGGTGCACAAGAAACTCCGTTCGGTTTGTTGCCGACCTGGGAAACTTGGTTACCGGTGGGTTGTTGTGTGTCTGGTCCGCTTGCTAGCTGTGTGGCTGCCATGTTCGTCATATTGGATGTAAGTGATGCGAGGAGGAACGCTCTCTGCTTGCTATCGGGCGCGGGCGCGTGTATTGACGTGTGCGAGAGCAGGATTAAGAAGGAGAGAGCGCTAAAGAGAGGGAGAGTGGCGGTGCGACCGTGATGTCCTCCAGATATGCGCGGATGACTTGACAATTCAAACACACCAGCCAAAATTCTACAAATGTACAGTCCGATTCGGTAGCACAGCAGTGTTACAAAAATGGAAGTGCTTTATATATAAGATGTCTTAAAATGTGGCTGTACAGTTTCACGGAGAAGATACCAATAAATCACACTGCTACCGAAATATAAAGCGCTCACGAGACACACGCACGCACACGACCCGGGACTAGACTGGCGACACCAACAAACCGACTGCTGCAGAGGTAGATGCTCGTATTTCTTTAGCTGGAGCTAACAAGAGAAACCCCACGACTGAGAGTGGCTTGGCTTTTATGCAAATGAGTGTGCATAATTCATCACAACAAAGTACGAAATTTCCATCCCCCAAAACGAGCTCCGCCGTCTTTTCGTTCGGTCGGCTGGAGATCCACACAGCAGGGCATGCATATGAGATGAGTTATTGCGGGCGCGTCGATTATTGGATAGGGGGTGCTCACTTTTCGGCTTTGTCATGTTTCTTTTGTTAACAAGATCGAAAACGTTTTAGGGAAACACAGGGTCGAGGGTCGCATGCAGTGCCAAAATAAAACGCAGCTGAAAAACATGATGGAAATCTAGATAAAACGTTGGCAATAAAAGTTACTGATCTATTCCATATTGAGATAAACATGTTGTTTTTAATTCATGAACGCTGTGACTTCCAACATTATAAATAACTACAACTACCTTGTTTACATTTCCCGTTTCGATGTACTCTAAATAACATCTCTTAAATGACTGTTCCGTTGATGTTTCCTGAAACTCGCAAATAAAAGTAACATATGGTTGACATAAAGGGGAAAAATTATATATTTTTTGTTTAAGATTCTCATTAGTGTAGTGTGAATACCCCTGTCAACCAGAATGAATCAGTCCGGAGGATCCATCTTTGTCACGATCTTCCTCATCACTAGTCACTCCGCAGAAAGTTAATGTATGCACGCAAATTACATAATTCATTGTAATAAAGCCAGTGATGTTGGTAACCATTCGAGGTTTACCTTCATTGCATTGTCATCTCTTGTGACATTAATTTTGAATATCACATTTGATTAGAGTAAGTATGGCCTTGCCCTGTATTACTGGTTTGGTCGCAATTATATCTAATTTTCTCACAAACCTTTTTTGTTTCATCTTTTCCATATTCTTTTTTCTCTATTTTAAATTATATATAGCTATCTTTTCACCCCCCCCCCTCTCTCTCTCTCTCTCTCTCTCCCTCTCTCTCTCTCTCTCTCTCATTCTTTGTGTCTTCTTCTCTTAACGTAGTATTGATCATCTATACTTGTAAAATTGTCCTCAAATTGTAACAGTATAACAATATTAATATTGAATGTAATATTTCCCCCTTCCTAACCTTCCTGCCTAACCCCCTCCAATCACAAAGACTTTTTGGCCGGAACAGACACCAGGAAATCAACAATGGGGGCATATCGAGAGGCGAATAAAGTTCAGCTGGCCTAGTTTTAGTACCATATGCGTTCTTTGTTTGGACCAGGTCGGGTCGGTAGGCTAAAATACTCTTCGCACATACACCGTTATCCGCAGGTCCGCCCTTTCTTTAGTGGGTCGGGATGCTTGCGCGCGTGTAGATTGGGCCAGCACCTGCTCACGGTATACAACATGCTAAATCAATAAGGGACAAAGAATGGCGGTAATTACCCAGAAAAATGTCGATAAGGATTATGGGTGCTACTCTCGTGGGCTCCACGCGACCCTAATTAGTTTGGCTTCCCATCTTAATCCCTATCTCTTTATCTCCGTCTCTCTTTCTTGCACCCCCCCCCCTCTCTCTCTCTCTCTCTCTCTCTCTCTCTCTCCATCTCTCTCTCTCTCTCTCTCTCTCTCTCTCTCTCTCTCTCTCTCTCTCACCCTCTTTCTTTGTTTTTCTGTGTACGTGCTTTATGCCATTATCCTGTTATATTATTGTCCCATCCAACCCTCTTCTGCAGGTTACCCCCCCCCCCCCCGTCTCTCTCTCTCTCTCTCTCTCTCGCTCTCTTTCTCCCTCTCTCTCTCTTCACCCCTTTATCTGTATATCAGATAATCCGTTTGACATTTTCAGACTCTGCACCACAAGTAAACCGTGCATTATAGGATCTAATATCAATACTGCGATGGGATATTATTCATATCCATTGCGGATACCCATGTAAATGTATCTATCACTTCTCCGGAAACAATAATGATATAAATATATTTATAGCACTTATATAAAGGGTATGGACAATGCTACATAGTGTAGTAGCATCTACATGTATTTATCATCCTTCGACCAATAACGTTAATTTCTCCAAATAAGTTATACTTCTGTTTGTTTTGTCTTGCATTAATCATGTAACATTATGATACATGCAACAGACACATGTACCAGACACATGCAGCAGACACACTCGCATACACGCACACATACTTATACACATACACAACATACTTAAAATAAAAAAACACATTCATGATGGTTATGCAGTTGCCACAGGATGTGACAATAGGCCTATAAGATATGAAATAAACATATCAAGTAAACAAACACATTTCCTTTGTCAAATAAGATATGAGCTAACAGAGACCCCTTTCCTCTCCACTCAGAAATAAGATATTGTGTGGAATCTTGTTTTGGAAAAAAAAATCTTCGTTCTTCTTCATTTCGTGCTCTCCTCATTTCTTTGTTTTCAAAATTCTTTCTCAACTCGACATCTTTACTCATTTTATTGGGAGACCTGACAAAAAGATGGTTGGTGGGGTGGAAACGCCCTGTGGGTCAACCTTCCTTTGTGATCCTCTCTGATCCCATCTTCCTTTTATCTTACCTTCTGGCTGAAGTCTTACTCGACCTCATTTAATACAAGAAGGAGCGCATTCTTGAACATCCGTCGCGTGCGCGGTCTTTGTTTTCGTTGTTTGTGGAATGGCCACGCAAATAAAGCCAGTCGCGCGTATGCTTGAGTGTGTGGGTGTAGGTGTGTGTATACACGTGTGTGTGTTTGTGTGGGCTTGTGTATGATGTGTTTGTGAGTATTTTGTGCGGTGGTATTTCGTTTGTCTACGTGTTTGCGTGTGTGTGAATGTTTGTATGTGTATGTGTGTATGTGTGTATGTGTGTGTGTGTCCGCGTATGGACGTAGGTGTGCTTTTGTGTGTGTGTGTGTGTGTGAATGTTTGTATGTGTGTGTGTGCGTCTGTGTGTGTTTGTGTGTGTGTGTGTATGTGTGTGTGTGTGTGCATGTGTGTGTGTGTGTGTGTGTGTGTGTGTGTGTGTGTGTGTGTGTGTGGGTGTGTGAATGTGTGTGTGTGTGTGTGTGTGTGTGTGTGGGTGTGGGTGTGTGTGTGTGTGTGTGTGTGTGCTTAATCGATTGCTGTGCGAGACGGATATAAACTATGCCACAATGGATGTTTGACAATTTGTTTGACAGTCCTGCTCAACGAAATGTCAAACACGCCACGGATAAGGGTGAAGACTTACAAAAAAAAATACCCCCCCCCCCCCTCCCCGATTTAAGATGCTGGGTTTTAATGAATAAAACGTATACCTACACGGAACGTGTGGGGGCAGATAATAGTTTTCACCTCGGTTGGTACCTCCGTAAATTCTTTGTTTATATTTTCAGGCAATTATTACATTTGTACGTGTTTTTGTATTGCGACTGGCTGATACAATGATTTACATTGTATTATTATTGCATGTCATAACACATTCAAGATAATAACTGTATGTAATTAAAATTCGTAGCATATTATGGTAACCAGTAATTATGTTAAAATGTTAACTATGTGTGTGTTGCCTCGTGCACATTTTCATCTTGTTTCTCATCACCTTCCTACATGATAATGATATGACGGTGCGTTGATATTTGCAGTGATAACAAAGACTCATTGCATAATGAGTGACATATATATATATTTCTTCTTCACTTGTCATTATATTCTAAAAACAAAAGGTTTGCATCAACGACGGAAAGAGACGACGAGTAACCCATGATCATGATGATGGCGTATTCCCCCTACCCCCTCCCCCACCTCTCTCTCTCTCTCTCTCTCTCTCTCTCTCTCTCTCTATCACTCTGACTGTGCCTTTTATATTTCTCTATGTCTCAGGGTCTGATATTGAGGCATTTCATGAGTACATTTTGATAGACAGGCTTATTGTACTCGCGATGTTCTCACTAATTTAGTCTGTATTTATCAGTGTATTACATGATCTGTATTATGGAGTGCACGCTTTGTCACGCGTTGTTATTCTGACACAAAGAGATATCTCACACAAACACACACATTCATAATGCACATTGTTTTTCATTGTTGTTGTGATTTCATTCTGATGAAATAACATGTATTTTATTTTTACGAAGGTGAAACTTTTCTAATAAAATATAATTCACCAAAAATATTACATTCTCTCTCTCTCTTCCTCTCTTTCTGTATGATTTCCGCATTTCATTCTTGTGCCGTTCAATATTGAATCTCTCTGATCTGTTCCATATTGTAAAATCTAATCATTAATTTATAATCATGTTAATTCACCATGCGTATAATGCCACCTGAAAGTGCGCATACATACCCTGATCTACTTATAATAATTCCATCTCGCTCTCTTCCCCTATCTCTGTATCCCTCCTTCTCTCTTCTTCTTCTTCTTCTTCTTCTTCTCTCTCCACATAGTTTTGCGATCTCTCATTTAGTGTTTCTCTCACCCTTTCTTTTTCTCGGCTTCTCATTTTCATTTCACTTAATTTATTTTCCTCAATTCCATCGCTTTACTAACCAAGAAACTCCGTATTTCGTTTGCCTTCTAATTTAGGCCATAAAATACAAGTTTAAAGGCCAGTCTTCCATTTCATCATTGGTTATTCAAGTTATTCATAAATTGACGTTTAGATATATCACATAGGAACGTGTTTCAGCTTCGCATTTGAGAATTAATTTGAATACAAAACCCATTCATTTATGATCAATCACACAGTGCTGATTTCTGCGATATCAATGTTGATGTTTTTCAATACGATTCTTATCCTCAACATGGGTCCTTGGTAAGAAATTTAACTTTAAAAGTACATGTACATGAATTTGTACACTGTATATCTATTTTGATTGTTGTTATCACTGTAGACAAATAATCTTCTTTAATACGAACAGCATATAAATCGTGATTGTAAAATAGGCCACGACGAACGTATTTCTTTTGAGTTTGTCTCTCAGGCTTAGCTTCTTTTTTTAAAGCAAAATGAATCCAACAGTTCAATTCAATAAACCCCTATATAATGATGCATTATCCCAATAGTGACGATGAGTATCCACGTGCAGAGAAAAGCGTTGATAGAGTCCGTTAGATTGCGGTGGTAAATGAACATGACGTATGTAAGGGTCTGCACAAACTAGACTTTTATTTCATTCGAAAAGTAAACAAGTATTATACTAATGTAAACATTTTATTATAGTTCCTTTTTTTCTGAGGGGTGCCAAAGGTATAACACAACCAATAAGTGCCCATTGATATTTACTATGTAATACGATGGGAAACAATTATCATGCAGTAGAACAAGATATATAGTCTCCTGCAATGTGAACGAGACGGTGACCCCACATGTCTGTACTGTCACCTGCCCAGACTTATAATAATGTATTGGTCTGAGTTAGTTTACACATCTGCTTCGGCTGCCCTGATATATGCGTACAAGAACATGACTAGTGTTTGTTTTGGCCCCTTGACCTGATTGGAAAAAGCCACTGTATATTTCTTGGGGGGGTTTGAGTTGTGTTTGTCAGTGATGCTAGAATTACGTGAGGTGTGAGGTAGGGTAGGAGTCCCCTCATCCTACCCCCACCCCACTCCCCGTCCGTTACTCTAAGCTGTCTTACTGGGGTCGCTTTACAGAAAAAAAATACGGTATTAATTTGCAATATAACTCCACGGAGTAGGCCCATTCAGTATTTTTTTCTTCACGCCCCCCCCCCCCCCGCACACACACTATTCTCCCCTCTTTCCCTCTCTTTCTTATCTCTATTTTTTTAATTACACGTTTACACATAAATTATCCTTCCGTCCGTCCACCCACCCCTCTCTGTCTCTCTGTCTCTCCGTCTCTCTCTCTCTGTCTCTCTCTCTCTGTCTGTCTGTCTGTCTGTCTGTCTGTCTGTCTGTCTCTCTCTCTCTCTCTCTCTCTCTCTCTCTCTCTCTCTCTCTCTCTCTCTCTCTCTCTCCTGACCAATTTTTGTATCTATCTCTCACCTGTTCCCTCTCAATCCTTTTTCCCTTTTTCTTCTCTCATCTCAGAATCTCCAAAACACATTAATATGAAGCGAAGACACACACCCATATTTTTCGAACTCACCTGTCAGTCTCCCAAGTCAATGCGTGAAAAAAATCAATGAATTCGAGATCACCAAATAGTCGAAAATCAGCAGTCAGTTTTCGAAAGGCGTTGCTGCCAGCAAAAGGCTCACTTTGGTATTCATTATGGATAGTTTGGATGAGTGATGATGCACCTACTTTCTCCCGCGCCTCGTTTTTCTTCACACCTGGCAACAAAAGAGTTACATTGTGACATTGCTTCGTTGATTCTTTTAAATTTATTGGAGTAACCATGGCAACGGCGCTGATGCACGTAGGGAAATCATTAATCAATAGCAAGAAGACATTCACGGAATACAGATAGAAAACACATTTTACTGTCGTCGCCGGCAAGAACACGACATTTAGGCTTTACTCAGTTATTGCATGAATTGCAAGAGGGAAATGAAAACGATATATATATAAATAGCTTTCCGTCAATGCAAAAACAGCAGTTCCCTTTGTAAATACAGCCTATCATCCTGTGTGCTTCATTTCGTGCATTCTCAACTGTGAGACGAGTTGGCCTGTGAGTCTTATGAGTTCAAAATATTGAACCAGTGGTGGAACCCCCCCCCCCCCCCCCCTTATCACCAACATAGCAGTGGTCTGCATTCTCAACAATAAAGAGCTCGAGTTCAGGAGGGGGTATAGCTTATTTCCCTCTGCCATTTAAACGCGCCAATTCGTAATGTGTTAAAGTGTTTGATAGGGACTGCATTCGTACATTTCTTTGTTTTCAAAATAATACAAAATTGAAATTAGATTGTAATAGCAGGTCTACAAGAGTAGGGAAAACCAAACAAAACAAATACGGCTACATTACACAATATTTTTTAATGAATTAAAAAAATATGTATATCAACAAATCACTGAAACTTTAAATCGAATAAAATCGATATTATTATCTATCTGTTTAGGCTACACAGTCACTTCCCATCACCCCCCCCCCCCCCCAATGAATAACGAAAGCAACTCAACCTTGAATCTTGACATAAAGGTTTCTAAGATAACTGTATTAGTCCCCGTGTGTATGCTGACTTCTGTTTGATGCATATTAGTATGTGCATTACAAAATGATTAACTAATCAATGTAAAGTTGCCTACAAAAAATCTTCCAGAGCAAGTTCACTGAATAATAATCAAAGTTTTGTTATGCATGTTAATATTCATTGCAATGACTACTTGAAATTGCTTACAATAGCATCACATATCAAGTAGACAATGCACCTTTTTTGCCATTGACACAACTGGGACATCTCTGACATACAAACGAGTTCCCCCGATTTTAAAGGTTGTTAGCTTGTTTTGTGTGTAGTTATGATATTGAATGTTTGTAACGTCCATGTTAAAAGGTATCGACAGAAGTCAACATGAATTTCGATGTCAGGGAACATTTAACAGAGGACCAAAGCCCCTTTATTTTGATGTTTGGAGCGCGGTTGATCGTATCTACCAGGGATGTGCTAGGAAGGAATAGAAACTTGAGCATATTATACATCTGCATGGATAGTAAAGCATGCTAATGATTTTCAAAAACATTCCACAATAATGACAATACTTTGACCATCGTCGATATTAAGCAGATGCCAACTTGGAAAGAAAAATGTCAATTTTGTCTCAAGAAACCGTGTTTCTTATCACATCATTTTGCCATATTTAAGGCAACACCGTTAAAGATCCTGCACGCGATTTTCATCTTAAGGATTGACATCATTATTTCAATTACATGCAAAATTGACTAATTTTGTTTCACTTTGCGTATTTTTCTATATATGTAGATGCAATAAATGTCAAATGAAAAGGCTATCTTAAGCTGTGTATCACCATTCACATTTTTTTCCCGGGGGGGGGGGGGGGGGGCAGGGGGGGGGGGGGGGTGGGGAAGCCTTTGCGTGAAGCTGAGATATACAGCCAAACGGCAGGCACCGGAAAATACGCTCATTTTATTTTCAGCGAGGTAGTCGTGACCTTCACTTGACCTCTCGAACCGCGGAAAACGTCTCCTTTTCAAACTGCGATATCTTCATGAATATATCATATTTTCGTGCGCTTTCTTTTGTAACTGTATGTTGGAGGTCGACATTTACCAAGGGTGAAAAAACATTTCATTGAAACAGGCAGACAAATATTGCAAATTCGAGATAAATATGTGGTTCTAATACAAATTAAAAAAATTAAAATAAACTCTATATTCCAATGTCAATCGCTTTTGAGCCCTAAACATTTAGAGATCATCTGAAGCGGAATTTATTGTACTTTATGGAGATACCATTATTTTTCAACCTCCCCCCATAGAAGGGTCAGCATCCAGCAAAACATCAACCATGTTCAAATCCAAAATGAGCGAGATATGACGAAGTTGTGAACGATCCTAACCAGCCAATCATAGTCCACGATAATAACGAAATTCTACCGGCGATCCAAGGCGATCCAATCATAGTCCGCGGACTATGATTGACTGGTTAGGATCGCTCACAACTTCGTCATATCTCGCTCATTCTGGATTTGAACATGGTTGATATTTTGCTGGATCCTGACCCTTCTATGGGGGGAGGTTGAAAAATAATGGTATCTCCATAAAGTACAATAAATTCCGCTTCAGATGATCTCTAAATATTAGGGGCTCAAAAGCGATTGGCATTGAAATATAGAGTTTATTTTCATTTTTTAAATTTTTATTAGAACCACATTATTTATCTCGAATTTGCAATATTTGTCTGCCTGTTTCAATGAAATGTTTTTTCACCCTTAGTAAATGTCGACCTCCAACATACAGTTACAAAAGAAAGTGTACAAAAATATGATATATTCATGGAGATATCGCAGTTTGAAAAAGAGACCTTTTTCGCGGTTCGAGAGGTAAAGCGAAGGTCACGACTACCGAGCTGAAAATAAAATCGTGTGTTTTCTGCTGCCTGCGGACGAATATCGGTTGCGAAGTCCGTATGATTTCTGAAAATTCGCGTCACTTTGAAGACAAATAGCTCAAATGTTTTATTTTTGAGCCCAAACAAAACTGGAATCAAATTCTCCGCTGGAGTACCGGCTTTCCAAAGCTGCAACTGGTATTGCCGTTCAATTTGTAGAAGGGTCAGGATCCAGCAAAGTCTGGGAGCTTACGTATATATCGGTTGCGAAGTCCGTACGATTTCTAAAATCTCGCGTCACTTTGAAGACGAATAGCTCAAATGTTTTATTTTTGAGCCCAAACAATATTGGAATCAGAATCTCCGCTGAAGTATTGGCTTTTTAGAGCCGTAACTGTCGTTGCCGTACAATCCATAGAAGGGTCAGCATCCAGCAAGGTCTGAGAGCTTACATATTTCAAAAAAAAATTGAGGCCTGTTTTTGAAGGCAAATAACATAAAAACTCCTTTGCGGATTTCGATAAAAACTAAAAATATTTATTAAGAAACATATAATCTCAATCCCTGTCTAAAAAAATCCTGATCAGTATGCTTACAGAAGACCTCAGCAAAAGATCTCGCGAGCATGTCAAATTCTTTCATAATCTACGTGCAGCAAAATCTGCGCGTGAGATTTCGCGAGACGAAAAATAAAACGCTCACGATTTCTATAGAACGAGCGAGCGCTGCCGATTGACTGTATACTTTTTAAAAAATCGTTTGCTGGTAAATGTTATGTATTGATGCCATTAACAGGGCTGGATAAGCAAATGAGACTCTACATTTTTGTTGTTCTCTCTGGGGAGCTCTGAGTTGCCACACAACCATGTTCGTAATTCTTAAAGCACCTGAAAAGCACATGTTGAGAATATATAACTTTTCAGCGGCGTCAAGCATGGGTTCAAAGAAGAAAAATTGATTCATATCCCTGCATGCTACGATGTGTCAACAAAGGCTGTGAGAAAAAAAACAACTGAAGCCCAAGTGTACAGAGAGGGCGCACTAACATTTATTTTTGGAGGCGCAAACGAAGGTTAACTTGTCAAAGTGAGCGAATCGTGAGGGAATCGTATTTTCTATCGGATAAATTCGAGTTCTTTCAATGGATGGTGGCACTAAAATCTCCTTCAAGAAACGTGGACGACTTGCGAATTCAAGAAAAAGGAAGACGAGTAACAGTGATGATGGCAAGTAGATCTAGACCTACAAAGCTTTTTGATGTCAGTCCCACGCACTTATAATCGTGTCACAGGTGCAACAGTGAGACTGAATGATTTTCAGTTCCCTTCTCAATTTAAAAAACAGTTCTTCAAATCATCGTTCTATATTGTGATTTGTTCAAAAAATTGCAATAAACATGCTGTGGAAATCGTACGTCGATCCGTCTTTCGGTTTCACGACAATGTCATGAAAGTACAGGAATGGAGCTTGTAATTGGAGCCGTCTCAATGTTTTCGCACAATACGTACCTTTACGGTTCTTGTATCGCAAGGCATTATGGGATGGAATTCTAGTACGCGAGCATTCAGTGATCGCTGCGGTTATTGATTACAATGTCATTACAGAGATGTTACATGGATCGGTTTCCGATGTGATAATTTTCAATAAATCTGAATTGTATTTTTACGATGAGAACTTTTGACTCATGTTATTGTATCTAAATAATGATTTATAAAGGGTTTGTTGAGAAAATAATAAGCAAAGAGAGAGACCTTTGAGACGTCGTTGAGACTCGGGTGGTAGTCCCATATGTGCAAAGATGTGTGTGTTGTGATGTGATGTGTGAAATTAAATAAATAAATAAAAGGTACAATAATACGAATCAAAGTTCTTATCGCTAAAATATGATTCAGATTTACTGAAAGAAATCACGTCGGAACCGATCCACATAACAAATCTGTAACATGAAAATAATACAGAACTTCGCGCTCGCCGCAGCTAGCATCATGAGCGTTGTAAACAATATGACTGCAGCGATCGCTGAAAGCTCGCGTACTAGAATTCCGTCCCATCATGCATTGCGATGCAAGAACCGTAAAGGTATGTATGGCGAACGCCTATCGTATCGGGTCCCAATACCGACTACGTTATTTTTATGGAAAGGTTCAGACTGCACACACATCATTCCAAATTAGATTCCCAGTGCTTTACTATGTGCACGTCATTCAATATTCACTATTCAATCTACAAAAGTAGGTGAAGAATCGTATTGAAAAACATCAACATTGACACAAAAGTACTTTTTTCAGAGATAGAGAATATCTTTGGTCATGTGCAGTGCTCTTAACCAATCATAGGACAGGATCATTGTGAGGGATGTACATTAACGGAAGCCAAATGTAAAATTTTGTTTACATCAATCAATATCTAGTTGAAACTCTCATATGGCTAGACATCTTGATTTTGCTACATGCTACATGTATTCACGGTTTGTTGTTTGCTAAGTTTGACAGTAGCGTGCAACTCATCAGTGCACTGAATTTTGAAGGGATGAGATCAATGGTTTTGGCATGCATATATAACTTGTTGTAGCAGCTCCAATCCCTTTAAACTTTTAAATCACACTTCTTTTTTATCAAACCACTCAAATGTTAAGCCTTGGGGCATGGGTAGAGATCATGCTTACTAGTCTGGACATCAAATTTGATGAAATCTGGTGCGAAACCTTGTGTGGTTAGCAACTTTGGAAATTTGCTGTTCTTTGGTAAGAAATATGATAACATAAGATCTAGATTAACACCATGTTGGGAAAAAAATATTATCATGTCATTTTGTGGCTGCCATTGTTTTTAGGATGTAGATTGAGTATTGAGGTCTGGGGTAAGTGTGTGTTTATAACGGTTGCATGCTTATGTCGTGCTGTTTCCTGTCTACCTGCATGGCTCATATGGTTTCGGTAGGGCTAAACATTGCATAAAAACATCATTTGCAGCACTACGAACTCTTGAAATGGCTGATGATCGAATGGGGGAAAAATGACTAACACTTATTTTAATCTTCTTTTGCTTTGCAGGGAGCGGGGAGGAACAGAGCGCAGTTGTTAAGAGAGAGCGAAGACACGGCATTCCAAATCCCCTGAAACAAAGCGTGAGTAACATACAATATGTATGTCTGGCACATTCCTACTCAGAATGCATAGTAAAGCTTACATAATGTGCTGTTAAAAGGAAATGAAACCTAGTTGAATTAAAATCACACAAATAATAGGAACAGATTAGCAAAGGGAAGAAATAAATCTGATGTTTTAATGAGAAAGAATTGAAGTGAGTGAAAGCACACTGATCAGTCTGATGCTTTATGAGAAAGACTTAAATTGAATAAAACACATAAATGAAACAGATTGGGAAAGATTTTAGAAAAATCAGACGTCATTTGTGTTTTAAAATCTTAATCGCTAGCCCTGCCATCTTGCTTCCAATATAGACAAGTGATGCTGTGGGTATTGTCTTGTCCATACACAATCACTGCTGCCCAATGTAATGATGATAATAGATTACAATTCTTTATTAGTATGTCAGATTTTTCTGCAACCATTCCATATTGCCAGAGGGTGATTGTTGATCAACTTTCTATTGTCAGTGTTTCTTAATGTGTATCTATATGCTTTTGGAAATACTGATTCTAACTTTAGAAACTTGATAAATGCACCCTATGTTAACCATCACCTCTAGCATATGTATATGATCAGTTGTGCACGTTATTTGGAGAGGCTTTGCCCTTTGCCTGTTGAAGACGTTTTTAAAATGAGATAACCATGATTTGTTTCTTCCTGTTGTTCAGACTAAGAGATTTGGTGATAGACAAGATGTGAAGTACAGTGACAGCAGCGATGAAGAGCCCAAGGAGACATTGGTCAGCTACAAATCAAACAGATCAGCGGTGAGTAGCAACCACATCTGTGTTCATAATCACATGACCCCTCTCTCTTTCTCCACCCCCTTTCCCTCCTCTCTCACACATTCTCTACTCTTAATCCATCCTCTCTTTTTCTCTCCTTCTCCCTCCCTCTCCCTCATTCTTTCTTTCTCTTTTTCCCTTTCTTCCTTGTAAGAAAACATAAGTAATTTCAAATATTTTTTTTATCGTGTAGGCCTAATTCAATCACATGTTACACACAGACCGAGTTTGCGCTTACTTGTATGTACAGTCTTATGAAAGAGTAGTGCTCAGCTAAGTGTGACACATTATGTGGATCCTGTTGGAAGCTGGAAATTTTGATATTTGTTTTCTCTTTCATTCCTTCTTGAAACCACAGAAACCAGCTGGTCCTGATGATGCGGGTGCCACATCAACCTTCAACCTGGACACGGACCACACCAACGATGCCCAGGCTGTGTTTGAAAGACAGAAACAGATCAATGAGGTTTGTCAGGACTCCTAGCCTTCCCAAAATAACCCACTGTGTGCTAGATCTCTATTAAATCAATCCAATGCAATGCAAGTTTATTTTTCTCCTGTAAAACTTATCAAAGAATTTTGTATGGAAATATAATAAACAATCACAAAAATAATACATTCAAAGAATAATATGAGATGGTAACAAATGAGGCAGGAACATAGCCTTCTGTTAGCTGATTAGTTTTAAGAAGCCCATCGAGTAACACAGGATTAACTGGTTATAAAATACAATGTGTTAATCTGTATGGGGTAAGGGGTGGTAGTCTTAAAGACTGCTGGACCCGTAATCAATAGAGTACAGTTCTACCATGCCCATGGCTCCCGTTCATATTTGATTTTTAAGATATTGGGAAGGCATCTCAAAATTGTACAATCATTTTCAGTTAAATGAAAACTGACAGAACAGCTCTGCAATGAGTAAAGCCCATAATCATTACCCCTACTACCCCTCAATCAAGGAATTCTCCTATCTGACCTGATACTTTATCTTCTGTCACATTCTAAACTAGGTTGTTGAAGATATGTATGATTATTCCACAGAGGTCAGTCAGATCCAACGTGTAATGGGTTAAAACCAGTACACCAGTATGCAAGATTTGTATGAATCAAACTGCACACCACAGGGCTAGTTTGGACCTGGAATAGGAGAGGCAAAACCATGCCTCAACTGAGAAGGTGTTTATTGATATGATCATTTACAGTTATTATTGAAATGCTGTATAGTTTTGGGCTGTTAAAATGATAACTTATGACACTCAAATGCACCTGGTAAATACCACAATGTGTAATTGTATGTATATAGAATGTGAATGTGCAAACATTTTGCTTTTTCAGGAGCTGAAAGGTGTCGAAGATGACAAGAAATACAGAGGAATCAACAACTATCACACATACATTGAGAAGAGAGACACGGCACAGGGGAATGCCTCCAGTGGGCATGTCAGGTCAGTAGGGTCAAATCTGTCTGTAAAGACCATCCAAGGAAAACAGAAAAAGGTGATCTTTGTAGACAGGTGGTCTTAGGTGCAATTAAATGCAAATTGCTCTAAAGTGGCTGTACACAGTTCTCTTTGCAGACAGGTATGGCATTTTCCATGGCTTCCACAATCTACATGTAATTAAACTTACCCCAGATAGCCCTTTTACTAAAATTTAGCAAAATTGTCTTTGCGGCAGACTACTGAATATTAATGAGTCTTTTCCGTCGACCAGAAATGGCCTTATGGCTAAGTCATTGCTCGTAAAATGGTAGATACAGACTCCAATTCCTGTGGGTCAAAGATGCCTTCTTCTGAGTTGCTTTTCATTCAGCAATGGGATCGAGCAAGCCATCTGTACTGCTGGGTGTATGCCTTAAATTTATTTTCACATTAAAAATGATTTTCCAGGAAGGGTCCGATCCGCGCACCAGCCAACCTGCGCGCTACGACTCGCTGGGACTACGCACCGGATATCTGCAAGGACTACAAGGAGACCGGCTTCTGTGGCTTTGGGGACAGCTGCAAGTTCATGCACGACCGCTCCGACTACAAGTTTGGCTGGCAGTTAGAGAAGGAGTGGGATGAGGGCAAATACCAACAGCAGCAAGGCGAGTGTGGGGAAGGGGGGGGGGTGGTGATGGATGCGGAAGCTTCTTATTGGCCTGATCACTGCTAGGAATTTCTACTTACTCTCTATGCACAAACTTTTGAGTCTTGCTCATGTTGTTGGGATGAAAGGGGAGACCTTCACAATGAGGTTTTGTAAACCTTGAACATGTCAATGTTTGAACGGGATTCAAGTTGGCTGGTCTCTACAAAAAGGTGGCCATGATAGACAGTGGGCTGTGTCGACAACCTTTTAGTAAATGTCACGGTAAGAATTTCAGAGGAAGAACCACACATATATAAGACACAGTGGGAGGAGCAACGCACAGCACAGTTATACCATGCATTCCTGTAGATACTCGTGAATTAATGGTGATGCTAGGTTTACATGTATAGCCCCATCTTGTGTTAAGTTAATGTAGTATGTTATTGCTATCACTGTTTGTGCCACTACTGCTATACAGTTGGGCCTGAGATCAACATCACAGCTGATTGCAATCATTTGCAGTCAGACTGCAGTCAATGTATAGAGCTGATTGCATTTGATTGCAATCAGCTGTGACGTTGATCTCAGGCCCTACTGTAACTGCTGCTTCTACAACTAGCATGGTTACCAGGGTTAGTGCTCCTATTACGGCCACTACTAGTATATATGACTAACTCTCTGTCTGTTCTTCATCACCCTAATCATGACATAGACCCCAGCATGTACGAGATAGACAGCGATGAGGACGACGATCTCCCCTTCAAGTGCTTCATCTGCCGCAAGTCCTTCACCAGTCCAGTCGTTACAAAGTAAGCAAGAACTAAGGATTCCCTTCTTCACATGCTCGTATCTGTTTTTATTAGTGATCATGTTTTATTAGCAGGAGTATGGCCATCTTACAGGCACCATACATCCTTCTACTGGGTGTCTTACAACCTCGTAACAAAATTAGTGCCCTCTTACTTGCTGTGGGTGCATGGTAGGGGTGTGTACATGGTATTGTATACTCTTCATGTTGTCATGCATTTGATGGTGAACTAGGTCTATGGTGAGTCTTGCAAAGATGCATAGCAATCCTTTCCTCCTAGTTTGTATGTCATGTCATTTTTGTGAATGGATGGATTTATCTTATCTGCTTGAATTGTTTGTTGCTCCTAGATGCAAGCACTACTTCTGTGAGAAGTGCGCCCTCGGCCATTACAAGAAGAGCAGGCGTTGCTTCGTGTGTGGGATGCAGACAAACGGTCTGTTCAATGTAGCGAGAGGTAAGATGACATGCTTCCCTAAGATCAAATTGTTATGTATATGTGTTTGTTTTCAGGGTCTTTCTAGAAATGTGAAAAGGTTACTATCAATACATTTCCATGTCTTTCATCTGTACATATTTCACAGAGATTGGTAAACCAAGCTTTCCTCACTTTTCCCTCACCTTTTCTTCTCTCTGACCACTTCAACATAATCGCTATAATTGCCAAGCACACAAAAGGTTAAACAAGACTTTGAAAAAATGGTTTAAGTTGACCAGCTCGGGCATTTTCTCATGAAAGTCCTGCTATATCCTAAGTTTGTTTTGTCCCTGGTTTTGGCAAACCAAACTCACATAATATTTTGCTCTTCCCCACTGCCAGATCTCATAGCCAAGATGGACAAGTACAAGGCTAGCGGGAAGGAGAGCGATAGCGAGGCCTCGGAGCCAGAAGGCAACTCTGACCAGGAGGAGGAGGAAGGAGAAGCAAGATGATGATGGTGGAGATCTCCATGACGATGATGATGTCAGCTTGTAATTGCATGACGGTTCTCCCTTGTTGCGAATCTGAGGCCCCTAGTTTGAAAGAATTCAGGGGGTCCCCCCAATATGGCAGCGAGGCAATATGGGGCCGTCATAGCGCCCTCTAGAGTCTGGAGATTCTCAATAGAGTGAGCTATGAACTCAAGACTGATGATGGAGGTAGTGATGGTGGCGATGATGACCCGTGGATGACGTTGCTGAGCAAGACGATGATAAAAGCTATCAATTGTCAGATTTGTAAAGGTGCTTAAATATTCACCAGGCTTAGTCCAAGATGCACCATAGTCGGTGTTGATGCGGGCATGCCCCCATTGAACGCACACACTGTGGTGTGGACCACAGTGCACAGAGGTCTCGAGGCTATAGGTTTTGGATAACCAACCCCAAACCTCAAAATCTAGCCATTGCTATAATTTCGCTTTAAGTCAGTTTCCACTTCTATTATCGGGAAGGAAGTTCTGATACTGTATCCTCTTTCATTTTCTGTGTTTTTTACAAAATTGTTATGTTTTTGAACAGTAAAAAGGACACCCTGTCTTGGAAAAATGAACTCTGTCACATATCTGTATGCTATACAGTCCTCTGATTCGGTTCAAAGTAAAACCAGTAAAGAAATAAACACATAATTCTGGTCTCATTTACTCTTGTTTTGTCCCTTTAAATCACTAGATAATGGGTAATATTTACTATGAAGGACTTCAATAATTTTTTACTTGGATTTAAAAAAAAAAAAGAATTCTGATATTATGTAATTTTCTTCTCATTGGAAATTGCTGTAATCGTACGTTTTAATGATTTTGGGATGTCAAGCAAATCATGATAGAAAGATACAAAATGAATGGATAAAAAAACATGCAACCATGATGTCAGTACTGGTTTCATGAAACGAGAAGCTGTTTGGAATCTACTATAAATGTACTCATCGTTGTACTCTCCATGATGAAATATCAAGATACATTCTGAAAAACATGAACCTCACAAAATATTGATTATAAAGGACTCTTGTCATAATGTTGGAATTGGGGTATTACGTAGTGTGTTGTTGAATATGTTCTTATGTATTTAAAAAGAACAGCATTAAGTTGTTACAAATGATAGACATAACCCAGTCATTTTTGTATGTTCCCAATTCTCAATATCTCAAATCACTATAAAATATCACAGTTCATGGCGTTATCAGCTTTTCAGGCAAATTTGTTGACCTGTATTCTTCCGGTCATGTATTCTGGCACATAGTACTTTGCTTCGGTGCAAGGTACCTCTCTATTAGTCGAGAAAGTTCTACAGTCATCTTCTTACGCATCTCGTCCGTACTCTCCATCTCACAGTATACATGTATTAGCAAATATAGGACAAATTTCTATGGGAAAGTGGGTTACTGGGAAAGTGTTGATTGTAGTGCAATTGTTTGCGCTGACCTATTTATATAACCGGCAGTGCCGAGTTGACCACTTTTAAAGCCCCAAATCCGAAAAGTGCTAGACCTCCAGGTACCGTGATATTTTTTTGCGATATTGAGGAATACAAAACGATTTGTCAAGAAATAACTTTTAAATAAATGTACTAATATTGCTCCCATGTACTCATACATGCATCCACAATTGTTATACAGTGAAACCTGCGGTAGCAAACAACTGTGTTGAAAGACCATCTATTTATTAATATCACATTTCCCCCCCTGAAGAATCTTTCTCATTGAAACCTGTATTACAGTAACCTTAACTTACTGAAGACCACCTGTTCATAAAGACCACATTCCTAGGATGGTCTTTATATACAGGTTTGACTGTGTGTGTTACTCTGTCTGCAGGTATTGTTATAACCCTTTGTATGCCACTGGTTCATTCCTGCCCTGACGATAAAATTAAAGGGCATATACTGTATTGGGAAGGCAAAAAAGCCTTCAAAATGTAATTGTTAGCAATCTTCTTGTCAATGGTCTTAAATTCATGTATTTTCTATTTTAGAAGCTTGCTGAAAGTTATTTGCCCTCAAATGATCCACATATGGGGTAATTAATGATTAATGATTAAATACTCAAAATTTTCGGCCCGAACATTTTGAGGATTTGTGATTTAATCACTCATTACTCCAAATGTAGATCATTTGAGGGCAAATAATGTTCAAAAAGCTTCTAAAATAGACAATACATGAATTTAAGACTATTGACAAGAAGATTGCTAGCAGTTACATTTTGTAGGCTTTTTCGCCTTCCCAGTACAGTATATGCCCTTTAAAGCATGAAAAGCAGCATTGTGACTGGGAGAGAAAGGGTTTAAGGGAACACTGTTCTTGGAGGACATGTAATGCACAACTTTAAAGATATCCAGTCTAAATTCAGAATGTTTTTATTAAAAGAATCACATTGCCTTTGAAAAAAAATATTTGCGTACAATTATTACATGTTATATGGTTGTTTGGGGTGAGGTGTGTGTGTGTGTGTGTGTGTGTGTGTGTGTGTGTGTGTGTGTGTGTGTGTGGCAGGGGTGGGGGGGGGGGGTGGGGGGGTGGGGGGGAGGGGTGAAGTGCAATTTCCAAGCAACTGCACAAAGTGAAATAATTCACAGCATTTCGGTATTTTACAGGTGAAGTAAACGAAGCATATGTAACTTGTTCTCTCCTCTTCCCGATATTACTGCGGAATTCAATATTAATAGCAGAAATTATTCCGCTCTATACTCTTTACCCTAGCCCAGTGATGTTGCCATATTTAGAATGGCTATTCCTCCCTCTTCCTCCAATTCTTTCATTCTCAAATGAAGGCCATTTTTAGAATAACGAGATGACGCTGATTGTCATTACGGACGTTTTATAAGTATTTCTTTATACATGTATAAGGTGAGGTATGTGGAAATTGGTCCTCTGAATCTGACACCTTCATGTAAGGCCGTATAGTGAAACCCGCTTTAGTGACCACGTGTATAGAAAGACCACCTGTCTGTAAAGACCATATTTAGATTTTTCCCTTAAAAAAAAAAGAATGAGACCTGCTTGAAAGTTACCTGTACATAAAGACCACATTTATTGACTCCATTGAGTGGTCATTATTTACAGGTTTCACTGTTTATGTTATTTGTGCAGGTGTTCAGTGTTTGTTATTTTGCTACATGTGTTTATCAGATATGGCAGTAGAGATATTGCCCAACTTTTGCAGAGACGTGCGTTCTCCAGGTTTCCTGATTCAAAGTGTGAATAATGATAAGAAGAAGATGTCAGAAAGAAAGGGGGGGGGGGGGGGAGGAAGAAGAGAGCAGATGAGAGAAAGAAGGAAGAGTTAGGATGTGCAGTGTAGATTGAGGATAAGATAATAAAAGTAGTTACAAGAGAGAAAGGGAATGAGGTAGAGACGTAGGGAGGGAGGGAGAATGAAAAAGAAAAAGAGAAGTGATTGAGAGATAGAGAGAGAGAGAGAGAGAGAGAGAGAGTGCAATTGTGTACAAGAAATATATAGGAAATGACAACCATATTCCTTGCCAATATGAAACATAAACCCATTCATATCAACAGTACACACACACACACACACACACACACACACACACACACACACACACGTACACACACACACACACACACGCACACACACGCACACATACGCACACACTTTTTTTTTTTTTTCAACATTTTTTTATTCAGGATTTCATCCATAATCAATTACATGATATAATTACATACATAGTCCAGGTAGATAATTACAAGCAAAATGTACAATTTCTTCATTTTTGTGTTACAAAATATATACAAAAATCATTTACCAAACAAACTGAAGCACATAATGGAATGAAATACCTGAAAAAAAAAGTTTACTAATATTTTTTTTTCCAAACATGTTTTTATTCAGGATTTCATCCATAATCAATTGCATGGTACAGGTAAATAATTACAAACAAAGTGTACAATTTCCTCATTTCGTATTACAAAAAGTGTACAAAGGAAAAAAAAAAGTCATTCACCAAACAAACTGAAGCACATAATGGAATGAAATACCTAATATTTTTTTTTTTTACTAGTATACTGAAAACTAACTAAAATAAAGTAGAAAGAAAAAGTACAGAATTTGCACACCCCCCCCCTCCCCCAACACCAACATTCACACAAGGCTTAACACTCACATCACACTAGACACATCATACCTGTTCACATTCAATTCCCTATTCACCTTCAATTCATCCCATTTCTGTACATGTAAACTAAACTTGCCCGACTTCGTTGCCAAGAGACTTTCTTCCTCTATACAACTCATAATATATTTCTGTATTTTGGTGAATGAAGGTACCCGGCCTTGAGATTTGGATTTAAAAATTGCATATTTTATGAACAAAATGACAGAATTAATACATTTATATCTATTTGTATTTCCGGGTAGTCCCACAAAAATATCCCTCCAACCCATATTTCTTAATTCATCTAAACAAAAATAATCGATACAAAATTGCCATAGAGGTTTAACTTCCCTACAATCCATAAATAAATGAAAGTATGTTTCTTTTTCTGTACAACCAAAAGAGCAATAATTGTCCTCCACAAACCCAAATCTCTTCAAATGTTCCTTTGTATATATTGCTCCATGTAAAAGCATAAACTGAAATTCCCTTTGTTTCCTTATAAGAGTTGTACTCCTGATATATTCAAAAAAATTACAAATTTCTACATCAGTAAAATTAAAGTCACTGTGACCGTCTTTGAGAGTTAATTGATATGATTCTTGCAAACCGGTAATAAACAAGTTATAAATTCTTTTTGATTTAATTACCTCAAAAACTACTTCCTGCTTACCAATATTCATACTTATCCCAAAATCTACAAGATCTATTTCTTTAAACTTAATTGCACCAGTAAAACATTTCCAACTTGTTGGTATAGCGTGAATGATTTCTATAATTTGGAGAAGTTGATTTGCAGTAATACCAAGATTTTGAAAGTAGGTAACTGGCTTCATGTGTCCATTATCAAAAATTTGATTAAAGCTGTATATTCCTTTTTTAAAAAGATCATTATCAAAAATCGTTTTACCTCTTACACAAATATTTTTATTATTAAAAATGATAGGATTTACCTCCTCTCCAGAATATCTGTATTTCCTCAAATCTTGCCAAGCCTTCATCATTTCTGAATAAAATTTGGGTATTTTCAAATTTAATTTGGAAATGTCAAAGTCACATAGAAACAAAAATCTCCCCCCTACAGACTGAAAACAAAAATCAAAATATAACTTCCATCCTACATCCCGTTCTCCATACAATAATCGTTTAAGCCACATCAATCGTTGGGACTTTACAAACAACTTAAAATTCATCATTTTCAAACCTCCTTGTGAGTAATCCTGGTACATTATATTTCTCTTTATTCGATCATTTCCTGACCACAAAAATTCAAAGGTAATCTTTTCTATCTCAGCAAACAACCACTGAGGAACAACTATAAGTGACGAGACATAGTTTAATTTTGATAATGCATATGTTTTTAACAAATGTATTTTTCCCATAAGTGTGAGATCCCTTTGTTTCCACCATCCCAAAAGTTTTTTTATTTTACTAAGTATTTCTTTGAAATTTAAGTCCTCTTTTATTATGACATTTAGAGAAAAGTAAACACCTAAAATTTTGATTTGCTGAACAAAGTCCCCAAATAATGGTCTCTGAGGTCTATCATTATCCCTACCCATCCACAAAATGTTAGTTTTTTCTTTATTAATCTTTAGACCACTAATTTTCTCGAATTCTTCAAAAAGATATTGAAGACGTTCTAAAGAGTATGTATTTTTAACAAAGAGTGATATATCATCAGCATATAGAATTTGTTTAATTTCATGGTTTTCAAATTGAATTCCTTCCACATTTATGTCTTTCCTTATTGCCAAAGCAAGTGTTTCTATACAGAGCAAAAAGAGATATGGGGAGAGAGGGTCCCCCTGTCTTACTCCTCGTTTTATATTAAAATAACCAGTAGAAAAACCCCCATTCATAACACAGCTAGTGATATCAGAGTATAAAACACGGATCCAACAACAAAATGATTGACCAAATCCGAATAGCTTTAGGATCTCAAAAAGAAAATCATGTGAAATAGAATCGAAAGCCTTTTCGAAATCAACGGTAATCAAATATCCAATATTTTTAAAAGAAGATTGGTATAAAATATCATCTATTAATCTAACTCCTTCTCCAATATTTCTATCTTTGACGTAACCAACTTGATCACTATGGATAGTCTTATTTAGGACGCTTTTTAATCTTTTTGCTAAAACCTTTGACAATATTTTGTAATCCACATTTAAAAGTGTAATTGGTCTAAAATTTTTGACATATAATGGATTTTTACCCTCCTTTTCTAATAATGTTATTACACCTTGCCTTTGTGAGGTTGTCAATGTACCCCTATCATATGATTCATTTAAAACATCTACCAACAGTCCCCCCAATAAATTCCAAAACGTATAATAAAATTCTACTGTAAATCCATCGTTTCCAGGAGATTTATTCAATTTCATTTCTTTTAAAACACTTAAACATTCATGCATACTTATTCTACCTTCACAAATATCATGATTTTCTTTACTTAATTCAGGAATGTCTTTAAGGAAAAAGGAATTTCCATTAACAATTGCTTCACTCAATGAGTATAAGTTTTCATAATACGATCCAATCTTCTTCAATATTCCTTTCCTATCCTTAATGATATGTTCATCATCATCATACAATTCTTTAATCACACTTTTTCGTTTATTGGATTTCAGTAACTGTTCAAAATATTGTGTTTTCTGTTCACCTTCCTCAAACCAAACTGCCCTTGACCGAATCTTTAAACCTTGTCGACTATAATCATACAACTTGTTCAAATTTGATTTTTTTTCTCATCAATGCAATAAATTATATTTCTCAAAGGCCGAACCAAAAGCTGACTCTCTAATTCTTTTATTTCTTTCTCTAATTTTTCAATTTCAAGTTTCCTAAGCTTTGCCTTTTCTTTTGTATAGGTATTAATAAACTGTCTCATTTTCATTTTCAAAAAGTCCCATAACAGTAATTTATCCTTAATCTTTGGAATCCACTCTGCTTTTAATTCAACTACTTTATCTTTAAAAATTCTCACAAATTCTTGATCTATGCACAAACTGTTATTAAATTTCCAGTAAGAATTCCCAAATTGTGGAGCATTTACATAGTTCTGTAATTGGAGGAAAACGCCCGAGTGGTCTGGTGTAATTGATGTCAAAATATCACAACAATTAACAGAATCCTGTAAGGCAGAGGAACCGAACCAATAATCTAAACGACTTTGAACAACCGGACACTTTTGTCTAAATGTGAATTGTTTTTTTTCTGGGTTCTTCTTTCTCCATATATCTACTAAACCTAAACTGTCTAGAAGATCTCCAAATTTTTCATTAAATCTATTTTTAGTGAACTTCCGAGGCCCCATGTAATCCAAATCCCCATTCATTATCATATTAAAATCTCCGCCTAAAAGAATAGTTTCCCCAGAGCTGTAAAGCTTTGAAATACAATTATCCAATTCGTTTAAAAATTCAATTTGCATTTTCTCTTTATCTCTGGTGGGAAACACACACACACGCACACACACATACGCACACACATTAACGTGCGCAGAGACAAGTTAAAACATTGCATTGCATTGCATTGCATTGCATTTAGTGAATGGGGACCTATTATGAGACCATGGGCCCTATTGAACAAGGTGCCCACTTCATCTACACGCAGGAGCACCGAACCCCCTCCCTGAAGCTCCTTCATAATCAGATTAGGGAAATCACTCCTTTGCCGATGCATTTGGGTTACAAATGAGATCTAATTACCAAAGGCTATACATAATTCTTCAGTGGAAAAGATGGTAACTACGGCAACATATACTAGAAATTTTACCACGACCTACAAGTACACGGGGAAGAGAGTATGAAAACGGTATGCATGTATTATGATAATTTCCCCGCCAATTCCCAGTGGTTAAAGTCTATTACTAACTTAGTTCCCTCTCTCCGGAGAGCACCGTCGAAGGTTGAAGAACCTTCCCAGGTATCCGCGCTCGATCTCTCCTCAAGGAAACCCTGGTAGAAGGTGTGAGTGTGAGATTTTCTCTCTCTTCCCTTATTGCTCTATTGTATTGTCTTTTGGCAAATTAATAATCTCCTCTTGAAAATGCTATGACCTATATTTCAGTTCCGCTGTACGTTTACGAGGACTAATGTAATTGCAAATGTGGTAGATGCAGAAATGGATTTAAATGTCAGTTCTGGATTGATGATGAAGGGGGGGGGGTGGGGGGGGGGAGGACTGTGAATATGTAATTTTACTTGTAGGCAGGTAGGTGAAGAAGAAAGGGATTGAGTAGGAGAGGGAGAAAACCGAGAAGGAGGAGAAGAAAAAGAAAAAAAGAAGGTTACGAGCCAGTATAATAGAAATAGGACGAGGAAAAGGGAGGAAGCCATTCGCTTTCTACTGTAAGTCTAAGAGATAGATTGCGTAAACGGCCATAGGTGGTTTATGTGAATAGCTCATTGTCGGTGCTTATGCTTGGGCATATTGACGATAGGAGAACATGTTCAGTGTAAATGTAAACAATTTTCAGCGATCAGTAAAAGTAACGCGATTTCGTCAATGTTAAAATCATGCTTGTTATCCTAAACCATTGTAATGCCGGGCTCAAATTTAGTTTATTTGAATATAATGCATGATCCTTGTTTATAGATATTACCCTACAAATTGTAAACATATGCCCCCAGAATTCTAAATAAACTAAATCCCCGCGTTACATATAGATACCCCCCCCCCCCCCCCCACGAAAACAGATATTGCGTATTACGTCATAAATGGAAATGGAAATATTCAGAAAATTACAATACATCGACTAAAGCAAACTAATTTAAGGTTTGCAAAATAGTTTGGAGTGATTATGATAACATGAAATAAATTAAATTTAGAGCACAACAGGGAATCTCTTACAGATCAAAAATTACAAAATCCTCCTGCCACGGGAGCTGGGACACACCCACACCCCGGCCCATCCAGCTGAGCTCGGCCCCTCCGTTCCCTCACAGTGACGTATTCCCTAAGACCAGAGGACCTGTCTCCGACACTGCTGTTTTTTGTAAGGCTGAAACACTTTAAGTGATACGTGAATTTGGTCAATTCTGTGCCATACATCAATACAATGGCACATGAATGGCATACTGTCTCTTAAAAAAATTGACTCAAATGAAAGTTAGTATGTTGGATGCTGTTCAACATTGTAACCACTGACCAGTTTTCGCTACATATGACGTCGGCGTCTCGGCTATATGCCATACACGCATACTTCGTCTTTTACAAGAACAACTGTTTCCTTGATATTAAGTTATGTAAATATCGACACTTCAGTGAAATCAAATCCTTTCAGTTTCCTGGAGGGCGTTTCATGAACATTTTTCGTCTGATAAGCTGTCTTTTCCCGACAATTACCATAGTAACAGTCAGAGGCTAGTGCCTCTCAGCCAATCAAAACCGACGATTTCACTTAAGTTGTCAGCACTGACCATTTGGTCAGTGCTGACAACGTTCATGAAACGCCCTCCAGATTTGTTCTTCTGACTTATTCTGACTGATCCATGTACAACGTGGATCACGCTCTCACTTCTTCCAGGAAATTTCCTAAAAATGTATGTTGAATGTGTGAGTCCTAGGCCTATTTTTTTTTTAAAGAAATGAAATAAAGAGAAACAAACGTCTCAAATCATATTAGTTTGCTTTCACACAACCTATTGCAATTAAGTGCATGGGAGGAATATAGTAAACTACATAGTAAACTGTAGTTTGTGCATACTATACTGGTACACCAACCAACTGACATGGAAAGTATTTTACGATGTGTATATCGTATATATAACATGGTATATAGATATAATATAACGATAATATATTAACCCTTGTCATTAAGGCTGATTTTTTTTTAAATACATTATTATCAGCTAATTGAAATGACACTTTACGAATGTTAAACTTGGTTATTACAAACTTAATAACGACAATATACCTTACGCATAATTTCACTGTACTGAACTTTACAGGTAGGTCTAGATCATATCTTCGATATCCTTCCAATTACCAACAAAGGTCATCTAGAAAACTTGTACAGGTATCCTAATCCTAATACCTACGTCGTATTTACAAATAACAACTATTGCAATTGATATGTTTTTACACACATTAATTTGTCTGTAGGCCAACTGTGTACGAATCAGCCAACTTTGTCAACATCTGAAATTCAGCTTATGGCTGCAATACACGTCATATTTGTGTGATGATCAATGGACAATGACTTGAAATGAATGCATTTATGATCTACTAACAGTGATGGGAATGCTAGCCGAGTTGAGCGGAGCGGATTGACTTCAACAGTACTGCCCTGGCAGGCCTTGGAACCCGTCCGGCCCGGCTGGCTCATGCCCAAGTGCACATGAATAATACACCACGTGATCCCAGTCAATAGACAGGGGAAAAACTTTTCCCAGGATACAAACGAGTCAATATGCATACCCCTCACTGAGTAAACAGAGGGGATATGCTTCACTTGCAACGCTTGACAATAAGTTCCGACTGTACTTCTTCAAACGCTGCGCATACCCATACCCATAACATGTTATCTTCATCAATCGGCCTAATGAGTCTTCCTTAGTCCCACACGTACGTTAGGTGCCTTGACTGAAAGCTTCGCGCTACGTACCGGTAAGTGCTTAGGCAATGGGAGAGAGTACTAGCTTAATAGCCTAATCGGACTGAAATTCAAATTGTTGGGCCTAAAACTTGGATATAAACAATCTTGGGGTGAGTTCCTATGCATGCATTAATATAGTTATCGTTATGATTACGGAAGTGTCTAACGCAGTAATACTAGTAAACACTCTTTCGTGACCTGCCATTTTGATTGATACACGTTCATATTTCCGTTAGCTACTTGGGATTGTGAGTTAACATAATTGCTTCTTTTATTCTCTTGTAGCATGACGAGACTTGGGATACATTGTAACATTTAATCCTTATGAAGAATAGTTCCTGCTTGATCTGTTATCAGGGTTTGATAGACACTAATCTGAAACAATCGTGATTCGAATACGACTGTGTATGCTATTACAGTTACAGTGGACTGAATACGTCGAGGCAATAATACAATAAGATTAATATTAAAAGGAGGGTGTGTGAGGGGAGGGTGGTGGGGGAGGGGAAGGGTGGAAAGCATTTTTACCATTGATTAAAATACACTGGAGAAGAAATTGGGATCTCCCCTTCCCCAACCTCCCCGCCAGACCATGCTCACACGTCTGCTGAAAAGCGGATATGCTTCATTATTCGTTCAAATTGGTAACGAAGGGAACGAAGGGAAATAAGAGCAAAAAGGTGACAACATTCCCCTTCCCAACCTTTCAGTATAGTACATCGTAGTATGGCCATGCATAGATATACGCTACACCCAGATCCGTAAAACAAGCTACAAGAGGAATTTTGTGGATGTGTGACTGAAGTGGGAAGGGGGGCGGGGGGGGGGGGGGGGGGCAAGACCGTCATTGCAATAAACATTTTAAGTAGCTTCTAAGAGTGATACCAACGTCTATTTGTGTATGGAGAACAAAACCAAACAGACATAAAAAAAAAATGTGAAAAGTTTAGGTAAGTTTAAGTTTTATAACTGTTTAGTCGTTAACATGGTAAGAACAAAATTAAATCTAAAAGCGACACTGGAAAAGGACGGGTCTTGAACTGGAAATGTTTTTCTTTTCAATAATTCATGTTCCACGATCACGTTTTGACAGTACTGCAACGTATAGAATTCTGTCTGGCATAGAAAATGTTAACTAACTAGAGAAGGTACATTCCAGACGTGTTGACCTACACACCGGAAGCATCGGAAAATGACAAATCAATTAGGGCTTACTGTCTATGAGTTGTTACGTTATGTAGTGATGTAGGCATGATCGTGACGTAAGTCTGCGGTCACATTGCTTAACACACATCGGTTCATTCCGTTAAGTGCACGCAACGGTACATGTACAAACTACATTGCAGACATTTATTTCTCAGAATGATTGAGGGCATTTATTATTCTGTATTTTATTATTTTTGTAAAGACTTTGGGTATGATTAGATACATGATCAGAATCCAATGTAAAGTTGTCGGTGTTGGGGATATTGGACAGCCACCTAGATTAAACTCATGACGACCCCCTCCCCTTACCCTACAGTCTGTTCATGTCTCGTCTGACGTCAAATCACATTATCCGGGTGACCGGCCTTGTCAATGTGAACGTTCTCCGGATGTTCGTTTTAAACATGTGGTATGAACTAAATGAAAGTTTCACGGGATGCAAATACTCGATACATTTCCTACGAATTTGCAATTCCCCACTCGAGTCTGTGTGTTTTTTTGTTGTTCAGTGTAAAATGTACTTTATGCCAGTTATTCACTTTAGTTATTTTGTTAAAAGCTAAACTATTGAAACACTGAAAATACCGTATGCATACATAATCACTACATACGATTAACAATCATTGCATATGCCTATATTATTTTGGAATATTCCGTCCATCATAGCCTTTGGAAAGGTTGAGTAAATGAAATTAATAAAGTAGTCTCTTTTGTCTTATAGAAATGTTTTTTATTTAATTTAAAAAAAATCTGCACGTTTCCTCGCACCTTACCGTGGTTCTCAGCGATTCTCAACCTAGCGAGTCAGAAAACCTCAAGACCACACGCCCTAACACACACCCCTCTCCCGCTCACCCTCTCCACCTCACAACACCCCCGTTCGCCCCCCCCCCTCCCACACACACATAACCCTCCCCCGCTCACCCTCTCCACCTCACACACACCCCTTTCCTGCTTACCCTCCCCACTAACGCACACACACACACACACACACACACACACACCCTCCAGCGCTCGCCCTCTCCCCCTTTCGCACACCCCTCTCCCTCTCCCAAGCCCCCCCCCCCCACACACACTCCCCCCTTCGCCCTCTCCCCCTCACCACACAACCCACCCCTGCTCCAAACTCCCGTGCTTCGTACCTTACAACCCTTCCCGTTCCCCTTCCTATTCCCAGGGCTGCTGCGACCGACACCAGCGATCACGACTCACGACCATGGGCGACGTGGCGGGATCATCGACCACTCCCGACGCCCACCTAATCGACTGGGCCGAGGATCCCGCTGAGATGGCCATCGAACCCGCACTCGATGATGACGGTCTAGAAGAAGTGCACATCGGCAACAAGGGACACGGAGAGATGTATGTGTCGTTTGGTAAGTGTTTGCTTGAATGTTTATCATACAAGACAGTGGTGAAGCGTGCACTGAAACAAATGGAGCAAATTTGTATCATTGCTTTATTTCATTTGTCATCTGTTTCTTTATTTATTGCATATTTTGATTTGTTTGATTTGATTTTTAGATTTGTTCGTAGGTATGTGTTTTGGTATGTGTATGGTCTGTTTAAGTGTTTGTGTGTGTGTGTGTGTGTGTGTGTGTGTGTGTGTTTGATTGCAGTGGAGGGGAGGGGACGGGTGGAGGGGGATAAATCCCTTATTTTTATCTCTGGATAACTGCTCACCTCTAATGACTCGAGTGATACAAACCAACTTTGTTGACTATATAAAATAACAATAATACATTATGATAATCAAAGTTAATTGAACATGATGTTAAACCAATCAAATCAAATGTGTCTTTTAAAGAATAAGCAAGACCGAGGAGGGAAAGGGAAGATAGAGAAGGGAGAAATATGACAGAGGGAGAGGATAGGGGGAGGGACAGGGGCAGTTAGACAGAGAGAAGGTAAATCGTGGTGACTCAAGTACTGATGAAATAACAGGGGATACAAAATAATCATTTTCCAAACAGAGAAAAAAGAGAAGGGGTGGGGGCGGAAATGCATAGCACGCTTGCGGAAGTACCGACGGAGATAGCTGTATGGGTACTCAAGACGATATTAAGACACCGGGGCTTCTCATCTGTATAATCATGGTATAATCATCCCACGTGGTGAAGGCCGTCACGGAGAATAGTAAGAATCACTCAAAAACCGGTTACCATGACAATGTTTGGCGGAGAACAGCTGGATGCCACTCTATTAAAACAGAAAGTGCATTTTAGCGTTCATCTTTCCAATCAGAATTGTGTTGTTTTTTTCTGGCGAGGAGGAGGGTAATGTGATTTCTGACATGAATGAATTGTATGAAGGAATTTTTCATTAAATCCCTCATTGGAAGTGACCTGAAAAGAATCGTGTCCTCACTGCGACAAGAGCAAATTAACTTAATTTCTCGGAGTTGATATGGAGTGTAATTGAATGTAAACAGTGCACGTCAGGGCGTAGAAGATGGCATTACGCTCAATGCAGATATGAAACGTATTGGGGAAAGTGGGAAAGGGGTATGCGCTGGGAGAACAAGATAAACGAAGACGAAAAATAAGGGGAAAAGAAAAAGAAGAAGACAGAGATGAAAAGGAGATAAAGATAAAAAGGGAGAAAAAAAGGAGGAGGAGAAGAACGAGGAGAAGAAAAAGTAAAAGAAGAAAGAAAAGAAGAACGAGGAGTAGAAAAAGTAAAAGAAGAGAGAAAAGAAGAACGAGGAGTAGAAAAAGTAAAAGAAGAGAGAAAAGAAGAAGACGACGACGGAAAAAAGAAGAAGGAGAAAAAGACGGAGGAAAAGAAAAAAAGTCGGAAGGAAACGAAATAACAGAAGAAAGAAAAAGAAGAATAAACAAGAAGAAAAAGAAGAAAAAGAAGAAGAAGAAGAAGGAGAAGGAGAAGAAGAAGAAGAAGAAGAGGAAGAATGTATGCAGAACAGAGAGCAAGCTGAAGAGGAAACATCACACGAAATTGAATAAAGTGGCCCAAAGTATGCCATGTTTCTGATCTGGGATATCATTGAATCAAACCATTTGGACATTAACATCTTCCTGTGCCTGAAAAAATAGTGCGATATGTGTGGGTTACTTGTACTAAGATGTACCGATAATACGTAACGAGTCAACAATTAAACTGGAAAGGGTGACATTTAAAACGTATACCTTACAGAAAAACATGTTTTTGAAAGGAACCTTACATAAAGTGATTTACACCACGATGACGTATTGTCGATGGAAATATTGTGTTATCAAGGGATCAACAGTTGAAGGCTTTGAAATAGAAATGAGAAGCCTCTTATGGAACTAATGAAATAACAAATTGAGTGGTTTTAAAATGTCATTCACCCACACATACACCTACTCTCTCTGCCTCTGTCTCTCTTTTTTTAGCTGTCTCTTTCTCTGTCCCTCTCTCTCTCCTTCTCCTTTTCTCTCTCTTCCCGAATGAGAAGATGATAAAAGATAAGGGGAAGTGGGGTTAATTAGAACTAACGTCAGAACAAACAGAATTAGACAATCAAACTGCCCTACTTTAACAAAAGGAAGCAAGAGTCAAATATATAAATATTTTGAGATCTTACATCATCGCGCCAAGGATCTACGCTTCATACATCCTTGATCGTACCAAGCATTCTCTATTAACAGGCAACATTTGCAAAAGAAATATTTATCTTGTTTCGAGATATTCTATCTGATATAATTGCAATGATGCCAATGCAATGAAAGACACGTTTTGCTCATTTACCATGTTTAACAGGAATGTCCCTTTTCCAGAAATATTTTGCTACTTGCTTCCTTTTGTCACTATTTGTCGAAGTAGGGCAGAATACGCCATCATTGTGCTCGTTTTGCCCAATAGCACTCTGATCGTGTAGCGTACCAAAGCAATATGTAGCTCAATAATGATCGTATGATGATGTCAGTTCGCGCAATAATGATGTCACTTGTACGGAAATCTCTCTTTTTCAAGTCAAGTAAAACCACGTCACATTGGCAAGTCGCCTCAACGTCAAAGCCATTGGCAGACACTATTTATATCGGCATATAGTTCTTTTTCAACCACGTCGATTCTGTATGGAACGCATGTGATGTAATTTCAAAGACGAGCGAGCTTTTCATTCGATTGTCGCGGCGTAAAGGTTCTTTGCTGCCCACGAAACAAGATTTGATGGATCCACATTCCCATTTCTAGCGTCGCTCCATCTTTTCATAGCCATATCGATGTTGCGACTGTCAATTCTTGGCTTCTACGGTGTTTATTCCAAGTACAGAGAAAGAAGCCCCTGGGGTGTACTTTCCGTCCAATTGTATGTACATTTATAAAACGATATTTTGAGGAATAAATGTGTTTAAATCACAATTCTATGTAGTTTATGCGTCCAAAAATACCAAATAAGCTATGTAAACATGACCAACAAAGTAACGTTTCGATTAATTATGAATCATGTAATCGAAACTATGTTTTTAAAATGTTGTATACGGTGTATGGAATGTCCATGGACGGAAGTAAGTTCCCAAAGAAAAAAATGAAAACGATGATAATTTTTAAAAGGGCACTTTTCTTGTTGGACCTCTGCAAACATTTAGAAAAGGGCATTGTAATTTCTCCTTCTGAACTATCGGTTACCATAATAAAGATAGAAAAATGAAGACAATGACATCACGATTGTTGCTTTGTATAGATGCCACGATACCTAAAGCTCGTTCGAGGTATTAAAAGACCTTTCGAAATATCACGAACTCCATCTGTATTGTGTACATTCTCGCCGATATTTTCAGATTTACTTATGATGGATATGTAAGAAAACATATTTTTACCATCCGCACAGTATGCGATGTCTTGCTTTTATTTCTTGCTTTTATGTCTTTAAATATGATAACAGATAGATTCTGATATGAATTGACGGTTTATATTCGTTATACAAGAAGAAATTAGGGTGAGAATATTTACTCCAATGAACATGTACTCGGAGTTAATATTTGGTAGAAGTATTTCTTTTAGTAAAAGTGTTCATGACTTATTTCGAAACAAGTTTGTGTCTCTGCGGACGACGGACAAAGTACACTACCTGGCATGTCAAAACTGGTACTCTCTCTTTGAAAGAAACCACAGTTTGTTACAAAACTCACATTTTTCCAACATACGTTACTCTTGTTATTTTATTTTTCTGTTTAACTGCTTTGTGACTAGCTCATCAGCCATAACCACACTTTTCTTACGTAAGTGTTATCAATTTCCCCATCAATTTTTTACCACTTTTCAACCCTTATAGGGTAAATATCCTGAAAGAGTAAAACCGCATGATGTTACCGGACATTTTACAATGTTACAATGTAGTATTTATATGTACACGTCCACCATGGATACATGCTAAGATCATTAAAACCTGTGTCTGCATCCACGAAGCCACACGAATCGGTCATGTCAGTGGTGATACGTTATGTCATCATCAGAAGACGATACCCCTGGATTCCAATTGAATCGACCTAAGGTTGAGACAGCGGACGGATCTCCAACATCGAAACAGAAAAAAAAACATGTGTAGCTATTAGGAGACTAAAACGAGAAGGAGGTTCCCCCCATTGACGATGAGAGTGATGCGGAGGAGACGCGGAGAGGCAGACGATGATGAAGGCGTCTTCGGGAAACTTGTGACGTGTGTGAGGAGGAGCGGGAGGAAGATGGTCAGAGGGGTTGGATAGAGGAGTAAAAGAAAGAAAGGAATGGGGATGGATACAGTCGAATGTATATTAATTCATACGTCACAGTAGCAGGTATATAATAATTATTAAAAAAATCTACGGCGCTTAAGCCACGACAGTATCGTCATCATACAGATTAAATAAAAGACAGAGAGATGTAGCAAGAAAAAGCGAAGGATCGAGGGATAAAGGAGGAGCGACAGAGAGAAAAAGTGACAGAGAGAGAGAGAGAGAGAGGGGGGGGGGGGGGACCGACATAGAATGAGAGAGCTAGAGAGAGATGCAGAGCGCTCCAGAGATTCGTTGGGTGCCAAGTCGTCACGTGAGGATGTATTCCCCCCAGTGTTCTCTCAACACGATTCCACTTTCCTCTCTCACACACTCTGCTCTCTCCCACACTCTGCTCTCTCCCACACTCTCCCCTCTCTCTCTTGCCCCGGTTGTTGCATCTCCGCTCACGCTCCGCGAGGCGAGAGAAAGATGACATTCACTTTCCCTCTTTTCCCGCGCTTTCTCTCGACGCATTCCCAGCCTGTCGTCTGCTTTTGAGCCCTGTGCTGGATAAAAAGCGCCAGATTTCGTTCGCGTCGACTAGGGAAGCTTGCGAGGTGTGTATACCTGGAAGAAATGCGAGGATTCTCTTGTAACTTCTACCGTTTCGTGGCGACGAATTGGGTGCTGGAGGCTTAATAAACGAAGGAAGATGAGGAAGAAGATCTGATATCTGGGATAAGTAAGGGAATATCAACCTAACCGGAAGATTTGTGTCGGATTACTCGCTATAATTCTTAATTGAATTAATGGTGCTGAATTCCTGCATACCAAGGTGAAAGAAAGTAGTCCATGATACGTCGATGCTGGTCATCACGTATCTCATCTTACAAACATCCTGTTCTTCTTTTCTTCCTTGAATCTGCGTCGTCTTTTCATCGTCTTTCTAACGATGTCATTTTCCTCTACTGTTTGATCATCACTTGAACGCTTTGCATGTTGATAACATCAATCTATCATCGTTGATGAATCGCTATTTTGATTACGCAGTCCGTCTGAAGACGCTATCATCTATCGGCGCAACCACCGTCTCGTTTCATGTCAATTCTCGGCTTCTGTGGCGCTTAATATCATAATATCATCGGGCGACAGAGGACTAATTCCATCTGATAAACAGGTCTTTGTCAACATCGATTCCAATCGTGTTCCTACTCTACCTCCCCGGTGATACCACTCCGTCACAAATCATCACCCACCTCGCAGCTGTCACAGCAATCATAGCTCCTGCCCTGTAGCCGTCGCGACCGGCCTGCACTTGTAACCAAAGATATCATAACAGATACATTCCTCAATTCCCAGTGAACATACGCAAGCAACAAAAGAAGAAAGAGAGAAACAAGGGCTAGGCACTAACTGGGAGATCGGAGTCTGATTTGACCGCCTGTGACGACGCGGGGCTCCCGAGACTGTCCGGGCCAGGTTTTCTGACGGGAGGGCAGAGAGGAGTTGGATCGCAGCCGAGATGCCGAAGGTACATCGCGATGACACCAATCCGCAGGTAGCATATCACTTGGGTGAGTTTGTTTGTGCCCATTTTAGGGGGTTAGATACACATCATTCGGCATTCGATGCACGATATCAGCTTTCCATGTAGTCGATTCGTTCCCGCTAAATATAGACTAGAGTGCAGAAGTGCAATAGTGTTGATCTAATTTGCTCGAACGAACGAAATCGCGCAGATTATATCACGCTCAGTCAGGAGCGCAGTGATTTCATATAGCCATCTTCAAGAGTTTTACTGTCTTGGGTGAGATTTAAAGCCGCTGTAGTTTACGCTTGTGAGATGCATCCCCTTTAAGCATCATTACCAGGTACATGGGAATGTTATGACTCAAGGCACCATCGCGAGAAATGAGAGCGAGAGAGAGAGAGAGAGAGAGAGAGAGAGAGAGAGAGAGAGGGGGGGGGGGGCGGGGGTGGGGGTTGGGGGTGGGGATGGGGGGAGCGTCGGGTCATGAAAACAGGCAGCTAATCTCTCCAAACCTTAATTATCCATATTAGTCAATCAGAAAAGAAATCAGAAAGCTGAAAACACTGAACGTTGGGTATAGTTCAGTGAGTCAAAGGCATACATAAACAGGTGGTTGCCGAACCCATCGCAGCGATTAGGTGAGGTTGGCCAAGCAGGCATGAGCATCATAATCATAATCATAATCGTATCATAATCCCATACGTGATCTAAGCCAGACATAAATCAGTTCTTCAAAATCCTCCGACTGTAAAACTGCATCCAAAGTCTCGCCATGTCAACGACCGCTCTGCTCATGACTCCCCTGCCCCCCCCCCCACCTCCCGCGTCGACTGGCTACGCCCTTGTTTACTGACGCCCCCTTTATGGGGAACCCCTATCTCTCTAGACAGTCATTTGTGGCTGCCCCGAGACAAAGCACACAGCGGCGCTGCCCCCGATCAGTCAGTGCTACCTCTCTATGGATTATCGCACAGCATAGACGATGCACTAAGTGCATCCAATGTGCATCCATCTTCTCGCGCCAAAATTGATTCCCGCCCCGCCAAAAGTATGACGGATTGTTAACGTATTGACGCAAATCTGAAACGATTTAAGAGAAAGAGAATGTGAAATAGAAAGAAAAGGGGGGGGGGGGGGGGGTAGCCGTGCGTGTATATGTGTGTGAGCGTATGCACGTGTGTGTGTGTGTGTGTGTGTGTGTGTGTGTGTGTGTGTGCGTGTGTGTGAGTGTGTGTGTGTGAGTTGTATATGTGTGTGAGAGTGATTGTGTATGCCTGTGTGCACTCATTAGAGAGAAGGTAGAAACAGAAATGGTTAAGAGGTTGCAAATGGATAGAGTCAGACGAAAGGTGGTGTTGGTGGTGGCGGCGGTATCGTGGGGTGGGGTTAGGGCGTTACACTATTGTCATGCAAGCTAGTAACATGATTAGGGCCAGCATGTATGAATGACAAGAAGTTATTACTTGAATTTCTACTTTTTATGAATTAACTTTTTCGTTCAATATTATCGCGTTATACATGTCCAACTGAACTGTCAATAGCAATACAATGTATTGAACATAAATATTTATATTTATCGTATTGGGCGCCACAAACTTAAGGACCAAATACTTAACAAGCATTTTTTAATACGCTCAGCCTACTGTAATACGGAACGCTTTGCATATTATACTGAACATAAAGAGAACTACACATTGGCATCATATTGACAATGGAAGATGTTAAACATCCGCGTATCTTGCGGAGGGACCGCCGCTTTAGGCGCACCCGGCCCGACGCTCGATATATTTTTCACACCATGCATGCGGTTTCTTCTTAACGACACGGTCTAGGGGGAGAGGCGGGGTTTCAGCGGGCTAGTGGAGAGCTGGGGTGACCCCTCAGGGGGGTTTGGTGGAGGACCCTTGTTTCAAGAGAGGTCCTTAGACTGGAGCGACCCCGGGCTGCGAGGCTAGCGAGAGGGTGTATCGGTGCTGGTGATTCTCATGTACTGTAAAAGTCTTCTCCTTTTCTTTGGTTTCATCTCCATCTTCTCCTCCTCAGATTTGCTATTGTAAGAATATCATTATAACATCGTCTGAATATGCAAGTAAACCTTCCGTAATAGACTTTTAGACTTACCCGTAGCAAGTGATGAACTTTCAATAAGTATATAATCAGTTAAATACAAATACTTATCAGTGATTATCAGTTTCATATTTTCCATTATTTTGATGGAGATCATCAAACTCAAATGTTCATAGTCGAGTGTAATTTTTTGGTCGAAAATTGTGTTATATACATAAGTTCAAAGTACGAGAAACTTGAAAGACGCACAACTTTTAGGAGAATGAACATAAAACTTTCAAACTAGCTGTCCACCTGAAATGTGATATTGTCCTTAATGAAAGTTCTACAAATATGTGCACTTAGAAAGGGTTCTTTCAGAAGGAAATCGTGAAGAAAATTGTCTCTTTAATTAAATACTTGCATAAACCCTAAACATTTTTGAGTTTGTGATTAAAAAATCAAGTAAAAAATGTTGATCAGAATCACGTACATGACAATGATTATATTTTTCTCTCTTCCATTCGCTGTAATGACGTCATAAACGAGACTCGCCTCTCATCTTGTTAGCTGTGGAATGACGACTTAATTCAGTCTATCTTCAGCAGAGAAGTGCACAATGAAGGAACAAAATCGATATGCCATTCTCTTCAGAACGCATCCCTCTAGCACACACCACAAACATGAGTACTCCTCTCCCGTCGTTTGTATTCTAATATCACGATACGATGACAAACAAGCGATTACACACGAGAACAAAAAAGGGGGAAAACTCTCGACATAAACACAAAAAGTGGAAATGAGTGTCTCTTCCCCAAATTTCACCAAAATGCCAAGGTCATACCCGCTCAGAGTGACGATACAGTGACGTCATCTCGTCACCATCTCCAATTCTCTGCTGTCTAAGATCTTGTTATTATTCGGAATACTTTTTTTATTATTATTTTCGGCCTAAGTGCTGTGTGAAAGCTGCTTATCACGATTTATCATTGTAAGCATGGTAGTAATAGTCCCTGAGGTGGATGACGTATGAGTCAACGCTCTCCCACACGTTCCCGCCTGAACAATGCTTTTTGAATACCCACACGTGCCATTGTCGCGTTTTGGCACAACTTATACACACAAAGAAGCAGCAGGAGAAGTAGGAGGATTACATGAGTAGGCAGTCTGACTGACTGGTGAGACTGACAGAGCAAGGGGCTGTTTACCATGTCGTAGTACTGATTCAAAGAGCTCACGACAGATAGTTGTGGCACTCCATGTCACAGGTATGCATATAGCACTTTAGATAGATATACATAATCCTAAACATAGCAGCTGTTTATCTGACACGAAAGGACTAAAAACGTAACGTAATTTCCACTGTGCTAAATATAATTTCTTTCTTCGTCCATTGTCCTAAATGATTTATCTCTTTCCTCTTCATATCCCCTTTTCTTCCTTTTGGATGTTCCTCAACATATCTTCCAAGAATTTGCCTCCTTCCCAAAACCTTCCTTTAAAGGGGAAGTTCACCCTGAAATTATGTTGGTTTCAATAAAAAGAGTCAAATGAAAGAAACATATGAGTGAAGGTTTGACGAAAATCGGTCAAAGGAAAAGAAAGTTATTTGATTTTAAAATTTTGATTTTGTGACGTCACATGCGAGGTGCTCTCCCATATGTTGTGTACAATTTTTTTCGAAAATGTGCATTTTCTCACAAAGATATGCATCCTTTTACTTGTGCATTTGATACATTATCAGAAATACGTTCTTACACACATACCTGTACGAAAAAAAATCATTCGGTTGTCAAAAAAGAAAAAAAAAACAATTTATCGACTTATTTTGTACACAACATATGGGAGAGCACCTCGCACGTGACGTCACAAAATCAAAACTTTAATATCAAATAACTTTCTTTTCCTTTGACCGATTTTCGTCAAACCTTCACTCATATGTTTCTTTCATTTGTCTCTTTTTATTGAAACCAAAATAATTTCAGGGTGAACTTCCCCTTTAAGCATTATACTCGCAATACCCCGTGTTCGTAATCTATGCATTTCGTTCGAACAACATGTTACTAATTATAATCACAAAGCTTGTGAGAAGTTTGCCCGATTTACAACAACGAATAGATTAAGAGTACATTCCACCCATGAAAACTGAATTCAGGTGAATGTAATGACGCGTTACTTTAAACTGAGGGACAAAGTTGTGACCCCCCCCCCCCCCCCCGACTTATTCGCCGTGGGCTTGATGCTCTATTGATAATGTGCATATGCTTCATTTGCACGCAACTATATGTATTGCCAAGAGTTTTTCTAGATTTAAGGAGAATTGTGGTATTACATCACGATCTAACCAAATCACGGATTTACGATATCAGACACACACAATGATATCCGACCTCGAAAATGAAATTCTTGATCGCTTTTGTGACTGGTAAAAACTATTTTACGGGGGGGGGGGGGCACTTTCAGAGGGGGCGCGATCCCTTTACACTCCCGGAGTGATTCGTATACTCGCAAGAACATCTTGTCACTCGGACTCGCACTTTTTACGAGTCGGAGGACGACAAATTGGCGGTTAAAGCGAGGGCAAATGGCCATACGAGTGACACCGGTCTGGTAAATATTTAAAAACCCGATGATTTTTTTCACACTTTAGCCGAACAAGGGGCCGAAATCCCACTGGGTCTTTACTAATTCAACCTCGATGCTGGCCGAGCTGGTTCCGTGCGTGTAGGACACGGCTATCGGGAAGCAGTACAGTTACCATGACTGAATAGATGTACAGTAGGTATGAGTCTCCACTATGCAGTCCGTTCTACACAAATACATGACTTGTATAGAAAAGAGGTAGAAAGGGAACCAATGCACAGTTCATTTCCACAAATTTCATCATGCAGGACAAGATTTGTCATTTGCAATAAATTCAGCTGAATCTGTTTTTAAGGCTGGTATTTCTGACTATGTTGCCAGTATTTCATTCCTGCGCTATTTGGTTATGCAGCCATGGTTAGTTATAGTTATGATTACAACGCTAACATTTATATAAAGGGTGCCTATAACAAATTATAGCCCCAAATTACATACGAGATTTATTATGATTCCCCTGCCTTCTACGAATCAACTTGTAGGACTTAATTGGTTCTCTTTTTTGAGTGTCCCTTGTAATTGGACAACACATACCAATTTACAATGTATAAATAGTATGCTCACAATATCATATTACACCATTTCAACTCCCTGGGTAGTATTGCTCGTCCAAGTACGATTAACAACATTATGTACACCATCTCCACTCCCTGGGGAGTATTGTCTCTCTAAGTACGATTACCAGCGCTGGAGTATTCATGTAACTGTATTAGATACTCATTAGATACGGGGGAGGAGTTGGGAGAATAAATAGACAAAACTTTTCTCTCAAGATTCTTGATTGTACAATAATGTTTTGTAAACAATATATGAAAATTTACCTTTTCTTTTGTTTTATAAATATTGCAATTTATGTTTAAATAAAAATATAAATGTACAATGTATCAAGTTTATGTAAGAAGAATTTGTTCAATTGATTTGAGAGGAAAAAAATTATACCCCTGGGTGGAGAGCATCATGAGAGTAAATAGTCAGTGTCAACCATTTCAGTGAAATCCTCGGTTTTGATTGGCTGAGAGGCACTTGGCTCTGACTGTTACTATGGTAACTGTCGCAGAAAGACAACTTGTCAGTGCTGACAACTTTCATGAAACGCTCCCCATGCGTGACAATGAAGATATTATCTTGCTGAAAGATGTAACTGTCACGCACCTTAAATGGAAGGAATTTTCCACTGCTCCCGAAATTCGTAGAATGTATTCCCAGATAATGTGAGTTATAAAGGAGAGTATTGTTATGTGATTAAGTCCTCTTATCACTCCCCCGCCCAAATAATGTTTCCACGTTATTTACCACTTTACAGAAGCCGAATTACCCTCAAGGTTATAGCTGACCCTCGAGTATATGGGGCTAGTCTCAATTAACATTTACTGGAATTTAGGATGACGTAGGTAAGGTACAGTTTCTGTGAGATCACTGTGCATCCAAACAACTGACCTTCTGTACGAATTTCACTGTAATTGTTTACTTCAAACTTGAGACAGAGAGCTATATATTTAGAGAGCTTAGAGAGTTTGAAGGAGAATTGTTTCCTGATTTATATCAGCAGAGTTATTTCAGGAGATTCATCAGATGTATTCATCACAAGGAGTAGTGGGTTGGTGTTGGTGGGATCAACTATAATAATATCTATAGTTTCCTTAATTCTGAGTTGAACTTGAAGGAGGACTCGTGGACGCGAGGTACATTACGTTGTAGTACATTAATACTCAAACATCTCTGATAGCTTCTGGAAAGTGGTAAACAACGTGGAAACATTATTTAGGCAGGGGAGTGATAAAAGGACTTATATCACATATCAGTATGTATGCAATAGCATTGGACTGTTAATGCAACTTCTGGCAGATTTGAGCAAGGCCAGCAGAGCCTGTGCAACCACAAAGAGCCGTTATAACATAACGTTTAGCTGCGTCGTGATCTAGCGCCAACTGATAATTGATTGTCAAATGAACACGATCCGTAGTCATTCTACGATTATGGCAATATTCCCTGAATTATGATTATACCATTCGGAACAATTCTCTCCAGTGACGAGTTGAAAGATATGAGCTCACTCGAATGGCAGTAGAGTCGAGTAGAAAGCTCACGAGCCTCTACTACTCCTTACCTGTTATTATTTGGTGATGAGGGAGTTAATGTATCTAATTTACAGTCTATAATGCATTTCCATCCCTTTAAATGGGCTCACGCATGTCATCCCTGCTCCATATCATATTAAGCACGTCGTACATTCTGAGAGTAAATTAGGTTACATTCATGCATACAAATCTTTCAAGCCAAGAAAAATAGCACCCCAAATAGATCGTGACGCGAGGCACAATCATCGAGCACGCATGCATCATGCCGTGATAGTGTGAATGTACGCAGTGGAAGAGGCTGCACCCTGTCAGTCCCATACGTGTTAAACTGTGTTGTAATCGACATGGGACTTGGACTGTTGGTACTGAGAGTATGAA
>OZ022576.1:9328709-9331209 GCA_963669155.1 Arbacia lixula
ATGTGTGTGTGTGTGTGTGTATGTGTGCCTGTGTGTGTGTGTGTATGTACACGTGCGTGAATGTATGTGCGTGTGTCTGTGTTTATGTGTGTTTGTGATGAATTCACATTATGATAGCTCGGCTAAAGCCCGGGTAATGAATACTTCGTTATTCGTAATGCGCATTTGAGTGTTTCCATTATCGGAATTATTTTGTACAAAGTTATCAGTATCATTCTTATAAAAACAGAGCAATAGAAGATGACGTGGATGACATCATTGTAAATATAGACATTAAATCACCCTATATAATCGAAATTCGGACATGAGGATGAAAGAACAGTTTTGTTTCAATTGCAGACGACGAGGACAATATTGAAGCCCATGAATTATCGATAGCGATAATCCACATAATTCAAATTATAGCTTGAATACTACAGTAAATGGGCGCTGCGTGAGAGCTGCGTTTGATTTGTACAAGGTATAAACAATCTAACGCAGTGAAACACAACATCACGAGATGAATGCTGGGACAGTACAATGACACTTTGAGTGGCTACAACCTGACGATTCCAAACATTTACAAAACGTGAACCTATTCCAGGTATTTATTGAAATGAAACCTAACCTACCCGATGATAACGGATGATAAATTCCAAACACGTTTACTGTTTGAACCTGCGAAAAACTCGACCGCGGTAATAATATTGATGATTGACAATGGATCTAAGCCTATTCAAACAGGATGTGATCATCCAATCACAGAGAGGGTGATGACCGATTGTACATTGTGATGCACATTTCGCACATTTACTCTTTGTGTGTCAAGTAAACTGCTGCTCTATGGGAATTCTGTGTGTTATAATAAAGTCTCATGTGATACACAATGGGTCAACCAATTTGGTATAATTGGTCAATTCAAACTGTCATAAAATGCACTGACTTTAACACGAAGGTTCAATTTCAGAAGTGGTAATAATTGTTTGGAATATGACTAGAAGATACAACACATGAGTTTATGTAGAATTTTCGATGAAACGTGGCAAAAACGAGTTTAAAAATTAGATGGTGAAAATCGTTGCCTAAAAGTAGGCCTCATCATCTAATAAAATCAAGTTTGCACCTCCAAATTATGCAGTTTTAGACATCGTCAATACACGAGGCCCAACCGGGTGATCTTGTTTGTTGATTAAGTCAATGCTCAAGTAGTAAGGTGGGTGCATTGGGGGTAAAGTGTTTGTGTTGGGTAGGAAGGGTGGGGTAGGGGTGAAGGTGGGGAAAGGGTGCTATCGGAATAATTGGGACAATGCGATCATTGATGCAATGGTACTCTATCAATAAACTTTCACGCTTCACGCTTAAATGTGTCAAAATAGTTTGATAACATATCTCTTAGGAAGAGATAATATTATGACGAGTGGGCATTCATGCAAAATAACGAAGCCGATGCCATACCGAACATTATGCACGTACTTCAGAAGTGTACAGTAACCTTATGTTGAAGAGTAATTTTGAGATTCACCAGCACCGCAGCTTGATAATTGCACTTGGTTCACTAATATTACTCTAACTAATTATATCATTATTTCTGATATTACTATTACTTGTTATACTAAGTAATACTATTACAATACTGAAACTATAATACTACTACTACTACAACTGCCAACAATACTACTTATACTGCTACTGTTACTACTACTATTACTTCTCCTTTTACTTATTCTTCTATTCGACGACGACCATGACGACGACGACGACGACTCCACGTCTATGATAACACCCTGTGATGGACCTTGCAAACACTTTAAAATACGGCACTGCGTCATTATGACGAATATGATGTGTTCATGTTATGGTACAATATATATATAAACGCTTAAAACGATTAAAAGACAATAAAGCTCATTGTGCATATCCGAATCAATACGATACGTGTAGGTTCGTTTGATTTCGCAATAAGGATCGGAAGTGATTTATGTACGAATCGAAAACTTTCAATTTAAGCAGAAACGATACGACCACGAACAGGACAAGCGAAACAGAGATTGCGGTCAAACCTGCCACAAAATGACGTCACAATCACTTTGCTCGGACTCGTCCAATAGTTTAACCTCTTCGCATTCCAGATTCCCATGATGTTATGTTCGATACTAACGCAGTGATCGTCTATCCATTCGACGAGTTAAAGAAGTAAAGATGCATGAGAGCTTTGCCTGTCTACGCTAGATTACACTTCACATCACGGCTAATAAAGTCCTGCGTTATTTTAAGAAACGTTCACGACGCTTTCCACAAAAAGCAAATTTCCCTTCAAGATTGTGACAATTTTTCCTTCTTTTTGTGAAGCTAGCTGCTGCCGTGACTGTATGTAAAATCTTTTACCCCGAATTCCTGAATTTTACATGAACTTTTCCTAATAATAGATTGACACTCCCGTCACCTACGTTTCATCGCTTCCTCCTTCTCAACCTGATCTCCTTCCCATCCTTCATATAGGTTTCTTTTTTTCTCTTTCTTC
>OZ022576.1:9336209-9338709 GCA_963669155.1 Arbacia lixula
TGTCCTACATAATGTTCCCAAATCACGTTTTTTCAAAAGTTTCGTAATCCTCTCGCGACGTATACAGTATATGAATGACGTAATGTCGCCTGCAAAGTGTCAAACCTACTACCATGCCTACTTGCTGTGTAAGTTTCTCTTCGAAAAACAGACATATTTTACACATAATGTTTATAAGGCCTTATAACAAATACACGTATTTATGCGTATATAACAGTGTATGTTCATTTTTATTGATATTTTGCTTAATAAAGGATTGGTCTTAACACATAATTATGTGCCATATAATGTACAACATTTATTATCAGACATTGATATTCCATATCGCGCAAGGCTTACAAGCATCGATTTCAGAATAAATAGAAACGCATTTTATCCTGCTTGGACCGCTATCAATCTTCAATGTTTACTCTACACTTATTATATTTAAACAATGAACAGTTTTCTGTTTCGTTGTTTGCTGTATTTGCTTCACCTTAAAATCATCACAGATAATAGCGTCGTCATCGACATCAGTGCTCGAAATCAATCGCGTGACAGTATTATCATTATTTCAGAATTGCTTATCTTCTCCAAACAAGATGACCCCAGTGCTCGTGATGTTTATTTCTTGTAGATTTAATGATAACTAGTATCATGTATAGCTTCCGAATGACGCTGCAAAATTAAATTTTGCCTCACAGTAAAATAGTACTTACCCCCCCCCCTCCACCCCCCCCCCCCCCACACACACCAAAAATAAGAAAGGAAAGAAAAAGGGGGGGGGGGGGGACTTTGTGTCACACCAGTGATACATGTAAAGGGACTAAACCATCAGTGTCCCAGAATGAATACCCTTTCATGGTTTATTCCGATTCGAATGTATTCGTGTATCTTCGACATGCAATGCGTTTGCTACAGTGACTGTCCCTACCTTGAACGCATGTCTTCCATTTTCAACAACAGTCATCATGTGATTATAATGGGTTCAGGCATAGCGCTGCCATAGCAGTTGTTAAAAATGGTATCGGTTTAAAGGGGCGTTTCCCTTTCGGAGGCCAACACTATAAAGTAAATACCACGGGTTTAATAACTTAGCTCAGAATATGCAGATACAGAAACTCAAACGTTAGTCTTAATGGGTATATATCGGTCCGGATATTTTCATAAGGATTTTATTACGTGGGTCATCTAACAATATAACACTCTCCTTGAGACACTTGCGCTGGTAAAATTGTGTCGAACAAAACGACATGCGCAACTCACTCTGGTCAATACTGTCTGACGGAACATTTCTTCTGAATGTTGTGAAGACATATTATTATCTATTAAAATGGTATCTCCATGTTTACTTTATGTGTGTACGTTTGACCAGAAATCCAATTAGCCCGAGAGGCAAAACTACAAAGTATCGTGTGTCGCATGCTGCAGTAGAATTCTACGTCACTGTAAAGTTTCGTTTTTTTACGAACTGTGATATTGTGATATGTAATAGTGGTTCATGCAATGGTTGATATAATTTGATTTTATCTGTAAAACGACAGCAAGAATATTTGCGACAAGTGTCCTGTAGTCTAAATCATATTTACTAATATCAATTTTAGCAGTTCTAATTCACAAGTATAACTGGTATTTGAATGAGTCAAATTAAGAAGAAGACAAATATGGTGCGTAATGAAGATGGGTAGGAATAAAAATAGGGTGTACACTCATATTTTCGTAACACAAGAATCAATTTGATATCTTTAAAAGCGACACTTAGCTCAGGTTCAAACTCCAGCGGACTTCTCATAATACGGCAGTGCGGTCATTGGTACGTTCAGTATGTACACATCGTTGAACAGGTGAATTATTTCGCATGAGTTTGCCTTATTCGATTAGCTCTTACGACGTATCAGTAAAGACAAACAACTCACCCCGATTCACAGCACTGCATCTCCATTTTTATGATCCATGTTTATTTACTGCTTTTGTGTGTTAACCATTTGTGTGCTAGCAAACTGATGTTCTATGGAAGTAAGTGAAGTAAACATGCGCACCTGGCACATAAATATTTAAAGAATCTTATGTTCTAATATGTGTTTCATGTCTTGCTACACTCTGGTATTTGCCCATTGTTATTTGGCATGCGAAGGTATTGTCCTCACGTCGTATATTACGCGTCCATTACATTCCTCTATTCAATTCTTTTCTCTTGTGATATTTACACCTCCATTACGTATCAAGTAATGTGATTTTCTAGTCGACTTATTTGTGAACTTTAGCATACCAAAACGATATGGGACTGGGCCATTTTACGAGTAATGTTAGTATTATCACCATGGACCGTGTATAATAATAGTGTAGGTCAAAAACATAAATCTGTGAATCCCACGGAAAATGGAGGAAAAGATTGCGTACGAACACCCCTCACAATGCAAGAACCGGAAAGTGACTTTGAGCGGAATTATATCGATTGCTAGATTTCGAGTTGAGACTTGGGCTGGTCGTTCAAAACTCGATGGCTCCCGTGACCTAAAAG
>OZ022576.1:9341209-9451209 GCA_963669155.1 Arbacia lixula
GAGAGTATCATACTTGCGGGATATTTACTGACGAGATAAAGGAAGATAAAGGTCAATATAATGCTAAACCTTGATGGCTTATAAACATTCTTTTCTCGACTTTTATTGCTCGTGACAAAGTACGAAGCAGTGATCCACCAGAGAGAGACATAGCCGGACTGATAGAGAGAGAGAGAGAGAGAGAGAGAGAGAGAGAGAGAGAGAGAGAGAGAGAGAGAGGAAGAAGGGGGGGTTGGTGGTAGTGATTGTTTCATAAGCAAACAGTAATTATTTTAATGTACCGAAGTAAATTCAGGGGCGAGAAGATGGAGGGCGGGGCAAGGAACATAGGTGTTAATAACAATTGAGCGTATTCTATCTATTCCAGTAAAACAGGAACTGAAACTTACATACGTAACATGTCACTGGAGTATGTCGGGTAACTTGGATGCCATGTTGGAACCCTCTAACATATCTTAAAGTATCAATAAAACTTTATAGGGTCTGGGACGTCAATCTAGAAACTAAAGGAGAGGGAAATTAACACGTACACCCCCTCGTCTCACATGCATCGAGCAATCATAATTATAATATCCAAGTCAATAAAGGTGAATGCAAGTCATTCCTTTTTACCACAATAGAGTTTAAAAACATCTCGTGATCGTGAAGGGAAGAAAACGTGTCCTTATTCTGAAGGGCCGATTCTTATAGAAAACTAATGCAACTACTTAAAGATTGTAATCTTGACTTGAAATTAGTCAAACATCCGATATTGTTAAATAGAATCTGCACAGAAGTCACTGGGTTACAAGCTTCTCTGCAAACACACATCAAAGATGGTTACTCAATACCTGTTTCATGTCCATTTTCCACCCGAAACCAAAGTAATCTTTATACAAAGACTCCCCATTTCCCATCTCTCTTCCTCTTTCTCTTTCTACCCCCCCCCCCCCTCCCTCTTGCCTTACGGGTTATAGCTACAGAAGAGTCAACTTTACCTTTAGACCTTCTGATATGAAAAAAGCGACGCCCAGATAGATAACGTGATAAAAAGAGATATTTTCGTTGTGCAAGACGTAGAGGTTAACGGGGCAAATATACGGGATCGCCGTGCCAGTAACACAACGCACAGGATCCCTTCAAGAGTGAGGGGGGACACAGAACTAAGCGACTTAGGTCAGTTATCGCTTCCGACTACCGACCGGACATCGTCGTGACGACCGTTGTCCAGAGCAGAAGGAAGATTTAAGATTTTATCCGTAAGTGTTGTGATTTTTCCCTTCGTTTTGTTCGAAGCATATACTTTAGAGACGTATACATTTTAAGGCAAGAAAACAGGTGGAATGTCCAGTTCCATTAGGCGGCAATCGGCTGGTACTTCATGTACTTTGGATAACTTGGATTGTATTTTGCAACTTGTAGGCCTATATAATCATGTGCGGACGGTTTCGAATAATAGTGGCCTCCGTCTTTCGCGGGCAGAGTTGGAAAAGTTAAAATTCCTGCGCTGATTTTAGCCATACGCAACACGAAGAAATGCACAGACATGATGTTTGTGGTGCAGCTTATCAAACCAGGGAGATGTTTAAATGTCTAGAAACCCGCAGCTCCCCGGGTCAAGGTAAGGGATACGAGTCGTAGATATAACAGAACCAATATATACTCATGGGAGCACCGCGTTACGGTTCGGTCAGCACAACCATGGGTCTCGTAATGATATTTACCACTAATTCCCTTACCTGTATAATCAAAAGTATTCCCCGTTTATGTCAATGCCACAAATAAATAGGTTGGGCGCTTTTTTCTACCATACGATCAAGTCAAAGTCACCCATGTGTTTTATTTCCAAGCCTTACAAACTTGTTGAGAAAGGTATTCATGGTTAATCCATCACGTGCTACTAGTCGATTTCTTCACCGTCAATACTCAAATCCCATAGAGCAGCATTTCATTTAAGCACAAAGGGTGTAGAAAAACTAAAGAAGGAAGAAAAATAGTCTGCAGGTTGAAGATTATACTTACACTTAACCTGACAAGAGGCCAATTTGAAATGTTACAGTCAATGAAATTCCACTAAACATTTTAGCTTATATTCTCCATTTATTTGTGCATTTTACATAACTTTATAGATTACACCTGCGAAAGGGATACAATGTATTCTACGGGTGAAGTTCGTTCTTTACCTTTCTACAATCTCGTCTCTTTATGGTGTAGAGTGTTTGATTTGAAGGGGCGGAATTCGATTAGGCATAGGTAAGGTGATTGTGTTTTGCAACGGTGTGTTTGACCTTTTGATCGTGGTCGGAGAGCTCTATATATGATGTCTGCACCATATGGGTGAATTACACGATGTAGGCAGGTTGTATAACATCAAACCTTCTGCTGCGATTTGTTTGTTTCTTTTCTCTTTATCAACGGAACCTGCAACATAAGTTGATTGCAGCTCTAACGCCCCCACCCTCTCCCGAAACTTATTCGGAGATGTGATATCGAAAAGAAGATGCTCTGATCGAAAACTTGAAGGGCATGTGCAGTAGCGGTACGAAAGACAAAGGAAACAATTACCATGGGTGTAGAAATGTGTTATAAGCCAATGGGGTTTTCAGAGCCTGGTAGTATAAGAGTTAACAATATGCCCCGTTCCTGCACAATGATGGAATTGATAGGGCATGAGAGGTGTAGGGATCTCTAGGGTGGGGGTAGGAGTGGGGTGAGTGTAGGGGTGGGGTTGGTTGAGGGGTCTCTAGGGTGGGGGTAGGAGTGGGGTGAGCGTAGAAGTGGGGTTGGTTGAGGGACCTCTAGGGTGGGGTTAGGGGCGGGGTGAGGGTAGGGGTCTCTAGGATGGGGTTAGGGGTGGGGTTGGTTGAGAGGTCTCTAGGGTGGGGGTAGGAGTGGGGTGAGTTTAGGGGTGGGGTGGGTTGAGGGATCTCTAGGGTGGGGTTAGGAGTGGGGTGAGTGTAGGGGTGGGGTGGGTTGAGGGATCTCTAGGGTGGGGGTAGGAGTGGGGTGAGTGTAGGGGCGGGGTTGCTTGAGGGGTCTCTAGGGTGGGGTTAGGGGTGGGGTGAGGGTAGGGATCTCTAGGATGGGGTTAGGGGTGGGGTTGGTTGAGAGGTCTCTAGGGTGGGGGTAGGAGTGGGGTGAGTGTAGGGGTGGGGTTGGTTGAGGGGTCTCTAGGGTGGGGTTAGGAGTGGGGTGAGTGTAGGGGTGGGGTGGGTTGAGGGATCTCTAGGGTGGGGTTAGGGGTGGGGTGAGGGTAGGGGTCTCTAGGATGGGGTTTGGGGTGGGGTTGGTTGAGAGGTCTCTAGGGTGGGGGTAGGAGTGGGGTGAGTGTAAGGGTGGGGTTGGTTGAGGGGTCTCTAGGGTGGGGGTAGGAGTGGGGTGAGTGTAAGGGTGGGGTGGGTTGAGGGATCTCTAGGGTGGGGTTAGGGGTGGGGTGAGGGTAGGGGTCTCTAGGATGGGGTTAGGGGTGGGGTTGGTTGAGAGGTCTCTAGGGTGGGGGTAGGAGTGAGGTGAGTGTAGGGATGGGGTTGGTTGAGGGGTCTCTAGGGTGGGGTTAGGGGTGGGGTGAGGGTAGGGGTCTCTAGGATGGGGTTAGGGGTGGGGTTGGTTGAGAGGTCTCTAGGGTGGGGGTAGGAGTGGGGTGAGTGTAGGGATGGGGTTGGTTGAGGGGTCTCTAGGGTGGGGTTAGGGGTGGGGTGAGGGTAAGGGTCTCTAGGATGGGGGAAGGGGTGGGGTGGGGTGAGGGTGAGGGTTAGACATGTTTCGATCAGCACACCTTATATAACACGATTTGCTTTAAATCGTTGTCTGCTTGATTCTCAGCACAATAAATCAGAATACAATAGTAAATACATGTGTCAATTAGTGCAAAGTGCGAATATTCGAAATCATTAATTCGAATGAGCTCTATTTCGAGGAGCCCGTATGATGAGGAAGACAATATGTTATCTTTCAAGAACAAAATTGGGGAAAGGAGGTGGGGAGCGAGCCTCGAATGAATATTTCGATTGGTTCTTCCAATGGGGTCGTATGGGGTGGGGTGGGGTGGGATGGGGGTGCCTCGGGGTGATACGCGACACCGCTGCGATGCAGAGACTTAATATACCACGAATCACTGAAATTTAAGTAGGGTCACGTTTGTGATTAGTGTACAATACCAGATACACGACACCATTGCAATGTGGGGACTCTCTCAACCACGGAGAGTTGCATTTAAGTAGGGTCACTTTGGGGATTTAGTTTAAAATACCAACAATATAATGGAAAAAAGCGTAAAACTCCGGACATTGAACGGTCTCATATCATGGGATCGTTCATATCATATCTGCCTGTCTGCAATGGTAAGATGGAATTATATTCCTCTAAAAAAATAGCAGTATAGCTGAACAGATCATAGTTGTTATTTGGGTCATCAAATATACTTTTATGATTTTTTAAAGATGATTTTGACTGGATTTTAATTTTCAAATTAACATTGTCGGTCTAGGGGGAAACAGGTGCTAGACTAGATATTTAGACGACCGACCAATGCATTCATTTGAAATGTTTAAGTCAATAAAACGTCCTTAAGCAAATATTTCAATGCCTTTATTTTGAAGGTTACTTCTTAAATGAATAGTATCTTGTTCCATAAACTGTGGTATTTACACAACTTGATATGTAAGGCCTGCAATAGGGATATACAACCTGGGAACTATGATTATGATATTGACATCATGTTGCATTATTTACATTATGTTGTGGAGGTGTCGTGGTATAGCGGTTGTGAGCTGTGACCCAAGGGCTCAAGGTCCTAGGTTCAAGCCGAACCGTGGCACTCAATTCATTGAGCAAGATATTTGATCCATATTGCTGCTCTCCACCCATGAGTATAAATGGGTACCTAGTAGGAGCGGGGTGGGGAGAGCCACGTTTATGAGCTCACGTCATGAGCTCACAAAAGGATGGGGAGAGAGGGAGAGGGAGAGAGATGGAGGAAGAGAGGGGGAGGGGTAGAGAAGATAGATTGATTCATCTGGGGTGATAATAAAGGTACAGTTGGGGTGGGGGCTCCCTACTAGGGGCCCCGCCCTCAAGCATCGGAAATATTTCATGTTATGATGGCCCAGTCAGAGTTACACCTCACGATCAAGCAAGTGTGAATTCTAATAACAAAGCGTTACCTAATCCAGCTTACAACACACTCGGATAATATTCGATGAGACGCCTTGGGGAGTTGGAATAACGCATTCTGAACGACATATTGAACTTGCCTCATGATGTTTCATCATGTTTAGGCCGTAATCATTGCGAACTTCATGCTTGCTCTTTACCGAGTCGGGTCGGGTAATCTCATATGTTTCTATGCCGTAAGGCCACATTCCATGTTTCTTGTGCTCAGTTTTCCCTCCCGTTTTGTGAGCTTCCGTGATTGGTTTTCAAACAGACGCCGCCATGACTGGCGGGAGAACAAACACGAGTAGGGGGCAAAGGAAGGCTCGCACGCACGCCTGGGTTAAAGGGGGTCCATACACAGACCTATCCGTGTCATACGATTTCAACTTCTGATATCATTTTGAAATTATCACAATCTGATCCTGCAATCAAACGATATTAGGTTCAGCCACGATTATAGGTCCTGTAATATTCATACTACGATAGACTGAGTGTGTTTAACTAGCCCGCGTTGCTCCCATATAGCGATAAAGAACTTAAATTTGCGCATCCACATTTGGTAGCCGCTAGCCCCACACATGATGTGATTTTAATGCAAACTTACTGGTCCATGTACTCAGAGAAACTACACACATACCTTTTCCTTCTTGTAAATCAGACATTACAGAATACCATGATTTCGTAAGAGAGAGAAAAATGTTCCGATTATTGTCTTAAAAAACCTTGCATTTTCACGAGGAGCCTTCACACTCGTGCATGTATGAAGGATAACTATACTCTCTTATTTGTTTTTTTTTTTTTTTTTTTTACTTGGGTAGTTATCGTCTTTCTTTGAATGTCCCTCCCTCCCCTTTCTCTGCCCTCCTGTCTGTCTGTCTCTTTCTGTATCTCTCCCTTTCGCTCCCTGCCTCTGTCTCCCTCTCCCTTTCACACCCCCTCCCCCCTCTCTCGTTCCCTCTGTTTCTCTGTCTCGCTGTCTCCCGGTCTGTGTCTCTGTGTCTCTTTCTATTTATATTTGCCCCCCATCTATGTCGATGTCTCTCTGTATATATGTATGTCTGTTCCTCTTTCTGCCTCCACCTGTCTCTCTCTCTCTCTCTCTCTCTCTGCCTCTGACTTTTTGTGACTCTCGCTCGCTGTCTCTTACTCTTTCTGTATTTCCCTCTCCTCTCGTATTCTTACTCTCTCCTCGGTATCGTCCAAGTGTATTCCATTTTCTCTTCCCTCTCTATATGTGCATGTTTTTTTTTCACTCACATACATAATGTACACGGTATATCAATCATGTAGACAAAACGAATAGTTTTGTGTAAATTCTAATGCTGGTCTAACCCGGATGTTTACGCGTTAAAAATGATAGAAGAGAAAGATATACATGTAATATGTGCTGAATATATTTATATTGGACAGTCTGAATGTATATGCAATATCAATGCAAAATATAAAAGTGACAATAAGTTTGTAAAGATGAGCAATTGGAGGAAACAAATATACTTTATGTCCTATTTGCAAAACTACAATACTGTGAAAAATTATTTGATATATTCAATTCCATATTTAGAAGAGTGCGAATAACGCAAAAATGAACACAAAGAAAGTTGAGAAGTAGGGTACGGTAGACTGGTCTAAAATATGCATGTACACGGAAAGGTGGTTAAATGGAGAAAGCTGTAGGGTGATCATGATCGACACAAACTTGTTTCTGAATATCTAAAGAGGTTTTATATCTTTACCGACCAACTCATGTTGAAAGGGCATTCCTCCTACAAACAAACAAGCAAACAAACAAACAAACAAACAAACACACATACACAGACACAAAAAAAACCCTGCCTGGCCTACGGTACCTCGAATCCTTCTAAAGAAAAGCAAGGATAATCAATTCGGAAAGCTATTCCTATCCTTGGAAGTAGAGGAGGTGGGGGAGGGGGGGGGGGGCAGAATCCTTATCTGGGTTTACAGGCAGGCACATTATCATAACTATTCTCACATCACATTGGAGGGTGACACTCCATGAAATTGCTTCTGTTTCAACAGCGTTTCAATACAAAACGCCTCTCTCTATGTCACGATGAATAAAATTGAACGAGCTTCGTTCATTCGTGGGCATTTTTCGGACTTATTTCATTTGATTAAAACAAATAATGTTTGAACATAAATGAGGAACCAGGGTCATTTATCCATTAAAATACAAAGTCCTATCTTTGTTTCACGTTCACGATGTTGATTGGAATGGGAAAGATTTCACTGTGCCCCACTCTGGAAAATAATGTTGATCGATCATCGGACTTCTCGGTACGAAACATGTACTTTGCAGATAGCCATCACATTCATATCAATATGAAAGAGGAATTCCAAACATAGTTTTCAGGAATACCATCTTCATTAAAATTTGAATTATCTTTTAATTAATTGTTTCATTGTGCATTTATCATGCGAGCTATCGTGTTGCATGATGCAACTAAACCGAAACCGTGATAGCGTTACGTGATACGATAATGTTGAGTCGTACAATTATTGGGCTATACCCCCTACAAACATGTTTCAAAAAAATCTACGATAAAATCGCCAGAAAGAATCCTGAAACTTGACAAGTGTGTAAGAGAGTGGTGACTATAATGCTAGTAAGTTTATATCTTAACACCTTTGTCCGTTTGCATAATTGATTTTGAGCGCAATCATCCACTGCACCAAATTACACAATGGAGGCGAAAAATGCATGCTAGGGGGACACGACTCTGTTACCTTGCTTCACGCGCATGCTTTAACACATGGTACAGTGTGTGTGTGTATATGTGTGTGTGTGTATGTAGGTGTGTGTGTGTGTGTGTGTGTGCGCGCGCGCGTGCGTATTCAGGGTGGGGTTGGATTGGGGGGGGGGGACAACCCTTGATTCCTTTGACTCAGCATAACATCCCCTGCACCCATATCTTATGGATAATGTACGATACCCTTTGCACTTCGATCGTTGCCAAGGATATGGGTGATGTTAGATCATCAAATGGGGTGCGAATGTGGGTGTTTGGCAAGGAGGGGTGGGGGGGGGGGGAGGAGGGAGAACTAGTCATGAACTAACCCTTCGAGAAACTGGCCGTGCTTGGCACCAACCTTTGCCCCAGATAATCAATCATTAATCACCTCCGTAAATACATAAAGCACTCATTTTACCTCTCAAATTCCAAACTGATACAAGTCATGTGTCGAGAGAGTCCTCAATGGCTATAATTCCCCCCCCCCCCCCTACAAAAATGAAGAAAATATTTTATTTGGTGGCGCCTTTTTTGTGATTTAGTGGGAATGTCTTTTAATCAGTATTTTTGCATCTATTTTTTTTAAATATTATTCTTATCATTTTTTTCTTTCTGTGTAGGCCTATGTGTGTATGTTTGTGTATGGGGGGGGGGGGGGATCTTTCGAAGACCATAACCATTATAGCCATATACGCAGTGGTGAATCATATCAGGTAGGCATAAATCGCAAGGCTATTGCGTTTGAGCTGTAAGAGTATTGTGGGATAAACCCTGCGAACGCCGCAGGGACGTCTTAAATGGACGCACGGACATCTTCAGATGATCTTGGCAACGATAGGGGTGCAATAGGATGTAGCTACGAACGCAAGGGTGTACGACATGTAATACTATCCGAGGCGCAACTCTAACTTCTTTACCTCCGTCTCCGATGCGTCGTACGGCGAGTAAAGCGAGTCAAGGCGCCCGCAAAAATTGCTTGCGGTCTCAGTGAGATTGGGCAATGTTGTTTTGCCCGAACGGTCGCCTTATTTTGACCTCGGTTTGTTTTATGAAACGACGGGGATTGTATACCGAACTCTGCTAGAAGAACGAACGTCCTTTGTACCTCAATAATCGCGGGCCATCAAATTAAAAGTAATTAAACGTAATCGTAATGATGCCCAAATAGCGTAGTAACGCGTCATTACATTCACCTGTATCTAGTCAGTCAGATTCAATGGGTGGAATTCACTTTGAATGGATTAGTTGCTGCTACTCGGACAAACCTCGGATAAGCCTTGTGGTTCCCATCAGTAACGTACTGTTTGGAAGACGTGCATAGCATCTGCCTACCCAACGAAAATGGTCTACTACGCCTTGATCCGAAATCAAGGTGTTTGTGACCGCAAGATCTTCCATTGACGAAGTTGTGAATGCGCTCCAATATGCACCATCTTGTGTGTGATTACTTACTCTCCTGGACCACCTCACAACGTGTTTCCTTTTTTAAATTCTATTGAAGCCCCCCCCCCCCCCCCCCAGGTAAAATCAATGTTCGGGATGCTTGCTTGAATTGAGTAGGGTCTGTCTGTAGTGGGTACTGTCAACCGGGCGTGTGAAATCAAGATGGGAGAGATATACCATGCACGGTAGGGTAGTAGGGTTTTTACACCATGGATACACTGCATATTAACACGAATTATGATATTTGGATACTTGGATACTTCAATATATGCACTCTCTGTCTCACTCTCAACCTCTCCTCTCCTTGTTTCTCTGTCTAATTCTCTGTCTCTCTTCTTGGTCACCGTTTTTCTCTCTCCCTCTCTGTATGTATGTATCTCTCTGTATGTCTCTGCATCTCTCACCCTGTGTATCTCTCTCTCTCTCTCTTGCTATTTTTGTTTCGTACCTCCTCCCCCTCTTACACTCTCTTTTTGCACACCAAACCCTCTCCGTCTATATATCTGTCTTTTTTTTCATCCATTTCTCTTTGAATGTTTATCTTTGCATGCCCCCCTTTATCTGTTCGTCTGTTTATGTTTCTGTCTCAACGTTTCCTTCAGTAATGCACAGCCATGTACCTTTCAGATTGACATACATGTATATCGTAGGACAGTCGCCCCACCCCCCCCCCCCCCCTCCACCCCAATCCTCACCTCCTACCTGACACAGGTCCCTTCCAGACTCCAGAAAGATCATCTGGTACAATATATAACTTGTGTATACCGCGCCACCCTGAAAGTATTCAGTACATCAACTTATTCCATATGAATGTCGAAACATGTATGTCCTAATAGTATGATTTCCAACGTTGAATGCATGCTCCTTCTTGGTAGATCTGTATGCGGTATTCCCTTGCTATATTCTTTCCATACGACTCTTCAAGGCGGTGCGATAGAGCCATATGATTCCTATTGTTTCTAAAGTGCACGCCGGGATAGGTCCGCCCTAGATTCCCTTAAATTCTCCAAGGAAAGGGACGAAACCCATACTTGACTTCAAAAGGTCAGTATACATGTTCCATGGGTCACCGCTCTGTCGAGACGTATCTTACCTAAATCTATCAGGTTAAAACAGAGAGAGAGACAGAGAGAAAGGAGGATTGTGGGAGGGGGAGGAGACAGGGAGAGAGGGTGAGAGAGAGAGAGAGAGAGAGAGAGAGAGAGAGAGAGAGAGAGAGAAAGAGAGACATACACAGGGATAGGCCTACATAAATGACATAGAGTCGTATGCATATTATCATAAATATAAAATTTTTGTTATATTTGGCCGTCTGATCGAAGTTTTTTCCCAGTGTAGTGTGCGTTTCGTGGAGCCTTTATTGTAGCCCTCGTTACTTAGCCTGTTTTTCTCTCCTTCTGTACTTTGCCTGATTTGTATTCTCTGGCTGCAGCTGGTTCGGCAGCACAAACGACAGAAAACAACAGCATGGGGATGGACGGCAAGTTCGAGATCGACGAGGAGATGGGCTCGAAGAAGGAAAGCGGCTACTACTGCACCATGGGGCAGCTGGTCTTCCTCGCCGTGATCGCAGCCGGACTCATCGCCGGGGTCGGTTGCATGGCCTTCTACCTGCCCGACCGCTCCTGCGAGATAGAGCCCACACCACCGCCCGACAAGGAGCCAACAGAGAAACCCACCGAGAGGCCAGCCACCGAGAAGCCAGCCACCGAGCCGGTGGCCACGGAGGCGATGACCACGGCGATGATGTCCTCGATGGCGCCCACATCGGAGGTGTGGGATGGTCGATTGCCACGTAACCTCATACCACAGAACTACCATCTGACCCTCAAGCCCTACCTTTACGACGAGGTAATCGAAGTCATTGCGAGTGTATTAACGCCTGTCCGTGATTGTGTGTGCTTGTACAGTGCCGTGACATTGTAGGATACTGTAATCTTACGAGAGAGAAAGAGAAAGAGAGAGAGAGAGAGAGAGAGAGAGAGAGAGAGAGATAATGTACTGGATAACTTGCTTGGAATAAATCTGACGCGCTTGTAGAGCCAACATTCTACCCTCTCTGAACACTCATTTCTCAGGATCTTGGCGTCGACAATCGCCGCTTCACTTTTGACGGCCAAGTCTCCATCGTAATGGAGTGCGAGGCCGACACGGACGTCATCGTCCTCCACATCAACAACATCACTATTAAGAACTACGCACTAGCAGAGAAGTCGGGCACCGAGATCCAAATCACGAGATGGGAGGAGGACACCACCTACCAGTTCGCTCGGTTCTACGTCAACGGCATGTTGAAGGCTGGCACGGGCTACGTGCTCGACATCGACTACGTGGGTGAGCTCTCCGACGGGCTCTCCGGTTTCTACCGCAGTAGCTACACGGAGGGAACAGAAACAATGTAAGTGTGCCGCGGCTGGATAGAGCTGAGATAGAAAGGAACATGAGGAGGAGGGGGAGGAGAAGGAAGAAGTGGAGGAGGAGGAGAAAGAAGAAGAGGAGGAGGAGAAAGAGGAGGAGGAAGAGGAGGAGGAGGAGGGGGGGAGGAGGAGGAGGGGAGGAGGAGGAGGAGGAAGAAGAGGAGGAGAACGGGAAGGATAATTGATCTATTGACCCAACTCGGTCTAAAAACTTGTTTTCACTGGGGTCGTGCAATAATAAGGCAATTTAAAAAGAGAAACACACACTATGAATATAACAGAAATAAACATTATTTAGAGTACTTAAAGTAGAAGTGATGAAAGGGGAGGAGAAAGAAGGCAAGGTGGAAGAGACGAGGCGTAAGACAAAAAGGAGGAGGAAGAGAAGGAGGAATATAAGAAAAATGTGAAGCAATACAAGAAGTGGAAACAGTAAGTAGCAGAAATTGGCAGAATAGAGAGAAAAAAAAAGACAAAAAGAATGACAATATAAGTGTACCTGATTTCTATATGGGCTCTAAGTCGGGAAAATTTGATACATATTTGGCAAAACCTAATGAACGTCGCATGTGTTTACCAACACTGGCGATCTTTTCATAAGAAACGTATACTGTTTTATTTGTCCTCTTTGAATGGGTGTCTATGTCCTCGTGACACACTGTTAGAACGTAATTCCGAAGATTGCTCCCTAGACAAACGGCTACTCCATTTACTCCATGTCTCATAGTTCTGACCTCCCTACAGTGTTACGGCGTTCCACTCACCACTTGGCACCGGTTGTTCCTAAGTAAACACGGTAGATTAGATTATAGCGTGCTTGATATTAATGCATGGGCAATAAAACGGTTTAAAATTGGGGGAAAAGGTAGTGAAGAAGTAGAGGATAAAGGCCGTGTTTATCAACTTTTCAGAAATTTAAACACCATTTAAAAAAATGGTGCGTTTATCAACTCCAAAGGCCTTTACGAACGCGTTTTCAAACGCGTTTCCAAACGCGTTTAAATTTCGGTGCGTTTATCAACTCGATCGCCCAATTCGAAAACCGGCCTTGTCACCGAAAACAAGTGGTTTAAACGCGTTTCAAAACAGCTTTGCGTTTATCTCGCTTCTTTAAACGCGTTTAAAATTTAAACGCGTTTAGGATCGTACAAATTTGCGTGTTTCAAAACAGCTTTCCAAACCCCCTAATCAAAACACCTTTGCGTTTATCAACTCGTTTAAACGCGTTTAAAAAAATTAAAACGCGTTTGGAAACCTTAATTCTACCCCAAAAAAGAGTTGATAAACACGCCCTTTAAAAAGCCAAAAATGAACAGGAATAGGGGGCCATGAAGAGAAAGAGAAGAATGTGGAAAAGAGTAGGAAGAATATGGTGTGGATAAGTAAGTAAGGGAGGGTGGAAGTGGAGACGAGTAATGAGCTGCTAAAATGTAACCCGCCGCTCATGAGTAACTTGCCGCTTAAGTTACTGAAAAAATATATCACGTGAGGGACCATCTTTTTCTAGTGACTTTGGCGGCAAGTTACACTTCATGGGCAGGTTACACTTTAGCAGCTCAACAAACGATGCTATTCCTGTTTAAGTTGATGCTAGAAGTTGTGCCTGTGTATCAGACAAATATATCACTATTCTAACTGTTCTAGGGTGGCGCCGGAACCACAAACAATTATTGATCGGCTTTATCCACTTGTATCTCCTTTGTATTCAACCTAGGCAGTGTAAGGTCCGTAGTGTATTCCCTGGCGGTTGTCATCTTACTAGTGTTCATGTGAATGTTGATATATGTTGGAGTATAAAACCCACCTGAAGAACAGACTGTGTCTGAAATGGGCCACATTCACGACCGATCATAAAAGGATGTTCCGGTCTAATTTAAAGTTGCTCTCAACAATAACAGAACCAGCTGAGAAGCCTTGCAAATGTAGTTTGAATGAAATCGGAGAAAAAGAAGAATGTCATTATTGTTTCAATGATGCATAGATCGGTATTTTTTTGGAGGCACATTCGTCACGAGGCTGTGGTATCATAGGCGCACTTTCCCGCATGTTGTGATATCCACAATTTTAAATGTTTTCTCCAATAATATAGTCTCCATATGTTTCGCTCCAATTTGTAATGATGATAGCATGTTACTGCATGTTAGGACGCACCTTAAAAAAGTATTTTGTGTCTTAAGTAGAGCAGCCGCTTTTCTAGCGTGGAAAGGGTAAAACCAGTCTCAATCACCAGTCCCATCCTTCACCCCCTTTCCCTAGATGGTTAGCTACTTCCCAGATGCAGCCCACCGACGCCCGCCGCGCTCTCCCGTGCATGGACGAGCCCGATCTTAGGGCTATCTTCTACACGGAGATCATCCACCGCAACGACATGGTCGCCCTGTCCAATGGCATCGAGATCTCCGAGATCCCCGTCGACAGCAACTGGACTACCACCAAATTCAAGGCGACGCCGAAGATGCCCACCTACCTGCTCGCGTTCGTCGTCGGCTATTTTAATAAAACCCAGAAGTATACCGAGAATGGCGTGAGGGTGAGTTCCGCTCGTTTTAGTTCGCGTAGTAAAATAAAGACTGTCGATATCGGCACCACTGTAGAGTCCTACTTGAGGTGTCCCCAAGACATCAACAGGAGATATGCTTAGCTTGCGGCCACTACCTTGCGTACAGTATAATGCGCGCAAATGTGTTTTCCTATCCCGCGAATTCGATCAAATATGATAGTATAACTAAAGCGTGACCATAACCTTAACCCTAGTACTAATTTGCGCAAAGTCATGATTTCTATGTCATTTTTAAATCGGCGTCACGAAGTTCTTTGGCACGTGAATTGGTGCATGCTTGTATTATTGCATGTATGCAATGGTGTCCCCTACACGAATTATGTCATTGCAGACACCGCAGTGCTGGCGATGTAGGCCTACATCTCCTAAAGTTACAAGGGATGATCGGCGATACCAAACCTATTTTATCTGCAACGTGATTTATTTGTCAACGAGCAAAATACTCACGTATGCGCTCATGTTACGAAGGATTATGGAGTTGTGATAAATCTAATATGAAAAAGAAAATGAAGACAAATATGAAATGAGTCGATTTGATCTTAAGAACGGGAGTTATTTCTTGACCGCAGTGCAAAAAAAAATTTCAACGCGTTTGAGGCACATCCGCTGATTCCCCCGTATTATGGATATCAACCTTAATAATAATTGGAGGTTTCATCTGATCTCTCCCATTCTCTTTTACCATCCCTTCTTCTCATCTTCTCTACGTCCCTACTCATCTCCTGTCCCTTCCTTACCCTTTCATCCGCTCTCACGGTATATTCTTTCCCCGTCCCTCTCATCTTATATACGTCCCCTCCCACCCCACCCTCCTATCTCATGCTCCCTTCTCTCCTCCTCTTTCACCCCCTCCCTCCAATTTTCTCCACCTTACCCCCTCATGTTACCCCCTTTTCTCTTGCCCCTGCTTGCCCTTTCATGTGCGATCCTGTAGTTCCGCGTTTGGTCCAGGCCAGAAGCTGTTGAATCCACTAGATACGCTCTGGACATTGGAGCTAATATCACCACCTACTTCGAGCAGTACTTCAATACCGAATTCCCTCTTGAAAAGCAAGGTAAGTAGACAAGTAATATTATTGTGTCTAATGTGTGTGTTTTATGGTGTGGTGTTGTTAGGCCTATGTGTGTGTGTGTGTGTGTGTGTGTGTGTGTGTGTGTGTTTGTCTGTGTGTTTGTGTGTGTGTTTGTGTACGTGTATGTATGTACGTGAGCGAGTGAGTGTATCTAGACGACCTTTTATTATTTTATTGTTATTTGTCGTTGTTAATTTCATAATGTTGGTGTATGTTTGTGCTATTTATGTATGCTCTGTAAAGTTTGTCACACAGGACATGTTAACTTGGTTGCCAAGCGCAATGAAATTTATTACGCGCGATGTGACATATTTGTCAGTATCATATTTTTAAAAAAATGTCCAATTCCGTCGCCTCACGCAGACATGATAGCTGTGCCTGACTTTTCGGCTGGAGCTATGGAGAACTGGGGCTTGATCATCTATCGTGAGACTGCCCTCCTCTATGACGATAAGGTCAACTCAGCCAGCAACAAGCAACGTGTTGCCGTCGTTGTCTCCCACGAGTTGGCTCATCAGGTTAGAAACTTGCCTTGATTCTTCTTGATTCTTCTTTTTCTTTTCCTTTTTCTTCTATTACTTCTTCTTATTCTCTTTCTCTCCTACTTGCTGTCATTCTCCTTCTTATTTTCTTTCTTATTTTCATTCTAATTATTCTCTTCTTCTTCTTCTCCTTCTCCTCTTTCTTCTTCCTTTACTTTTCTTCTTCTTCATCTTCTTTTTCTCCTTCTTCTTCTCACTCTTCCTTTTTCTTCTTCTCCTTCTTCTTCTTCTCTCCTTCTTCTTTGTCTTCTTCTTCTTCTTCTTCTCCTCCTCCTCCTCCTTCTTCTTCTACCATTCTTCTTGATAGTTAATGAACACTCCCTTTACGACTACTATTTTGGCATTTCATCGATATCGTTACACACTTTAGTCTACTGTACAATAATGTAGTCGATGTTATTGATGTTACTGCTGTTCTTAACTTGATATTCGCCAGCGAGCCAGTGTTACACCAACCATACAACTTCCAAAGAGTCCAACCTTCGTCTCGGAGAGAAGGAATTAACGGTTATGGTAATGTTTGTGTTCCCCTCTACCCCAGTGGTTCGGTAACCTGGTGACGCCTATCTGGTGGGATGATCTGTGGCTGAACGAGGGGTTTGCCAGCTACGTGGAGTACCTAGGAGTAGACTACACCGAACCAACCTGGGAAATGGTAAGCCGCCGATACCGACCCGTCTTCATCTTTCATCAATTCCTTCAGCTGAATATCAGTTACACCATGCGAAGTGCAATACACTTCCCTCCACAATTAACTATGTCTTGCATGACCAACCGTAACTATTGATGAACCATTGATTTCAAAGACATAATAAAAATATATATTTTTAGATGTTTATTCGTCAATTGACAATGTTGCTGTTCTATTTCTTGACAGTTATTTCGTGTTTTTGTAAACTACTAATTTTGTCGAATATGATTATTAACAAATATATACGTGATATGCATGCTTGTAAAAAAAACATACTTCTGTTAAATGTACGGAATATGCAATAAAAAGCCCCAGTGGAGGGGAAACATACTAGTAGAAACAGTAATGATAATAGAAATATATGATTCAATTAGTATCATCACCGACATCGGGACTAGTGGAAATCATCTTGACCTCTTGTCGTTCTGTTTTTTCTTCTGGTCAGACGGAGCAGTTTGTTGTTGCAGACCTGCAGGATGTCTTTGAGCCGGACTCGCTCGGCACATCTCACCCGGTCCGTGTGCCGGTCAACTCCCCTGATGAGATCAACGAGATCTTCGACTCCATCTCTTACAGCAAGGTGCGCCACAAAATTCTCTCACTACCACGAGCTCATGACTAACTTACAAATCAATAAGCTCTGCACACTTTGGCACTGAGAGGCTTAAAGTTACAGTCAACTGGCTTAGCCCTCTGTAGATTACGCTGTAAAACCTGTACCCAGGCTGTTCCTAGAATGCAGTTTCCAGCCAAGACCCGGCCAAGGGCTATATCCAATGACAACGCTTATATGGCTCTATTGAAAGCCTTATAGCTAGCTAACTTGGCCAATCATAATGTAGTTGTAGTAACACTTTTAGAGAAGAGAATGATGTTGATGATACTGCTACCACAACTACGTTTGGTATCGGACATTAGTGTTGTCGTTTTGATTCACACACAATTATTTAGACACATTTACATACATTCTATAGCGGAGATGTTTGTCTAAAAGTGAAGAAGTGAACATTTACTGCACTTCCCATTCCCTGTGTTGTGCAAAAGCCAATGGAGAACAGACATTATGTCATCCATTTTGATGTTCGTTTCTGGTTACAAGCAACGTCGCTCTCGCGAAGTTTCGCTGGTACGACGTTGTCTAAATGGTTATACAGTTGTCGTAGGCACTCTCAATGCGATTCGCCACCTCGGGTTGCTCCGCCCAGAAAGTGTAGAACCACTTAAATCTGTTACCCTCTCCTCTCTTTCTCCCTCCTCTGGTTTCTCATGTGACATCCTCTTTTAGTACTCATTCGATTTCTGCCGTAGAAACGCTAACTTGTACATTTCTCTTTCCTTTCCACTACGCCCTCACCCCCATGCCCCTAACCCAGGGAGCCTCTATCATCCGGATGTTGAACAACTTCCTCACCGAGGAAGTCTTCCTGGACGGTCTCAGCTACTACCTCAACACCCACAAGGAAGGCAACGCCGATTCCGACGACCTCTGGTTTGCGCTCACAAGGGTAAGGCCATGGTCACAACCAGTGCATGTTTATGCACAAGTGTCCGCAGCTTGCGTTTAGTCCAGATACTGGCCGTATTTTATCGTCCGCCTCTTCTCCCACACGCATTACGCCACTGATTCACATAGTACGCACACCGCGCCAGACCACTGATTGCGCGACTCCACGAATCTGTCCGCCCGCGAAAAAATGGTTTTAGTAGCTGAGAAAGTGGAGGGCAGACAAATACATCTAGTTGTGCGTGTCCGCAATGCGTATGTACGTATACAGCGCTTCAACTAAAACCGTCCAGGCAGTGGACTGCTTGCGTTAGGTGCTGGCCAGCATGAGTGCGGCTATCATGCACGCCACCTTGTAGATCAGATGATAGTCCAGATACTGGCCGTATTTTATCTTCCGCCTCTTCTCCCACACACATTACGCCACTGATTCACATAGTACGCACACCGCGCCAGACCACTGTGATTGCGCGACTCCACGAATCTGTCCGCCCGAGAAAAATCAGGGTGATTTTTTTTTGTATGTGATGCGCCACCAACGTTCGTTGCCGGCGGATTGCTAAATACAGTCCAGGGGGTGGACTAATCAGATGACCGCAGGGTGTGCGGCTATGTATGTTGTCCAGATTGCACGCCCACTGCCCCGTAGATGTTCGGTGAACGCGCAACTACCGCGCTATAAACTTGGGTCTGGGTATCTTGCCAAACCTTGCAGACATCACAAAATGAACCTACACCTTAGTGCTCTTTGTTCGAAAAAGAAAAAGATGAACTTCTTTCCCCTTTAGACCTTTAGGCCCGGTCCCAGTGACATTTAGGATGGATTGCGCATAAATTGCGGATAAAATTTGATTACAGACGCTAAACATCCGCAATATTCGTAAAGTATGCTGTTTTAAGACGGTTATTTTCCGCACATGTCCGTAATCATCCGCAAAGGCACATTTTTCCGTTCCCAGGACTTTTGGGCTGCCCAAAACTCCTGGGAGCGGAAATCATCCGGTTTATATGCGCAATGCATACGCAATGCATACTCAATGTATGCGCTGAATTTTCGCAGTTATCCTGTGATATCCGCAACGGACATGGGATTGCGGATACGTAGCGGACTGGGATAGAATGCGAAATGCCTAATACGACTTTGTACCAAGCTATAATAATTTATAAAGAATACTTACAGACTGGTCACGAATAGTGCGTTTGTATTACGACTGTTTCGCGAACAATTACTATACAAATGTTACAGAAATGAAATTTGACCGCCATATTAAGAATAGTTGTGTAGAATATAGGATGTTGCCATGGATCATCACGGACATTTGATAGTTGCAGCCATCCAACAACATAAAAATCCCGGATGTCATTGCCATATTGCCCCTGCCACTTTAATTGTGTTTTTGTTAATAAAAGTATAACCCCCCCCCCCCCCCACCGTGTGTCGCCAGATAGAATATTACACTTATACCATGGACGTACCTAATTCCAGATAGTGCAGAGCTATAATAATCATAGCTTATCACCTCAACGAGATTTTACAAGAGGTTGGAATTATTTTCAGGTATTCGTTGACAGACGGACACACACACAGACACACATACAAACATGCACACACGGACACTTATGGAATATGCCCATACACTTCAATACACATACATACTCCTTTCATATTAACCATACATCATTGTTTCATGTGGAAGAGGTAAATTAAGCCAAAGGCTCGATTTATGTTTGTATCCCCTCTTAAACCCCATCAATATCCTCATATTCTTTTGAGAATTGCTATTCGATGTGAAGCTACATTTTGAATTTGATTTTATTAAAAAATTGTAATATGGTATTTTATAACGTTTTATGTGTTAACAAGTAATTAATAGTGGAAAATAAATTTTCATGATCGGAAAACACAAAAACTGATAAAACAAAAATAAGTATTAAATCTCAGTACCTTCTTTAATTTTGTTCAAGATCAACATTTTGAAAAAGCATTAACATGTATATAAAAGTGTAACATCGCATGCAAAACATCAAATAAACAAGTGTATTTTACGTAACGCAGATAAATAAGACATAAAACATCGAAACAAACATTTATTATCTTTTTTCATTGATACTATATAAAAGATAAGGTAATATGGTTCTATTTCTGAACTAGCCCATTCATTCATGTGGTCTTAAAAAAAAAACATTCATGAACTTTCCATGGAATGAAAACAAAAATTTTAAAAAAAATATTCTTTTCTGTTCATCTTCGCTGAAGAGTGGAGTGCTCTTTTTTTATATGGTCTCGATTCCAATGTATCACATTCGCAATGCGACCGTTGTTTCCACACAACGTGCGCATTGCATTCTCTATGCATACGTAATACTTCCGCAATAATCGTTTAGCATCCTATTTTTGTCCGCAATACATGTGTTATACTTCCGCATTACTTTCGTTACATTTTCGCAATGTCTGCAGTACATTCCACAATTTTACAAGCAATATCCCTCGTAAAATAGCATTCGCAAGGTAATTCGTTTTTATTCGTGATATTTCCGCTTTTGATCGCAATTTGTTCGCTGTACATCTTTTATGTATCCGCAATTTTAAAGCGGATTTTTTTATTTCTTCTGCCAAATTTAATGCGGATGACAACGAATGACCGAAATTTGTATTCGCAATTCATGCGTAATTCAACTTCCCCCCAGTGGGACCGGGCCTTCATGATGTTGCGCTATATAAAATAGGCTATTTTGTTCCTATCTCTGGTATGAGTATGTGCACTACCCCTCTCTTGTTCTTCCCCAGGCCGATGAGAACGTTGGAGGCAATGACGTCAAGAAGATCATGGACACCTGGACGCTCCAGATGGGCTACCCCGTGGTCGACATCCGCCGCATCAGCTCCACTCAGTTCAACGCCTCTCAGGAACACTTCCTCGTCAACCCCGACGGAGGCGTGGACGATCGCTATGGCGATGTAGGGTAAGCGCGGTGAGGGCGGGGCGGGGCAGGGCTGGCAGGGCGGGGCAGAACGGGGCAGGATTAATCAGGATGCTGGTAAATAGTGGTGATGGGTTAGGGTGGGGTCGTACAGCCACATCAGATAACACGATTTTCCCATGATTCGGCAGTCGCATACTGAAAATGTTACGCTTCCTTCTTGTACAAATCCAAAGACCGGATCCTGCTCATCGAAGAGTCGTTTGACAACTCGGACAGTGTTGCCTGCTGCTGCCTGAACATCCTCCGTAGTTTACTGCTGAAATCCACTACTTCACCACGGGGGAGCTGACTGGGGTCCGCCCCCACATTTTAACCTATAAAGAGAAAGAGAAGAAGAAGTGGAAGGAATTTGAAAGGAGGACAAGGAAGGGATACAGAAAATTAGAATGAGAAGAAGTAGGAGAAGCAGTATTCCACAAGGAATTACATGTACCACGAAGCCATCTATTCTCGCTGCCAGGAATCTACACTGAATCTAGCTATTTTCTTCCCGTTCGTTATGCTGATCTTAATTTCAATAGCTAACGCAATCATGATTTATTTTTTTCTCACAGATGGCTTGGACAAATAGTATTGTAATTTGGCTTACTATTTTTTGCACTCACAGTGCAGATGCAGAGAAACCACATATTTCGCATTTTAAATGTAAATTTTCTCATCTCTCTCCCTCTTTCTCTCTCTCTTCCTACCTGTCTCTGCCTCTCTGTCTGTCTCTCTCAGCTACCTGTGGTACGTCTATCTAACCTTCACACAAAAAACAGGCTTGAACACCGAAATGCCCGAAGCCGTCTGGATCGAGAAGGAGCCATGGGGTAAGCATGAGCTGCGGTGTTGCCCTCATCTCTGGGGTGGTTTTCTGAAGAAAACTTAAGTCCCAAACTGTCTTAGCTCAGTCTGACCTAAGTCAGTTGGTATTCTGACAGAAAAATGCAGAGCAATGTGTGGGCAAAGGGGAAAGGGGGGGGGGGGGGAGGGTGTAGGGACTGTATTCCCCAATCCTGTTTGAAGTGCGCCACAATTGAATTATATATTTCTTTATAGTATATGATATGCGAACAAAAAAAATATAACAAGCACAATGTTCTACCACAGGAAACTTGGAAATAAGACTAGTGCATAGTGACTCTATCTACCGGAATGTATCAAGTAGTGATTGCCAATTTACCATGTTTTCTTTGTGACTGTGTGTGTTTGCCATGCATATATCTGTCATATAGATGTGATCCGAGCTATTTCTCTGTCTGTTTTCCTATATTGTACCTGTATGACTAATACAATGTTAACATACAAAATTGTTTATACGGAGAACTTGTCTTTTCTAGGTGTCCACCTATTCATTTTTTATTGTTATTATTGAAGATATTGATCTCAGACAGTGAGGCCCAGCTCGTGATTTACATGATACACTAACGCAGACATACGATTTAAACAGGAAGAGTTAAAATCAAATGTGGTGTTATTATACAATGTCATGTAAACTCGTAGTCCGACCCCCCCTCCCCCCCAAAAAAAAAAAATGAATAAAAAATAAAAAATGAATGAATAAGAAAATGAATAAATTTCTATAAAACATAGATAAATGAATGACAAAAGAATAATGATAAATACAAAAAATAATATAAATTAATCAAACAGTGAATGTAAGAACAGTACTTCAATTTTTTTTAAGTATGGCCTGGCTTCCATCCTGTCGGGCATTGCTGATCCAAACTTAAAAATAGAGTCTAATATTCTAAGACTAGTCAGTTTCCTTTTGCTATAGGGGGAGCTTGAGGAGAAATTGAGAATGATAAATTTACTGCAGCCTGACCCCTTCATTGTATAGTTTAGTTTAGAAATGCTCAACAGCCTGGAACACATGTTTTATGTAGTAAAAAGAGTAGCTCTGTTTTTTTTTTGTTATTCAAAAGTATGGGATTCATGATGTGTGAAATGATATTTGTACTTTGATCTCTCATGATCTGTGCAGCACTGATGAACTATTCAGCCGATATGATGCCTGGCGATTGGTTCTTGGCAAACATCAGGCAGTATGGCTTCTACAGGGTCAACTACGATGATGAGAACTGGGCGTTGCTAAGCCAACAGCTGGAGACTGGTCATGAAGTAATTGTTTGTCCCTTTTTAAATTAATTCATAAGATTCCCCGAAATTTCGTTATGATGATTATAACGTGTAAAATAATGGTAATAATGATGATGATCATAACAATAGCGATATGTTACCTTATAATGAGTGCCCCCCTCTCCCTTTCTCTGTCCTTCTCTTTGTGTCTCTCTGTCTCTCTATCTCTCTCTCTCTCTCTGATTGGTTGATGCATGCATGATATAACTTTTAAAGGTATAAAGGGTAGAACATTACTGGTTAAGACAACGCGACCCATCATCACTGAAGTGCCGTTCTCTCCATAACCACTGGTCCCATTCTTTACCACTTCTACCCCCCATTTTTAGAAATGAAGGATGTAATAAGAATAAGATAGGATAATAATGTGAATATTGTAATTTACTAGGTGTTCCCGGTCGAGAATCGCGCGCAGCTGATGAACGATGCCTTCAGCTTGGCCCGCGTGGGGCGCGTGTCGTACCCCATTGCCCTCAACCTCACCTTGTACCTGGACCAAGAGGACGAGTACGTGCCATGGGAGTCTGCCCTGGGGGGTATAGCATACATCCGGGACATGTTCAGCAGATACTCCGGCTATGGCCCGCTCGAGGTATTTCACCCAACCCCTCCCCGGGCCCCTCCCCCTCCCATCTCTCTTATTCACCACCACCCCTCCCCCACCCCACCCATCGACCAATACGCCATTACTTTCATATTCAGCACCAAATAGTTGCTATGGTATCTTCGAAGTGATACCAGTTTTCATGCTGGTTTTATGAAGATGCTAAGATATATCCTGGATATGTTTAGCAGATACTCCGGTTATAGGCCACTCGGGGGTATTACCCCCGATCTTTCTTAACCCCTCCCCCTTTTCCTCCTTGTCCATATTTCAATAACGCTTACATCATATCGATTTAGGATTTGCTTTCTAAGCTGAACACTGCGTTGCCGGCTTACATCTCATACTTCCTCTTTTGAAATTGTTCAAGTTCAAGAAAGGTCCATTCATGTGACATTTGGCAGCCGTGGGAGACTGACAGTCATTTCCATCGTATGAATATTTTGAATACATTGAGATGGTAACAATACCATTTAATAACATAAAATTACAGTTTAATTTAAGTATACAACAAGCAGATCTAGAATAAAACACATTGTTGAATTGAATTGTCAATTACCGAAATATACCCCTATATTATCCCGTTTGCACCACAAGAGTAAAGTGAGGTCATGCTACAAACAATACTATTGGTCAATGCAAGTTTTGAGTGAAAATACAATTTCAGTTGAACGTCTTGGTTGTTCTTTCTTGTAGAGGTACATGCGCGCGCAGATCAAACCTTTGTACACGGATCTTGGCTGGAACGACTCACCAGAAGACGAACACTTGAGGCAGTATGTATCATTAATATAATGTATGTACGTATGTGTGTACGTGTGTGTGTGTGCGTGTGTGTGTGTGTCACTCACTCACTCACAAAAAAACTATACAGATGTGCGTGGTTGTGTGTGATTGCATGCGTGTGTGTGTGCATTGTGTGTGTGTGCGTGTGTGCTGAAAATATATTGAAAGTTTTGGAAATATGTAATGCAATTTTAACAAGTGGGAAATACAAAGGGAATGTATATGACTTCTACTCAGTGGATGTACAGGAATATAGTATTTCATTGAAGATTTTTGAAAATACAATGTTACTCAAAGATCTCCAATCCAGAAAGCTGTATGAAGTATTTGTTACAAAATTACAAGAATTATACACTTTACGAATTAAAGATAATCTTCATGATTTCACATTTTCAAAGAAAGAGATTACAGATATTTTTCTAAGACCACGAAGTACAACACTTCTAACAAAAGTCAGGGAATTTCAATATAAATTACTGCATGGAGCTATCTATACAAAAGAAAACCTTTTTATGTTCGGGTTTGTTGATAATAATCAGTGTTCCTTTTGTGGCATTAAGGTAGAAACGTATCAACATGTATTCTGGGATTGTGTGTATATCAAACCTTTATGGCAAAAAGTTATAGAAAGATTGGAAGCGATAGTTTTTGAAAATGCAGAGTGGATAGATATTCATGTAGGTATCAAGGGAAAAGATCCTAATATAAAATGTTGCAATACAGTCATTTTTATCTTAAAATACATTATTTTTCGATCTAGATCGGAGGGTGTAATTCCATCTCATGAGGTAATATTTAAAAATTATTTTAAAAAAAACGGAATATCGGAATGAAGAAAAAGAAATTGCTTTAAAAAGAAACAAGTTAGGATTACATCTGTTAAAATGGGAGAATGTTACCTTTTAAGAAATAGCACATAAGGTTAGAGTGGTGTGTGTGTGTGTGTGTGTGTGTGTGTGTGTGTGTGATTTTTGCGTGTGAGTATGTATGTGAGTGTGTATGTGTGTGTGTAGGGGGATGGGGTGGACTTACATGTTTTGTGTGGAGGTGGATTTATATGTTCGGGGGGGGGGGGGTATCAGAAAAGATTTCATTCTTATGTATTATGGAATTGCTTTATTATCATTACTATTATACATATCTATTAGTATTATGATTATTATTCTATTTAATAGGAATATAATTTATAAGTTGCATATTCAGATAGAATATGGCACATATATATTGTGTTTATATACAAGTGGTATATCATACTTTATTGTGTTTATTGAATCAATAGAAATATTACGTTTATGGATTTGTAATTCTGTTATAAAGTGAAATTGTTTATTTCATTATGTGAATGAAATCAAATAAAGAATATGGAAAAAAAAAGTGTGTGTTCGTGTGTGTGCGCCGCGCACTTATGAGTGTATGTATTTACTAATAGTGTATTGCATAGTATTGTAATGCGCACGTTTATCGATTCCGCTTGAAATATTAGGGAATACTAGTATCGTGGTTGCACTAGCACTTAATATAATTCCGCTGAAAGTCAGTTTCCAATTATTTTTTGGAAGTTTTTATACAGCATTTTCTTCAATTTTCAGTGTGTTTTCTTTTTAGTCTATTTTGTTTGACCTGCATAAAAGGCTACCCCGTCTTTAAGACTCATTAATGTGAATATCATTCCTCCTCTTTCTGCACCTAGATTTAACCGAGTCAACGCCATTGGAACCGCCTGTCGGTACCGCGAGCAGGACTGTCTTGACAAGGCCTCAGAACTCTTCCATGAATACATGGCGAACGATGCGAACGCCTCGTATGCCGGGCTGCCAGACTACAGTGTGAACCCGTAAGTCAGATAAAAATTCATTACTGAACCATAGTAATAGTAAAATTGCTCCTTGTGATGTTTCCATGGTAAAAGTGTCAGACAATACTATTTAAGAAATTATTAAACTTTCGATAATACCATGTTGTTGATATCCTAATAAAGCCCATTCATTTCAGTGAAGTTTGTATGGCAAAGTAGGCCTATTCCTGTAAAACCACGTGGTTGTATGACCATAGTCGTTATTCGTTTCCCTTTGAAGCCCGTCAATTTCTTATAACAGTGATGTTTCCGTTCAATGCTTAAGTATTACCGTTCTATGTGCCATGAGGTTGTATTTTTTTCCATTGCTGTCGTTGATATTGCTTTGACCCTCTGTGTGACAGCTAAAGTGCTGCTCTATGGAACACAAATGGCACAAACATAGTTAAAGCCGCTCCATTTCTTAAAACATTGATTTTCGTTTTGTATGGCAAGGTAATAATATGAAATAGAAAGAAAAACGGCAAATGTAACGATTTATAAATACCAAGGCGGTCAGTCGCTTTGCTGGAGTGGAGAAACCCTAGGCATCGAATTTGGCATTATACCACCAGCGGTAGCCATCGGGAAATGTCCTCCGTGTTAACGCGCAGTACCTTAATAAAGTCCCTCCTCCTTAAAGAGTGCCCCCCTCTATCCAACCCCAGCATCTCCCCCAACCTGAAGACCAGCGTGTACTGCTACGGCATCCAGGAGGGCGGGCAGGAGGAGTGGGACTTCGGATGGAAGAAATACGAGGATACCAACGACGCGGCGGAGAAGTCCAAGTGGCGTTCCGCCCTCTCGTGTTCACAGGCACCATGGATCCTCAGCAGGTCAGTGACAAGGCGTGATGTTACATCATGAAGACACGAACGATCAAATACCAGTTGTTAAAAACATTTTTTTTTTTACATCCTTCCACACTTAAAAAAAAATAGTTAAAACTCGAATCATGTTTAAGTTCAAACATCTTATAATCAAATGATTTCAAATTTAAGAAGGTTTTGTGCCATCTCATCAATTCATACTTTTGTATTAATCAATGTAATATTCAATAGGTTTTTCACTTTTTGACAAATATGAGTGTGTATTTTGATCGTTAATTCAAAACACAACAATGCCCCTTGTGCACCATATATGTTAATCCACAAGGTCTTTTCTACCAGAAGCATCATGACTTAATGACACTGTGATGGTGGATTGGCAGATGTGATGCACAATGGACATTGTTGTGTTCTGAATTAATCATCTGATACCCACATAAAGTTTGTTCCTGGTCCGTCAAAAACATGAAATCTCGTGAAACATTTAAAATATTAATTCAAGAATATCGATTGATGAAGTGTTTCGAAATATGCTCCCTCCTCATTTTTTTTTAAATCAAAAATTATATAATTTTACTTTGTTTGATGGTAAATTTCAGCTTGATACAAGGTGTAACTGTTTTGATATTATTTTTCAGAAGTATCATATGTTCTTTTAACATCTAGTACGTAAAAAATAGTACGAATTAAGACCAATTGGCTCTTTAAGATAAAAGGTAGTCGTGGTTATAATAAAAGCGAGCCGTAAATTTTGGCAGGGGCATTTGGTCTTCGTCACTATAAGGATTTTATTTCATTTCAGCGATTTTATCATTTTCATGACTACACGGTTTCCTGAAATCAAACAAGAATAGGACCCATGGTCATATCAGAATGACACTTAGTTGATTCACAGTTCCTATAGTCTTCGTGACTTCTTCCCCTAACATGTGAAAACAAATGTCTGCATGAAAGAAGTCATTCAGTGATGTAGGCATGAAATAAAGAAGAGGTGCAGTATACATAACTGTAGTAGCTAAAATACCACTTGTTTTTCATTTATCGTATTCTTAACGTCCAACTTTTTCACATCAAGTTTAGCTTTACATGCATAAACGACATTATTACGTACAGTATATAGTACTGTCTAACCGTTTGTCCTGTTCGTGTGATAAAGCATGCTTTTCTAATAGATGATTGAGAAACTTGTTCATGATCAGCTCACTAAATGAATTGTCATTCATCTCTCTCTCTCTTGTTGTAAGGTACCTGGAGTACTCACTGGATGCCGATAAGGTGCGAAAGCAAGATTCATCCTACGTCATCCGTTACGTATCCCAGAATTACGTCGGACGATCTCTGGCCTGGGACTTCTTGAGGAATGAATGGGACACGTTATTTGAGTTGTAAGACACCCCCCCCCCTCTCATCATATTATTTAATGTTAGACATGATCTGGAACTTGTATTATTAATATTTGCGATTTGAGGAAAGAAAGTGATATATGCTTACATTTGCATAATTAATCAATAATAAACGGATTTTAATTGCCATCTAAAATCTACTTATGGCTGACCCATGATTTAGTGTTTTTTGTTATCACGTTTACATTTTTACATTTAGACCGTTATTTTTCTTTTTCACCTTTTGAATGAATAGCCTATTGAATCGTACAACGTTGCTTTATTTTGTAAACTTGAATTAAAAAAAAAACATTTCCTGTGAATTATTGATATTTTGTACGGGAATTAGACCCCCTTTTCACGTTTCTTCTTCCTAATAATTTCTACTTTCGTCTTTGCGATATACCACAGCTATGGCGGGAGTTCATTCTCGTTTGGTAACATTATCGCGGAAGTGACCGCAGATTTTAACACTCAACTTGAATACGACGAGGTACGTATAAACTATACTCATAATTTTCACCTTTAAATAGCCATTGTAGCACTCTTTAAGTAAACATTTTCATCATCTCTTTTGTTTTCAACTAGTGCTGTTCTAATGCATTGTTTTATTGTGCTGAAATTCTTAAATTCACCTCCTTCGTGTTTCCATTCATGTGCACCGTGTTGCATTATAAGGCGGTAGTGGGCTTTTGAATTATATTTCTGCTCATGTGGAAATGTTTTGCGATATGTTTTTTTCGTCCTTTTTTGAGTGTTTCTATGCTATATATTTTTGCGTAAAGCGAAAAATTGATGTTTTTGCTTTTCTTATAGCCAAACCAGCAATCGTGTACACACATCCAATATCCGTTTGGTGTTTCATGTTGTGTCCAGAAATCAGCTAAACGCTTGCGATTGAGGCGGTAACAACGTGACGCTGTTATTTTCGCGCTCCACAGATGAGCCAAAAGAACATATCGCCTAAATTTCCACTTTTGCATTACTCCTTTAGCACTACGGCATACAAACTACCTCCAGATTGAAAATGTACCACGCTTTTATAGAGCTGACACCCATTCAAATGTAGAAGTAATTTTCATGTCCATCTATCATGGCACTTTGATATTCGTTGCATTGTTACGCGCCTGATTGTTATGTTTATAGATTAGCCTATATACATGTATACTCTTATTTGGCAAGTTTTCTTGGTTTCTTCTTGTCATATGTGGCGGTGAACTGTATGTGTGATCATGGTGATGGGAAGCTAATCCGTTTGATTTATTTCCAAGCATGTTGCATCGTGGGCATTTTGTATCAGTTATGCGATTTCTGGTGTCTCTGTAATAAGTATAGAGGGGCATTTTCCTGTAGATTTATCAATATTTAAATGTTGTTTTATTGTTTAGTTTGTTTTAGTTTGTGAGATGCAAATTTCTAAAGATTTATTCTAGTCCATGTTGGTAGGAAAGTAAAATTGTGTATCAAGAATTGTAGTCTGCATGTAATGCCAAGCGTAGATACAATGCCTGCAACTTCCTCTAACAGTGGATAACTTATGGAAAACTCAAATATGTATGTGCAATTTATTTTTTCTCTGTGATAATTGGAATTAGAGTAATCTAGTTAACACAATGTATGCTAGATTTAACATCCCATATGGATAGCATAGGCGTCAACAGCTGCTTACACACAAGGGGTTGATCAAAGGGACTGGAGAGACTTAACCTCTCTCTGCAGGTGAAAGTATTACATTTTTGTACATTCAACAGGTCTAAAGTGCCTCATTCATCTAGAAATGATTACAACAGTTTACTTTTTGAGCAATGATATGACTATTCGGACACACTTCAATCAACATTTCTTCTCTAAGCATCCCGAAATATATTTCACGTCACTACACATTATTTTCTCCCAATCACATAAGCATTGTATATATAAAACATAATTGACACATGTATGTGTCCTGTATTCTTCAACATTGTTACTTGTTTATCATATTGCGAGTGAGAATTATTAGATATTGAATGTGGTGTTACGTAGACTCATATTCATTCAATGTGCATGTTTTGTTATAAAAACAAATTTTGTATTCAAAAGACAAATCATTTAAAAACAGTTGTGTACTCAAGGCTTCCATTATGACGCAAGCCATTTTAGATCATGATTATCATCTGTCATTCCATATAATCACACGCTTATGTGTGAGGTTCATCATTACCGAGGCAAATATCATTTTTCCCAATCAAGATGGGAAATTCTTGTTAAATTTAGACACAATAATGATAAATGAATGATTTCATGACTTCTCAGCAGTATAACAACCACTGCGGTTAATCAGCACAATGATTCTTGTGTAACTGGGGGTCTTCATATTAAATCTTCTAAATAGAACGGGGAAAGAGAGAGGAAAATGTTGTTCGGGGAAGTGTTGTGAACAGTCAAACCTGTTACAATGACCATTGCCTCGAAAGATCCTTCACAGACTGATACGGAAGTAACAACTTACAATAATGACATATGGACCAACTCCATTACTACTAGGAAGCAATTTGCAGTCTAAAAAAAAAATCATCCTACAAACTATTTATTGCAACAAACGAAAAACTTACCAGTCACACAAAAGATCAAAACCTTGTGTTTATGGAAGATCTTAATAAAAATGTCAAGTTCTTGATTTGCAAATGCTAATTCGATGTTTGATGTCTGATGTTGATGTTTTGCTTCTTTCAGCTCGTCGAATTCGGCGTCGGCAGGAATTTCGGGTCGGCAACGCGGACGTACGAGCAGACCCTCGAGTTGACGCAAGCCAACATCGCCTGGATGAACGCCAACGCTGAAATCGTAGCTGATTGGCTACAAAACGCAGCGGAGCCTCTGTAAAGGAGAGAAAATGCCCCCCTTTTGATCTGACAACCACCCCATCTTTCTCCTCCTACTCCCACATTAAACCCGCAAAACACCCACCTCATAATCTCCTACGCAACCAAATCAACAGCTCGACACAACGGGGAGTACTTTGCAGAGAGGAATATCATTCGTCGCCAGACGATACATCACATAGTGCTTCGCGAATAAATGAGCGATTTGGATAGTACGGTGTCCAGTTGATTTTTTTATCCAATACGCACACAAGTATTCTAAGATAGCTGTACAAATAATTATTTCGCTTCCAACGAATATCCTCAGCGTGTATCTATTCATTAGACCAATTTCCCTACACACACGGCTATACTAAGCCTGCTATCATTCTCTCCTGTGATTGTACGTTGAGGCTAATGAGAGTAATACAGGGCAACCGTCTTTGGAAATGCATCATTTTGCTTGAAGCCCAGACAGACCAAATCAATGTTCTCAAGTCCATCTTCAATGGACCATAATTTAGTTTAACCTTGTGGTGTTGGACAAAAAAAGAAAGAAAGCGAGATAGAATAATATCTTCATATCAATATGTGCGTATTCCCATTCATGATTGACAGCTATATGCGTACCGTCTTCAACCGAACTAGCCACGCCTCTATACTACACCTCTATACTTCAATTAAAATGTATATTCAGTAATCTATTATTCATCGAGCAGTGACAGAATTGCAGTGTGTGTTCGGCAACATTTCAGTCGAGTTGTTGGCATTTGGGGAGGACTGGTAAAGCCACAAACAAGGTGGTTTAAAGAGCTAAAGCATTCCATTTTGATACAACTGTTGTACCAGTGTCTACAAGGTCGTTCTCTATGTTTGCCCTGCATGGTGCGTTACCAGTAGCCCCAGATCTGCGACACAGTACCTAGGTGTCATCATGTTCTCAAGAGAGAAAATATATATATAACCCCGTACATGTTTATTTTCTGAATTATTCCAGTTTGTATATCCTTTTCTTCTCTGGTTATATTTGAGAAAGTTCATCCCCAAAACTGTTCTTCTTTTCGTGTTTCTGTTTCGGGAAACCAATTTGTATTCAGAAATGATCGTTAAATGATATGTTAATTATTTTGCTTTAATGATATCTATCAAATGTATCTATTGTGCATCAGGAGAAATGTATTTTTTTTTGCAATCAATTGAGTCTGAGAATAATTGAATAGAAATGTAAATAGTGCGTCTTCAATTCCTCAGTCTGTGTCACAGGAACCGTCACTTTTAGAAAGGAAATGTTACCTTAAAAAATAATATACATAAGTCAAGTTATATTCGTTGGTATGAATTCATAAACATTCTGTGATGTTGTTTTGCAATTTACAACAAACACACATTTACATTTTTCATATCAGATGGTTTACCTTTTTAAAGGAACATATATTCTTAATATGAACTAGCGATGTGCATCTAGCGATGTGTTTGTTGCATTGTATTTTCTTCATTTACCGTAGTACTTGCGTCAGTGCTCTGTAACAAAACTCCGCGTTCTAGTCATAGACATAGCTTTAGTAAGGAACCCATTCATATTGTAGTTATTTACTTAAACATAATTGTAAGGATAATTTCGTGTTTCAAATTATTGTCTTTTGTATGATATCGTAATAAATCTCTGCAATACCGAAGTCCGCGCTTCTATGAAAACGTTGTGCGTGATGGACTTCAAGATATGTCGACGGTGTAATGTAGAAGCTTGCTATTATAGTCATGGTAATTCATTAGAGGTTGCCATCAACACGCACTTGCCTGTCTCAGTATCTATTTCAATAAATTAAAAACTTGAGTAGATATTGCTAGTTTGATGCGATTTCAAGGAGTAAGTTTCAATGCAGGTGTGTCGATGAATGTATAAAACTCGTGTCCATTCATACAAAATGTGTCTGACATCGTAAAGCTGGCATCGCGTTTCATAATCATGATAACGAAAGCAAACGATGTAAGCATAGTTGTTTCATGTTGGTCGTCTTTTATAGTGCAGCTTCATCGACGGAGATGATTATAGATACCGTTTATGTATCTATTGAACAGGTATGATATTTGTATTGAATTTGATTCTTATTGAAATCTATTGTGTATTTGTAAGATAAATCGTCATATTTGAATATTTATCATGTGAAGTATAGGATTCTCAGAAGGTTGACGGGTTCATTGGAGAGACAAGACAGCGGCCGAAAATTTATTTAGAAAAGCCAAAGAATTCAAATGGTAAAATGGGTTGTTAAACTGGTCAGACTCAGCGACCGTTATGATACAGAGAATGAATTGAAATAAAGATACTCACATAATTACAAAAACAGAATACGGTTTCAACCTTTCTTTAAAGACTTATTATGGTCGTGCACCATTCACCCCCCCCCCCTCCCAAACAATTTCTAGCGGTTGGGGGTAAATCGTACAGGGGATTTTCTAGTAAGGCCAAAGAGTTTGAAGGAAAGAGAGAGAAAGAACGATAAAGAAAAAAGAGGAAGAATAGAACACGAATGTCTGGATGATGATTATTATGATGTTGATGATAATGACGACATCGATTAGGTTATGGTAATGGTGACACTTGCTAGTGATGATGACGATGAAAGTGAGGGTGGTCACGATGGTAGTGATGGGGTGACGATTGATAGTGACGGCGGTGAGGGTGAGAGTGAAGGTGGTTACGGTGATAGTGATGGTGGCAACGATGGTAGTGATGGTGGTGACCATGGTAGTGATTGTCGTGACAGTGCAGTGATGGTGGTGACGATGGTAGTGATTGTTGTGACAGTGTAGTGATGGTGGTGACGATGGTAGTGATTGTTGTAACAATGGTAGTGATGGTGGTGACGATGGTAGTGATGCTGGTGACGATGGTAGTAATGGTGGTGACCATGGTAATGATTGTTGTGACAATGGTAGTGATGGTGGTGACCATGGTAATGATTGTTGTGACAGTGTAGTGATGGTGGTGACCATGGTAGTGATTGTTGTGACAATGGTAGTGATGGTGGTGACCATGGTAATGATTGTTGTGACAATGGTAGTGATTGTTGTGACAGTGTAGTGATGGTGGTGACCATGGTAATGATTGTTGTGACAATGGTAGTGATGGTGGTGACGATGGTAGTAATGGTGGTGACCATGGTAGCGATGGTGGTGACGATGGTAGTGATTGTTGTGACAGTGTAGTGATGGTGGTGACCATGGTAATGATTGTTGTGACAATGGTAGTGATGGCGGTGACCATGGTAATGATTGTTGTGACAATGGTAGTGATGGTAGTGACGATGGTAGTGATTGTTGTGACAATGGTAGTGATGGTGGTGACGATGATATAGCGATGGTGGTGACGATGGTAGTAATGGTGGTGACCATGGTAGTGATGGTGGTGGCGATGGTAATGATTGTTGTGACAATGGTAGGGATGGTGGTGACGATGGTAGTGATGGTTGCGACGATGGTAGTGATGGTGGTGACGATGTTAGTGATGGTGGTGACAATGGTAGTGACGCTGGTCACGATGATAGTGATGGGGACAATGGTAGTGATGGTGGTAATGATGGCAGTGATAATGGTGATGATGATAGTGATGGTGGTGATGGTGATAGTGATGGTAGTGACGACGATGAAAATCAAGCTGATTACTTCATCAGTTATTATGAAAATAAATGATATATTATAAAAACTGAAGGTGATAAAGGGATAATTTGATAATTCATGTATATATATACCATTGTTCTCTTCATCCATTTCTTTCACAAAATATTTGAATAAAAAGTTGCCAAAGCTGTTGTATATGTATAATTTCTTACATTTATATACTTTCTCCCATACGTGTACTGCATCAAAGTAATAGCTTTGATCCAGCTGAGGCATGGCGGCTTGTCATTGTTCAAAACCCACCTGCACCCAACAAAGGAAATTATCATTGGTATAGTGTCGAGAATTTGTCAATCTGACGGTCAATCGGATCGGGGTCGCCTTAGCCACTAACCCGTCTCTGTGGTCTAGTGGTCAAGGCACCGGCGTTCAAAGCTGGGGGCCCGGGTTCGATTCCCTTGCAGAGACATTTTTTCGGCATCACCAATTTTTCCAAAGGGTAGGTAGCTCTGGGGAACCTTGATTTAAGCTACGCCTACCATTGTTCTCTTCATCCATTTCTTTCACAAAATATTTAAATAAAAGAGTTGCCAAAGCTGTTGTATATGTATAATTTCTTACATTTATATATATATATATATATATAAATGAGAAAAGAGAGCTCTTATATATATATATATATTTGATTCTTTTCCCAGAATTGGCAACTCACCTTTTTGGTTTAGCTGGATTATCGAGGAAATGACAAAGCAGCTCAACTCAGCAGCAGACTTGCGGATGGTGAGTCGAAAACTGTAGCTCGGGTGAAAAGCAAATAGGAAGAAAATTGAAGTGTATGACTTCATGATACTTCTCAAAATGTTGATACGTCCTTCTCTGTATGCCGCTCTCTCACTCTCCAAAATCTCACTTTTCACCTGTCCCATCTCTGCGTCTTCTATATTTGACTTAGTGTACTGGATTGATATCAAGGTGTGCTCTACAGTGTATTCGTTTTAAATGATTGCACGTGGGTTCACGCTCAATTAAGAATATAAATCATATTCAGCTTAGCTAATTCAACAGTGGGAAGTTACAAGCCAAGAATGAATACGTAGCGACGTTCTCTAAAGTAGTTTTTACATTTTAAAAGTAACGAAATTATATATTTTTTTCTTATCCCTTTTACGCGATTTATATCTCTATTACTATTTACCATCCATTCCTTTCTCTCTGACTGTTCGCTGGCCCACCTTGTTGTATTTCTGCCCCCCCCCCCCCCCCCTCCCCATCCACCCTATCATTCCCTGGTTTAGTTGACTGACTTAGCGGAAGGAAGAGATTTTGGCACTGCATCGAGAACCGTCGAACAAGCGATCGAAAAGACTAAGGCCAACATCAAGTGGATGGAAAACTACGCACCGGTGGTGGAGGAGTGGTTACGTGGCCAAATGAATGAATAGCGTTACTATGGTTACTCGTAGCATGGGTTATAAGCTGAGGAGTAGTTTCTTTCTGCTACACAGTTACAGCCGCAGCTAAGTCTATACGCTTGTACTACTCCTGCTTCTCTCTGTGATCTCACTTCCTTTCCGAAAGCCGGAGAGAAAACGTTACTATCATGCACATTCAGATTTAAGTGTAGTGGCAGCGGTGCATCAGAGACAAACATACTCCACAGATTAGAGTCTAGGCTAGGTTACACGATGTGCGGTTCTCCTCTCGTGGGAAAAGGAGATCGACACGACGTGAACGTGGACGTGATCTAGAACCATCACACCCTTGTCTACTCCAAAGCTCAGCCGCTGTGGTAATGAGTCCACATCCACGTCCGCGGCCAGCCGGCCACACACATATCCTACGCACTTCTCTTAGGGTTGTTGATCATTATCAATGCATTAGTTCCCATCATTGTAATGACAACATATGGAATTCAACATGAACGCCATCAGTAGCAATAACCCGTTTTCGTGCTAATGGGCTGGAGGTGAGCAAATTTTTTGACGAGAAGGGATCATCTTGTACAAAGTCCGACATCATTGTAAGCACGATTTGATAAATGACTGTCAGTTCCCGCGGGTGTGAATGCATATTAAAATTAAACTGAAAGTGTGCTGTATAGTTAAAGACAGCCCGTCCCTTTTTCAGATCACCACAAAACCATCGAAACATTGGAAAAATATATAGAGAAGTGTTAGCAAGCTGCATATTCATAATTTGAAACGGATACGTAGTGTAAAATTCAAATAATGCACGTAAACAACGTCTGATTAATAGTCTTTACCTCAGGATCTCAGCAGTTTGTGTTGAAATATCTGCTTTATTGATTAATTTGTTTATTAAATTATAAAACGCATTATGAAAAAAATGTTCTATAGGAGGAATCATCTCCAAAGTTTGGTAGTTACTCATAAAATTAGGATTTCACACATGCATAATAACCACATAGATACTGTAACAAAGACTAATACTTTTTTCGAAGTACGAAAAAAGTCGGTTTGAAATTTAACGGCTGAAATTTTTTACATATACAGAAAGCTTCAACATGCTATATTCTTAGAAATGGTCTTGAATCACACTTTCTTCAATTTACGATCGTGATAGACGATTTCAAATTTTAAGCTTGCAAAAGGGACGAACAATCTTTAAGTGAGGCTGATATTGTTTGCGTCTTAAAGTAAGAAGAATGAGTACAAATGAAAAGCAAGGAATACGCGAAAACTTTCTTAATCTTAGTATGTCTGTCTATTCTAAATGGCGCGAGAGTTATTGTCAGAGCGGTACTCAAGACACAAATGTGATATGGTAATTGCACAACACCATGGGTTACATTATCCCCATCGAAAACTGGAAAAAATCGAAAACAACTTCCGGTTGAATAAAATTGCCTGCATACATCATTGCGTGTAGGCCGTTTATTTAATTGTCAATAGAAATGAAATTACACTTTATAATTGTATAGACTGGTCTCGTTAATGCAGTGAGGAAGTTTATTTATGCTTTCACTGTCCATATAAAGATGATAACAATACGTAGCAGAGTTTCATTATAATAAGTTGTCGTTGTTTTGATGATCATTTGCATTTGATAACTATCAGCTGTCATAGCTGATTTTGCATTTGATTTCTTTAATATAAGTATTGCGTTATTTAAGTCTGATTGTTTTTCTAAATCATTATTCTAAAAGTAACATAATACCATTATGTTAGATTTAGTTTCTTCATCTCCATCCGACACACAGAAGTGTAGGCTGAATATGTATACATTATATCGTTAGTGGGAAGGGGCAGTGGGAAGGGGGGGGGGGGGGCTCATTTTCACCCCATCCCTGGGCCTCTCCACCACTAATAATATAAAATACATGTAGTGCATTATGCGTTTTCCCTTATGCATGAAAATCGTATGTCTTTCTGTTTCATCTTATGGTTATAACAGTCATACATAGATAAAATATAGCTATGTTTTGTACGACAGTATAATGACTATAATAATATTTTTATCATATACAGTATATCATGAATCACATGTATGTTGACCAGTTGTCATTATTATTTTCCCATTATGTATCTTCATCATCATTCCTTACACAATTTTTTTTTTGTGGCCTGTACCTTACCGGAACTATATGGAGATACAATGTATGCATAAGATTCAATATCATCACAACCATGCTTACCCCATTAAGAGAAAATACGTGACATAAAGTGTATTCTAAAGAAACACGATTTTATTTACAAGGCGTAACGAGCAGATGAATACCACGTCATCCTTCTCCTGGTAAATTCATTTTGCTTTCAACCCCCATATTTATCGGTTCACAATCAAAGTTAACAACGGGACTTTTTTTTTTTTTTTTTTTTATAAATACGGAGTCATCTGTTGTATGATTAGTAAGTACTAAACTTCCAATAATGTCACTTTATATGTGTATGTATTGTAACAAAACTGTGATTTAGGCAATATAGGGTCTATTTAGCAAGACTACCTATTCCTCTCCTACTCCAGCTATCCCTCCGTGTCTCTTCACTCTTTCTTCTCTCCTTCTTATCTCTACCATCCTTCCCTCCAATCCTAGTATTTCTGTCACCCTCTCTCTGCAACCCCCCTTTCACTTCTTGGTCTGAGTTATCAGACTCGTAGAGTTTCTATCCCCCCTCTCCTATCTCTCTGTCTCTCTGCAATCTCCCTTTTACTTCTTAATTGGTCTGATTTATCAGACTAGTAGTTTCTATTCCCCCTCTCCTATCTCTCTCTCTCTCTCTCTCTGTGAACTTTACCCTCCTCCCCTCTCCTATCTCTCTCTCTCTGTGAACTTTACCCTCCCTCTTCCCTCCTATCCAGTCTACTGCATGTTATCTCCCCTTTCCTCCACAAACCATCTCAGGCAGTAGGCAGCCAGTGAATGTTTGTAAATAACAGTTTTGTGCCAGTGTGTAGGTACATGCTGTACATGTAAGTGTATGTAATGTGTATGTAGGCCAGTGGGGTGGGGACTGGGTATATAAGAGGGGTGGTAGTCAAAGAAATTCAGTTTTGGAGATATATAGTTTTAGAGAGGTAGTTCAGAAGAGAGCAACAAGTTCAAGTCATCAATAAAGTCTCCATGAACGGTAATTCTCTTTGCAAGTTTGATTTATTCTGTGATTATCAAATGTGTGTGCTTGTGAAGCCATGAGTTACCATGCACGATATGCGTGATGATGAGTAGGCTGAGGTGATGCTCGGTGTGGTGTGTGTTGAGGCACGATATACTTTCGTGAAAAAGAACTCAGGGTGGTAACAGACCCGAAAATTTGTTACAGTATGGATGGATAAACATTCTGACCGTTTATCATAAACAACTATACTTTGGATTAAAAGATCTTTCTTGTAATACCACAATTGGAATTTTCCGAACAGTTTTTGTGTTTGTGTACGCGCATACTGCGTATGTGTTTTTTTGTTTTTTTGTTTTTGTGTATGTGTATGTGAAAGAGAGAGACATAAATAGAGAGAGATAGATAGAGAGAAAGAGAGAGAGAGAGAGAGAGAGAGAGAGAGAGAGAGAGAGAGAGAGAGAGAGAGTGAAAAAAGGGGGGGGGGTGAATAGACATTTATGTATTTGTGTGTGTATGGGTGTGTGTAAGTGTTGTGAAAGTATTTTGATATAATCTTTAGTGACATTTAAAGCATATATATGATTATTTTGCTGAACATGCCACAACAAACACAGAAAAAGGCTGAAGGATATAATGTCACGAGTATAAAAAGCAAGGTTGGTTTATTGTTGCCATAATGTATAGATTTATACTGTATTATCGTCAATATAAATATAACTGTTAAAACAGCGCTATGTATACCGGCGCTATAAAGATGGACATAATGGGGGTTGAGGGTGTGTGTGTGTGTGTGTTGGGGGGGGGGGGGGGGGGCATTCAATAATCCTACGTCATTGAATGTGCACACATATTGGATACAATTACAAAAGCAGGTAGGCTATTTAAATTGTCTGACTTTTGTATCAACTTTTCTTCAAAACAAAATGGGTATGTCCAAGTGCCTGCCTACCCATGCACCATATTATAGGTCCAAAATAGGTGAATGTTGGCTTCCAGACAGCCAAGTTCATTTCCAGGGTTCATGTGCATTATTTTTCGTGTGAAAACTCATCATCCAGCAGCCCCGCTTGTTCTCCCGACCTTTCGCAACCGACCCAGGGAGATCTGTCTTGCCCGTCGCCCAATCATGACCCTTCCCTCACCCACGAGAGACCCCCAGGGCCACGGGGGCGGCAAAAACTCCGTCACGTGAGCGCGCTCCACCAATCAGCAGGCTAGCTTGTGCGATGACGTACGGAGCTGCACCACCCTCATTTCTCACACGACCCCCACGACACGAATTACTGCAAGGGTGGGGACATCAACCCGACTGGATTTTCGGCCCGAAATCGCAGATTTTGGACGCTTTTCTTGGGGGGATGCTTTTCAAATCATCCCCTGCTTATCACTGAAGTTCATGGACGTAATCTATCACAATTTGGAGTGAGATTTAATGGTTTGTCGGAGTGGTTTGTTTAGAGTCGTCTGTGGGTGACGCTTATGCGCCACGTACCTACAACACACAGTACGACAATACGCGCCATACCTATACACACACGGGCAGTCTCCACGGTCGGACGATCGAGTGTACAAACTGCATGCACGACACACTGGGTATCTCGATGTGTGTGTGTGTGTGTACATCGCATACGTGTGTATGACCGGTCGCGTGTAACACTCCCCGGGCCCCTGCCAGCCGTCCGACAGTGAGGGGCGATTCTAATTCTCTACAGCGGCGGAAGGTACGTGCATTCTTTTTCTGATTTCAAGCACAATTCGCTCATACCCATGTAGATTTGTGTAATTTACAGTTGAACTTGAATCAAGATATTGCCGAACCAGTCTAATGTTGTATGAAAAAGAACACCACCGGAACTCGCTTCCGATGTTTGTGGTGGAACCAGCATTTTGGTCGGGTGGGTGAAGATACGGGGGGGGGGGGGGGGGGGGGGGTTTATTGAGGGTGAGGGGTGGGGTGGGGCGAGGATGGGGTGGGGATGAATGGGCGTGGTTTGCTAATCCCAAATGAAGCGCAAATTTTTCGATAGACATCAAAGAGCGGGGCGAAGAGAAGGTTCGGCCTGGGAGGCTCGGAGCTAGGACTAGTAGGAGAGGCCGAGCGAGTCATGAATGTAACTCTTGGACGTGGATAGAGTTATTGAATTGCTGTTTCTGGTGACTGTAAATTAAGGCATGATAGATGGGGAAATATGAACATGTAAAACAAAATCACACAATGTAGGCCTACTCGTGTTAACTGTACATCAATGTTTAAATGTATGTAAAAGTTGGTGTTATGTGAGATTGTTGGTCTTTTAAAAATCTGGTTTATGATTTTTTTTTTTTATTTCATTTAAAACTCAATCGTGCAGGCCTATTCAACAATTACCTTATATTTGACTTTCTTGGCCTATTTATTAGCTCGGGCTTAATCATCAATGATGAAAATTAATATTATTTAAATATCAAATCAAATCAAATATATTTACTGTGTCATAGTATTTGATTGTGTTGTCATGTTGACTATACTAACCCCCCACCCCCCTCTCCCCTGCATTTCGTAGATTTCATTCTTAGTTCTTAAAATGTATGTGAAGAAAATTTTGGTCCATCTATGCCTCTAATATGTCTTAAGATTTTAAGATTATAATTGGTTCACTACAGAACTGTCAGATATACTGTAGGCCTATAGATCTGTACAATGCTCGCTCGATAAAGCGCTATGTCCTTATCATTACATTGCACGCTCTTGCTGGTCCAGACTGTTTCCAGCGAAGTAAAACGAGACACAAAAGCGGTGCTCTGTATAGTTAAACATGTTCATATTTTGCGTATAGGCCTACCCGGAAACCCCCCTATTGACAGTACTTCTTTTTGTTTGTCACTTTTGTTTCTGTGATACATAAAGCTGTCAAAAAGCTTACTTTACCTGTTTAAATGGGGTGTACGTATCCCTTTGTATAAACCACCACATCGACATCATACGTGTACTAATATAATAAGGTCCTATACTTTGATGTTGAGAAAATATAAATCTTCAAAAATATTAGGACACAACTTTAGCAGCATAAGTTGAGTAACTCGTAAGTTTTGTGATAAATTAAGAAATTCGAAAAATGTCATAACTGTTATCCTTTGACGGAATTGTGTCACACCTTCACCATTTTATTTCTACTATTAAAACCAACTTGACTTCAAGGTGGACTTTACCTTTAATTTGTCTCATTATTTGGCATGTATGATCTTGAGTAGATAACTCCTACTCCCATCACGAAATTAAAATGTTTCACTTTCATCCATCACATATTTTAACTTGTCAAACTTAAAAACATGTTTGTAACACCAGGTCCAGATTCTGCTATCGCGGCGAGACGGCGGTAGCAACCATACCTTCCCGGGCCGCTAGGCGGAAGATGGCCGAGAGCAGACGCAATCCGATCCCGCAGACGGTGAGCGAGCTGCAGCTATATCGCGTGCTCGACCGCGCCAATCTCCTGCCCTACTACGCGAACTTTATCCACCAAGGCGGTGACGACGTCCAGCAGCTTTGTGAGGCGGGCGAAGACGAGTTTCTCGAGATCATGTCGCTGGTCGGCATGGGTGCCAAGCCACTGCATGTCCGCAGGCTGCAGAAAGCCCTACAGGAGTGGGTGGCTAACCCAGCAGCGTTTCAGGTGAGTGCAGAGGTTGACTGTCTAGTCTTAATTCCCATACACCTTCTTTTCATCTGTCCTCTATTGTATCCGCTTTCCATTACCCCTCTTTCTTTCTTTCTTTCTTTCTTTCTTTAAATTTCGTATTTGTTCGCTATGTCTGTATGTGTATGTTCAACAACAATGAAGTACATGTTTTATGACAATCCTATCATTTGCAATGCCATTTTACTCTGTTAATACTGTAAACTATGGTTGAATGAATTGAATTGATGTACAGTAGGAACAATGTAAAACAAATATAAGTAAAAAACTAACAATAGGGAACAGTAATTAACACAATCATTGTAACATCGAGAACATTGCCATTAAATTTTCTCTCAGGTGAAAAAGGAACTGCTTTTTGATATTTCCTTTTCCTTGATATCAAGGAGTTGACTTTTCAAAGAAATTCCCCCAAAGCGGTTGACTCTTCTCCATCTTCCAGGAGCCTCTGCCCAGTCAGTCAGGCCACCACAGCCAGCTGTCCAGCATGGAGATCCCGCTAGCAGTCAACCTGCAGCCTCACGGCAGCCACGGGTCAGTCCACACCCCCACAGGGCGCTGGCAGGGGCAAGGGGGTGGAAGCAACACCCCCGGTTCCTCCTCCTCTCCCAGCAGTAGCGGTACCCGTCACCCGACCCCCGGCAGCTACCGCCCCGGTGGAGCGGGCACCATTGCGTCCCCCTCACCCGCTGCATTCAGTTCGGCCCCCATCGGCCGCAATGACAACCCTGCCCTTAGCAGGGAGACCATTGAGAACCTCCGGGCCACTGCAGAGCAGGTGATCCACTCTGAGGGCCTGTCCCCATTGCCGCTGAATAAGAAGATCACCAGGGAGGTGGAGTACATCCTCAGCATGGGCCCCGACCACCCAAACCGCATGGACGAGATCAAGAAGTGGGCCAGCATCTATGGACGCTTCGACTCCAAGCGCAAGCTGGAGAAACCCCTTACCATACATGAGGTAAGAAGGCATGGACGAGCTGGATTAAATTTAATCCAATCCATGTCAGAAAAATACTATGAGATTTGTTCAAATAACATTTTACAGAATACAAAAATGCATCAATTGCGCATAGAGTTACTGTACCATCTTTTTGTTAAAATAATTTAAGCAGTCTATGTGGTGAAAAACTTTCAAACAGACTCATTGATTTGGAAGGAAGCTTCACTTCGGCTTAAGCCAGTGGGAGTGGTTTTCAGCATGAAAATGTTGATATAACATTACAACTGCACTGTAACATTTGTCTGACAGCAGATAATCACAAAATAGACAAAAGTTTAAAGTGAACGATAAGCCTTACAGCACTGTTTCATCAAAACGGTGAAGAACAGTAGAACACCTGAGAAAAACAAGATTGTGTCTAGCCTGCTTGTGTTACTGTGCTGATGAGAAAACATTACATCTGCACAAGCTATGAGGCATTGATTCTGAATCCAAGACATTATCAATCCCAATGGCATGAATGGTGGCATCTTACTGTTAGACTTGAACCCTCTACTTCCATCCCCTCACGTCTGCAGGTGACAGTGAACGAGGCTGCAGCCCAGCTGTGCAACGTAGACCCACATCTGATCCTACAGAGAGAGAAGCTCTTTCCTCTGGCCAGGCAGGTGGTGAGGGACAGTGGCTACCAATACAGGCACGGCCATTCCAGGTAGGTCTAGTGGTAAAGCACCTAGTATTCATAAGATCATGGGTTCAAATCTCCCAGCGAGAATGTATTATGTTATTGCCTGCAGAAAGCCCTGATTTATTTGCCCATTTTTGTCAAATATCTCCTTTTCCTGCTTTTAATTGAGCCACCTAACCATGAGAGATTTCTTATCTAATGCAATAATTTAAAACGTGAACTTGTGTTCTGCCTCTGTGTTGTGTAGGTCCCACAAGTCCAAATCCCACAAGAGCAAGAGCAAGAAGGCTAAGCTGAGTCACGACCAGGAGCTGAACCCCAACCCTAGGACAGTCCATGCAGAGATTATGAAGATCCGCAGAGAGGTGAGACACTAAACAAAGCCAAGAGATATGGTTTTATATGTGTTGGGTCTGAAACATGAAAAGAATTTCCCTAGACTGGCTTGGCTTGTTTTTTCCATGTGAAGCATAACTATGAGTCTTTGAACCAGTGGCATTTCTCATAGTTGTTAAGCAAGAAAGGCAGGATCATGATTTCGAAGATCTGCAGTCGCTATCGGGTAAACAGAAAATAAAAGCTTAAATACCTCTAGTTCCAAGAGTTTATATCTGATTTACTTTCCATTTATTTCCTTATGGCATGAAAGAAGAAAGAGAGGAAAAATGAGCTGAATTTAAAGTGAGTTAAACCTTTGCAACAAACTCTAGGTGTCTTTCAAAATCAGAAAGAGAGAGAGTATCAGTCTCAACATTTTGGGCACAATGCTAGACTATCCGTCATGTGGGATATAAATTGCAGAACTTTTGAGCATGCCAGGTATTTATGGTATCCCATGTAACCTGAAGGTGTTAAAAATTGAATAATTTAGTCAGATACTGGAATCAGAAGTATGAGTAATACAGTGAACAAAAAAATATTGTAGTCTAAAATAAACTAGACCGACTATCTGTTCCCCGCAGGAGCGGATGAACGAGATTGGGACACTGCTGAACAACATCAAGGCCCAGCAGTACGAGCTGAAGGCCAAGATCTCGGTGGCCAAATCGGAGGAGCAGCTGCAGCGTGTCTACGAGCTCCAGCTGGAGCTGGAGCGACTCACCACCCAGCAGCTGGCATACATGACGGAGCAGACAGACCTGATCAAGAAACAGAAGAGGTCAGACAGGTGAGATTAGCAGGGGTGTGGTGTGCAGGCACAGCCCCCTGCCAGAAACCTGGAACATGAGAGTAACAATCAGCATTTTAATGTATAACATTTTTGTAGCGCTTCATACACTGTTTCTAAGCATATCTAGAAGACAAGAGGTAAAGGACATGTTAGAAAAATTACGTAATTTCAGATTCACAATAATTGCCTAAAAAATGAGCCAAGATGTCTTAAAAAATGTTTACAGGATTTGGGGGGATATTTGAAATTCCACAAAAGCTGTGTCTTATATTAGTCTTGAGTGTCAGCATTGAAAAGTGGATTTAAGTGCTACACAAAATTGAAATGCTAATTTTTAACACAGCAAAACATGTTTTCAAAGGTGAATAGTGACAATCAGCATTGCGAAGTGGATATGAATTCAAGTGCAATTTAAAAGACATATCCAGTGCCAGGTAAATGCCAGCGCCTTTGCAATGCCGTTAAAAGTTTAAGCCTTTGCTTACCAGCCTGTAATATACTGCTCAGCCTTGTGCTAACTTTGAAAAATGTTCCCTGAAACAGTATTTGTCAATTTCCCTTCTCATAAATTGTTCCTTACAATTAAATTATGTACAACAAAGACTATGGTCATGGTATAAACACTGAAGTTGTGGTCCTCAAACTGATACCGCCCTCTCATTTTGAACACGAACATGGCAAAATAACTGTTGAGACAAATTTCCAAGGAAAAAATGTTCATTCATCTTATGCAGTAGAAATAATTTCTACATATTTCTTAATCATTGTTTCAAAGGAACAGTAATTTATTCTGTCCTATGCATGATATTGATAAGTTGAGGCAAATCTACTCAAAACATGTTAGTGACCTGGTCTTGCGTGCATCTCTCTACCTGCTAGGTACTACGTTGCTAAGGCCAAGGCAGAGGGGCGGAGTGACGAGGAAGAAGAAGACCCTGACAACATGCTGCCCGACGGAACCGCCGCCATGCTGGCCGAAGACGCTCAACAACAGGCACAACAACAAGCACAACAACAGCAACAACAACAACAGCAACAACAACAACAGCAGCAGCAGCAACAACAACAACAACAGCAACAGCAACAACAACATCACCCACAACACCAGCAGCATCAGCAGCAGAGCCAGCAACAAGCCCAGATGTCACAGCAACACATGGCCTCCCAGCAACCTCAACCACACCCAGGTAAATATCTCATCAATCCAGCACGAATTGTCAACTTGACCACTTGGTCCAATATCCATATTGTCTCATTAAAAGGAATTTCTACTCTAAGACTCAAATACATTCCTCTCAATAGGAGCAGATCAATCTGAGAAGCAGCGCCAATCAGAGGAAAATCGGAAGTCTTAAAGAAAGTTATGACTGTTTTAATTATTTAAGCATGCCAAAAAGTAGTATTCTGCTTCTATTGAGAGCAACATATCTTAGAACTGGAATACCGCTGTAACTCGTTTATCTAAGTTATCATTTTGTATGATAGTAACTTTACTCACACACCCTTTTATAAAATCCTCATTATTTTTTTAGATCATAACCCATAATAATTCTTGCTTAGGTTTTTATTAATAGATATCATGATACTAATCATATATAGATAGTGCCACACTAATATTAATCATCATCAAATCTTGAAAAGGTTGGTAATTTACAGCAAAAATAGGTCTTTGTCTCTGACCCAATTTTTGATAGATCGGAGATTGAAATGTTCGTCGCCACTGGTGGATCAAAGGGACCAGCACACCAGCAACTCAGTCAACAGTCACCAACAACACCAACCACAGCAATACTCTGGCAGCCACCGCACTCACGATGACAGCCAGGCAACCAGGCATCATGGTCGCAGGGTCAAAGGTGAAGATGGGGGCCACGAAAGCTGTCAGTCAAGCAGCGTTCACTCCCGAGGGTCGCAGCCACATCCACATGAGCAACTCCAACCACATGAGCAGCAGGGCAGTAGCCAACAATACAGCATTGGGAGCAGCCATGGTGCGGCTAGCGAACACTACCACCAGGCTGCCATGGCAATACATGAACACGGTGACATGCACGCAGGTCTGCCCAAGAGGGCGGCATTCAAGGCGCAGCGCCAGATGATGCAACACCTTTTGATGGATGAGGGCATCAGGCTCGCACAGACATTTGGCACCTATCAGCATCCTGTTGCTGCAGCCGCCGCCATGAACTTTGCCCCGCATATGGCTGTACCCAGTGTCCATGGCAACCACCATGCGATGGTAGAACAGCGGCATGGGCACAGCATCCCTGCTCAGCCGCAACCAATGACGTTGATGTAGCAGTAGTTGAGGGGGGGGGGGGGGGGGGGCTCCGCCCTTAATGATGAGCTGGTCTTGGAACTCAAGCCGAGCACATAACCAGACTCTTCTCTGCCGCTACATGGTGACTGATGTGACAGACGATGCCATGTTGCCATGAATACTGCCAGTTCAAAATATGCCAAAGAGTTGCTACTTGCCATGAAGATGTGATAGGGGGTTGTGCTCCCTAGTGGTGGAGATACACAGAGACTGCAGCCGAATGCTCACCAACTTGTTCTCATCGCACAGATCTCACACGAATCACAAGTTAACACGTTATAACATTATATGATCAGAAACACTGATAGGTTTCAATTATGTGTTCCTAGCGAGAAGAAGGGAATATTTATAGAAATGTTTTATATCTTTCTTTCATAGGGGTCGGAATGATTGATTGTGCTGTGGGGGAAAACACAAAGAGTGCCTTTTTGCAGGTTTAGAAATGGAAAGTTTGGATGATATGCATACATATAAAGTTCATACAGTATGTGTGATATTACGTACTGTATGCTTGAACAATTAATACATATTATTCAGTGACCAACAGTTCATTGCTGTGATATATAATCTAGCAATTGTGCCATTTTCTCATCATGTGTGTTGTTGTACATGTACTATCTTTGCTCTCTAACTCTCTTTCTCTCTCTCCCCCCCTCTCCCTCTCTCTCTCTCTCTATCTATCTATCTATCTATCTATATCTCTTTATATCTCTCTCCCTTTCGCTCTCCCACTCCCCCACTCTCTCTCTCTCTCTCTCTCTCTCTCTCTCTCTCTCTCTCTCACTTTCTCTATTGGCACCTCCTCTGCCTGTCTCTCTTTCTACATGAATCACGTATGTGTATCTCTTTCTCTAACCTTTCTGTTTCTCTCTCTGTATCATTTCCTTGCTCCATCCATCTCTTTCCTTCTCCCATTCTTTACATGCATACAAACAAATAACACATTTAGAGTATTATGACAAACTGCTGAAATTTACACCATTTCACCCCATAAACTTTTATCTACGGCCCATTATGGCTGATAAAAATATCCAGAAATTATTGCATATTCATAAGAAACTATATAACAAGATATTTGTATCGCTATACAGTACGTACATGTACATTAAAGTTGGATTAAATATTGCTGCATGTTAAGATGGTTATTTTCCGTGCTGCACAGCATACAGCCTGTTTGGTATGCTAGATAGTTCCGGTGAGCTGAGCTTCTTTAATAGAGATGTTTTTGAATCTGTAAATGATTACAGAAATATGCACCATGTCCATTACCAAATTGTGCTTGTATTATGCACCTTTGTTGTTCTCAACATTAGTAGTATATGCTTATGGTATCATGAAATCTTCATATATGCAAACTATATATGATAAAATGTGTACTCGTGCTTTAGAATTCACCTCAAACATCTGTCCTGGGTCAATATTCTTAATGTTTTTAAAAAAGATATGAAAATTATTGACAGCGTAGGACTCTGCTTTTTACATTCATCACCCACGGATATGATGCTTCTGGCGTGTTAATTTATGGTTTATAACTTCTTTTGTTACGGTTATAGTATTTTGCAAGCAGAATATATAAAGAAGGAAATGAGTTTTTGTGAAGTGAATGTGAGAGGGAAAGTATTGAAATAATTGGAAAGTGATTATATTGTCTAAGGAAGTTATCACACATGTTTTGGTGCCTTTTGCAACAGCTGACAACTACAGTTTAGACATATGTATAGATACATGTGTAAGTAGAAAACAAATGATCATGTATAATCTCTGCTGAAATCATGTGTAAGATAATATATACATCATATAAGCACAAGATCAGAGAGGGTTACATCGTATATTGTTCTGTCAAATGACCATTCAATACTATGTACTAGGTGTTTAAAAAAAAAAAAAACTTGACGCTTTTGGAAAATGATTAAAAATCAGTTTCAACTCTCATCAAGCTGAAATTGACACATCACAAAGTCAAGGGATGTCGTTTTTTAGAGATAGGTTTTGTGACATTTTATCGATTTCTTTTCTTGTCATAATCCTTGGAATAATTAACGAGATTTTTACTTAAGACTCCTTTTCTGCCAGAAGCATCATACATTATGGACATTATGTTAGCAGTTGCTAGTGGATTAACAGGTGTGGTGCACAATGTTCATTGTTGTGTTATTGATTAATTATCTCATCCACACGAATGTTGAGGTCATAATTTGTCCAAAGTGAAAATCTCATTAAATATTCCAATAATCAAGGTTTAACCCTATCTAGCCCGGGGGGGGGGGGGGGGGGCAAAAACAGCCCCCCCCCCCCTCGACATTTTTCGCAATAAATTTGTAACGCGAAAAGATGGCGCCTCAACGTTTCATGACTTTTTTCATTCAAATCTCACGCAACTTTTAAGACCAAATTTGCGTCGCGGGGGTACGCGGTTCCGAAGTTACGTAACATTTTGTACATGCATGTCAGACCAAAAATTGCTCAAAAACGTGATTTCATGTACAAATCGAATGCAAATTCTGTATCTAGCCAAAATTCATAAATGTATCATTTTTTTTAGTTTTACTGATGAAAAACAATAAATTTCATGTTATTTATGACTGAAATAGTGTTGCCAATGATTTCCATCGAAAAAACAATGAAAAACATAAAGTCGAAAAACAAAGAAATACATAAGAAATTAAAAAAAAACAATAAAATACATAAGAAAAACTTTGATATTGCAATTTTTTAAAATCCTTATTTGATAATAATCCTAAGAAGAGTGTCTGGACTGAAATTTAGCAGTTTTGGGGCTATATTTAAAGATTTACAACCAAATTTATGATTTTATGCATTTAATTAGCATAATTAATTAATTAAAAATAAATTTGAATAATTTTGGTGGAATTGACAATTGAATTGTGGAGATTACGTCATCGGTGACGTACGTGCCAATTTTCGTCGCGATCGCGCGATCAACGGTCGAGATCTTAGGGGGGGGGGGCTGTTTTTGCCCCCCCCCCCCCCCCCGGGCTATGCGATTTCAAAATAGCCCGGGCTATATAGGGTTAAACTAACAATGTGAGTAGAATGGACAATTTAAGATTCATGAGCAAATGGTCAGTCTTGATATTGTACATGTACTTGCTTTCACCATTCCAGTTATAATTACAATTGAAATGCTCGTGTATAGATGGGAGAGACTTGAGGTAGAAGTTTGCCATGATTTCCAAGTGTTATGCTTTTTTGCCAAGAAGGTTAATTCAGAATTAAAAATTATCATAACAAAGTTAATATGAATTGATTCTTCGTTGTTATTAATCTTGTATTATCTTGTATTTTCTGTTGATATGTGATGTTGACAGCTGCACACCCTATGATCAGTCTCCATGTTTGTTTATCTCATACAGCTTCCATTCCTCACCTTTCATAAGTACATATACATGTACACATAAATACTGTTAACTCTCACACTCTTTCTTTCTCCTTCATGATTAGAAATACACCTATACAGTCACGCACACACACCCGCACACATACACCTATATGCAAAACACACACACACTACACATTGTCAACACAAACACATTGTCTTTCTCGATTTATTATAAACACAAACAGGTACACACTCAATCTTTCTATGTGTATGTCACAAAAACACACAGACACACATACACACACCCACCCACACACACACACACACACACACACACACACACACACACACACACACACATACTCCCACAATATTTTCCTCTTACAAACAAACACGCCCATACACAAATATACGTATATAAACACTGCATACTCTCACAATCTGTCTGCTTAATTGTGAACACAAAATACACGCCGCACATTTCAAGCCATATAGTATGTCTCTCCTGCTCTTTCGTAAACACAAACACCCATTTTCTCACATTTCTACGTTATCTTTCATTTTCTCGTATTTCACTTAACTCCGCCCCGACTTCCACATTTCTACCACTGCAATAGACAGGAAACGCTTTAAACACCGACAAAGTGGTTTTGAAAAAAGAACAGCAAGCACAAATAATGAACAGTCATATTGCACTTTATTACAAATATGTTTAATAGGTTACAGCGATAAATGAATGTGAACGAGCAAAAACCATGATGGTCTACGTGTAATAAAATTGTACTATAGTGATACACCGAAGTACGACCTTACTATAAATACGATCTATTAAATGTAAAAGTAAATGTAAAAATAATTGATCCAAATCCTGCGCTCGCACTGCGGATGCCGTGCAGCAAAATTGCTACTCAGAGAAATGAATCTGAAGAATTAAACATATCTTTAAAATCGGAAAATTACAGTTATATTGCTCTTTAATAAAGACATTTATACTACAGAAAACTAGAATTGGATCAATTTTTCTCCAGACATATATTTGTTCTTGGTGTCACTAATATACCACTCCGAGTAGAGCAGAGTTTACGAGGTCGATGACATTCTTACGCGCCCGCCTCTCTAGGAAACATGAGCAAAGTTTACGAGGTCGATGACATTGTTACGCGCCCGCATCTCTAGGAAACATGGACAGCCCTTAATGTGCGCGATATAATGGAGAAATTGATGCCGATTAATAAATATGCATGATTGTGTTTGACTCAAACTTACACATTACAAAGATCACATCAGATATAATCTTCTTTTTACTGCGCAATGAATGTGCTTGTACAAAACAAGCATGCACCGTCTGTTTTCAAGATAACATGATTATTAAAAGTGAACGGCAGATACACACGTATTGCGTAATCTCAAGTTGTCTTTTGTATCTCCAGGGCCATTTTTCAACCGCACTATATTAATATTTTGTAATATGTAAGAAGTTACATCTCGCTGATACAGTAATATGTTAATGCTCTGCAATATTATACACAAACATTAAAAAATGAAGGAAAAAATCGGTATTACACTATCCTTCTTCATGATAGATTTGATACAAAAGAAAATGCATAAAAGACATAGAATAAGTTATTTTGCTTTGCAACAACGACGGATCCGATACGTCCACGTGTCGTTATTCCTCTAGTTCAGTCCAAAAGTCCTTGGGGAGAAAAGAAACGAAACGTAAACAAGATATTATGCGCCACAAAACACTTTCATTATTCACCTTAATTTTGTCACCGAAATGAGACCAGATACTAGAGAGGTTTGTAATGGAGGACACAATCATACTAAGTAAATGAGCGCTGACGCCCATTATCATTATCTGCAACGAGTTGTGGAAACTCGTTAGCTTTGCGTGGGGTTGTTTGACAACCATTAATTGACGAAAACGAAAGGGAAATCCCGGAAACAACATTATACGTGTCCGGGAATATCATTGCCAGCTAGGCAATGAACGGGATGACGATAATCAACTGGTGGTGGTGGGGGTGGGGGGTGGGTGGGGGGAAATGAGGTACAGTGGAAGAGGTGGAGGAGGAGGAAGAGGAGGGAGAGAAGGTGCAGTAGTAGCAGTGTTAGAAGTGGTAGCAATTGTAATAGTAATAGCAATAGTAGTAGTAGTAGTAGTAGTAGTAGTAGTAGTAGTAGTAGTAGTAGTAGTAGTAGTAGTAGTAGTAGTAGCAATAGTAGTAGTAGTAGTACTCTAGTAGTAGAAGTCGGAGGAGGAGGAGGAGGAGGTGCAGCCTACAAATCACGAAACTTTACGTTATATCAACTTTTAGGCATGTGGTTGGCCAGGAAAGGAGAAAGGGGGAAGAGGACCCCCCCCCCCCCGCCCCCCATCCACACACACACACACACACATCCACGTTATGTGGTTATGTGTGATAGTGACCCGCATAGGTTGTATACGAATATGAACATGGGTATTTTGGGGTCCCTGATTAACGTTTGAATACATGCACATGTAGATGCATGGAATGGATTTTGACTTGGGTTATAATATTGAAAAGTACGGAAAATCGGGAAGATATTATCATCAGTCTACTTCATTTCCGAAGCTGGGAATCATGTTGTGAAAGAGCATTCGTCACTACCCTCCCCCCCCCCCCTTTCCACCTCTTACACGGTTTCCTTACCTTGATTACGTATTCAGTCTGCTTCTCGTTGAGTGTGGTCAGGATATCATTCAAAAGCCACCTTTTCTTTGCTTCCTGATTGTGAATATAATTGATATTCTTTAAAGTATATATCACGATGTTACATTGGCTCAACTCTCAAATTATATTAATTGATCATGCTAACTTGCAAACAAACCATGTAGGATTCACACAGATAAGTCATGTTTTCAAAATGGAGATATGATATTTCGTGAAAAAGAAAATATAGATTATATATAAATCAATGTACAGTTTGGAGAAAAGGTGAGCGTCCGAGTGAGAAAGAGAGAGAGAGAGAGAGAGAGAGAGAGAGAGAGAGAGAGAGAGAGAAAGAAAGAAAGAGAGAGAGAGAGACTTACCGAGAATAAAGAGGATAATTATTATATTAAAGTGTTATACTATATAAATGATCAAACATAGTGTGCCCATTTGACTCTCCAAAGAAACCTCATTGTAAAATACACCCTAGTGTATGCTTGAATATTACATATTGACGAAACATTGAGATATCGGCTTTATGAGCATGATTTCAAGAGAAATTAGAATTTTTATTTTCGTTTTATTATTTTCAAACCTTTAAATCTAATAAGAGAACAATATGGTGGCTGTGATAATGGGCACTGTCGCTCGAGGCAATTCATTCTTCATTAGTAAAAAAGAAGAAGATATAACTCAAATTGCACAATTTGTTAATTCTTCCCCGAATCATGACAAATACAGCTTCTGCATAATTGTCTCGTTTGTCTGCATAATTGTCTCGTATGTATGTATGTATGTATGTATGTATGTATGTATGTATGTATATATGTGTGTGTGTGAGTGTGTGTGTGTGTGTGTGTGTGTGTGTGTGTATGTGTGTGTGTGTGCGTGTGTGTGTATTAGTGATAATCAGGCACTAAGTGATGGGCGTATAAATTCAATCACACTCACCATGTCATGAGAATCGGCAGGCGACATCACATCTCCCCAAGGACCCGTCCAACTGTCTGCCCGTTTTTTGCCCCCAGGCGCTGAAAGATAATTCCAGATTTCGAGGTAAAATGAACATTCACAATATTATTAAAGGGAAAGTCCACCCTAGATATAAGAAAAATATTAGTGAAGGATAAGAAAGTGATGATTTCTTTTTCTTCAAAGTTTTGATTTGTGACGTCACCTTTGAGATGCTTTGTTAATGTAAATTTCCAATCAAACAATGAAAATTCAATATTTGTCACAAAAAGCAATTTATGGAATCATACGCACAACATATGGGAGAGCAACTCGCACATGACATTATAAAATTAAAAATTCAACAAGTCATAATTTTCTTATCATTTGACGGATTTTCGTCAAACCTTTCTTTCAGGTTTCTGCTTTTAAACCTATTTAACGTCAGAGTGGACTTTCCATTTAACCGCTATATCTATAGACCTGTGGTAAGTGCAATTTATGCCACACAAAATATAGTTGGTACGATATGATTTCTAAACATTCGTGTTTAATGTGAGTGGGTTATTGCATCTGTTATATGAAATGTCTTTCCCCTTCTAATTATTACTCCATCCAGCCTTTCTCTTGTAGACCGCTCTTGAAATTGTGACTGGTTTTAGGATTTTCCTTCTCTGTGCAGTTTGGATTTCTGACATTCCATGGGACGTCTGTCATTGGAACAGGTTTTGAAATAAGTAAGTGGGCGCATACTTCGTTGTATAATAATCCAGCAGTTATATTGACATGAAATAAATTCGAGTATACGTTAGCAATCAAAATCCATGATCTTGTGATACTTCTAATGGACGTATTATAGTTTAATTATATCTAAATTGTAATACGCCCATTAGAAGTAACACAAGATCATTAATTTTGATGGAAAGAAAGCGTTTAAATATGATTATTCAAAATCTGTCACATGTATTATTTTTGCAAGTCAGGAAGAAGATTTTTGTTAAATGCATTTCCTTTGCATGTTAAGGTCTGTGCAAAAACGTGTTGAGGCTGTAGTGTAAGATAATTCAATATTGCTACTAGGGGGTATGTTTATTACGCTGAGAATCGTATTCTTTTAATCATATCTACTATGTGACCCGGATTCTTGTAAAATGCTGTCGCCTCGTAATCTATATCCAATGTCATCTTTCCGTATAGCGTAAAAATGGAAATAATTGGTAGTTCATATAGGGCGGAGGTGAATAAGAATGTAATCAAGCTTCAATTATTCCCATTGCCAATATTATCTACTTTTTTAAGTCAAATTATTTGCCATGAAGAGTGAATAGTGTATGGCACTTAATTTCAAAACAGTGTGATTTTTATTTTATAAATCGTTGAAACAATTTGAAGATTCATTGATCATGATCATGTTTACTTCACATTCAAAATCCTTACTAAGGTGACACCATATCAATGAACGACAAAACTGGGCTCAACTTTTGTTAACATTTGATACATCGTTTATCCTTGGTATTACTTGATAACGAAAGTTAAAGCCCCAAAACATACATTTTATGCGATGATATTGTCTTTAACGAATCTGAAAATATAGTGAACATGTCATCAGACTTCTTTCTTACCGAAAAATGAATGTTTGCTCTCTCTTAACTCCCTCAATACCAAACCAGGAAAAGCCACATATTACATATTTAATGTACCTATGGTAGTGATAGGATTAAAGCAGAAGTTGTGTCGACGAATGATTTTATTATTTATCAATTTTAGGCAATATGAAATCAAACAAGAATGAAAACCAGTTCCTGTAAAAAAAAAAATGATTGATTCCATAACCTTAGCGCCACTGTTTATTACCTTTAACAAGATACCATGCCATCTCTATATATCTATCAACTATTTCCATATGACTACATGCTGAGAATACTAACAGAAGATACGTTGTGAACTTCCTCCTCATCGCCCATAACCATAATCATGCTGATCAATTCGAAGGAGGGGGGGGGGAGACACAATATCAAATGTCCTCCCCACTGAGAGCACTTTTAGAGACTGGGCGGGATAATTTTTTTTTTGAAAAAACAGCCCCCCCCCCCACTCCCACACTGAGAGCACTTTCAGAGACTGGATGGGATAAAAAAAAAATTGTGGAACCCCCCCCCCCCCCCCCCCCCAGCTCAGCGGTTACTTCTTGAGGAAAAACATGTCTTCCCCGCCTTCGGGGAGCGATTTCCGCCCTCGTACAGAATAGATCAAAACATCAATGATAACCGAGAAAACGAAGCAGAGTAAATCTACTCACATCCACAGTACATCCGACAGAGTTCTGTTGTACACGACGCACAGTCTGAAGGAAGAAAGCGATAACGAAAGGCGACATCAATCATCTCCATTTTGCACGAATTTATTTTACTCCATAATTCCAGTCATAGGTGGGCGCCACCCACAAATTGCAACAAGCCTTGGAGTATAAGGGTGAAGATGGCGGTGGTGGTGGTAATGGAGATGGTGGTGCAACAGTGAGGTAGCGTTAGTGATAGGATGGTGTGAAGAGAGGAGATGGTGTTGGTGGTGGTGGTTGCGATGGTGGTGGAGATGGTACTGATGGTGGTGGCGATGGTGGTGGTGGTGGTGGTGGTGGTGATGGCGGTGGTAATGGTGGCGATAATGGTGATGGTGATATGGTAGTGGTAGTGATGATGATGGTGGTGGTTTTGGTGGTACCGATGGTAGTAATGTTGGTGATTGTGTTGGTAGTGTTGGTGGTGATGGTGATGTTGGTAGTGGTGGTAGTGGTGGAGATGGTTGTGGTTGTGGGGGTGGAAGTGATGGTTGTAGCGATGGTGGTGGTAGTGATGGTGATGGTGGTAGTCATGATGATGGTGATGGTGGTTGTAGTGATGGTGGTGATATTGGTGGTGGCGGAGGCAGTGATGGAAGTGACGGCGGTGATCGTGTTGGTGATAGTGGTGGTAGTGATGGTGGTGGTAGTGATGGCGGTGATGGTGGTGGTGGTGGTGGTGGTAGTGATGGTAGTGCCGATGGTGGTATTGGTGATGATGGTAGTGATGGTTGTGAGTGTGATAGTGGTGGAGATGATGGTGATGGTGGTGGTGGTGGTGGTGGTGATGGTGGTGGTGGTGGTGGTGGTGGTGGTGTATAGTGGGTATTGAATTTACAAATATGACAACGTTTATGTCAAACGTTTGATATTTAGTTTGATTTAGATCCATGCTCTAAAAATGACACATTGGACCCCAAAATGAACATATTACGGTAAATACATCAAGGACAGATATTTACCATCAATTAATAAAAAAGAATAACAAACGTATTCATGGTCACTCACCCGGTGGACCACCTCCCCTCTGGTGCCTGGTCATGCCGAGGTTAGCCAGCACATTGCCCATCCCAACGTCGATGACCACGGCTACGATCAAGAAAACAACCGGCACGAGGAGTTGTCCTCCGTTGTGATTACCTGGCATCCACATGATGGCACAACAGAATCAGTCGAAAAGATGACGGCGACGAAGATGTCGATGACAATGTCAATGAAGGTATCGCGTCGTGGCTCGTATTCGTAAATGTTACCCAGAATAATGGCCAACTAAATTGTGCGCTAAAACACTCCGTTTCTTTGGCACAAAACCGTTGGTCTGAGAAGTTTGGTCGGCTTGTGAAGCATTTAACCCAATCGTATATATATATATAGGCATTAACAGGCATAAATTGAGCAAAAAACAATAACAGGTCACCAGGATCCCAAAAACAAAATATCGATCCAAAACAATACATAATTGGGCAGCAGGCAGGCAGATTTGTCATACTTACTTCATGATGGAGTGATAGAGCGGTTGTTTGAAATCTATCATGACTGTGCCAAAACGAGAGCAGTGGCCTGTGGGGGGGGGGGGGGGGGATTGCCAAAGCTCACAATAGTTGATATGGTATTTACCTTCTCTGTATTCTTAATAAACCGGATTCCCAGTAGAATAAAATCGTTTCGGGTAACAGATGTCTGTCAAAGATAAATTAATTTCAGTACAACCCAATGCTTTGCGGTGCCCTTTCATGTCTATCACCTTTGTGAAAACAGAACGTTCCGCTACCAAAATTGCACATAGAACTAACAGGTACTATTTCGGACTTGATTGTACGTGCTGTCATTAGGATATCCACCAATGAGAAGTTGTGGGTATCAATTCCATTAACTTAGCGTTGCGCAGATGACCAGTTTGATGACATGATGTCATTTATTGATTTACATACACACTATTGTTATCGAGCTTATACGTTAAACTCATATCTCTATACATAGGACCGACCCGGTTTCAACGCGTGCGTATGTGCGTGCGTGTGACGATAAACCAATAGACCATTTCCGTTATATATTCAGATTTTATGCACGTCATTCAATAACAATATGTTACTAAAAGTAACCCCAAAGCTTGATCAAGGTTTTTCCGAGTAGCAACAACTTATGGATTAAGTGTGCGCCCCAGTAATTGAAACTGAATAAAGAAATACATGTACAGGTGAATGCGATAACGCGTTACGACGCAGTTAGGGCAAAAGTTGTGAATACATTACCAAAATGGTATATTTGAACGCCGTAAATTGAACTTGCACGGGCATTTTAAAAACTGAATTTTCTCCAAAGACTCCTGAACATCGCATGTACGTCTGTACGTGTGGCAACAATTTCAAAATTTCCCCCAAAATGTTTCATCAAACGTTTATGTGTCAGATGAACACTTGCTTTATGGGAATTGTGCGAATTACTTGTGGAAAAAGCACATATAGCAATCAAATAGTTAATATGAGCGAATACCAGGGTTAAGATGAATAGTGTACGCCTGAACGAAGGGGGGACGGACAAAACGCCCGCCAAAGTATGAATTCTTGCCAGGTATGATAGAATGACGGTGGTACGTAGATGTGTGTATTCATCGCATATCAAAGGCTGCTTACATGATGAGAGTGCCTAACTTGATATTTGCTACTTAAAAGACGAATATAATGAACGTCTGGTACAATACTCACGAAAGGGAACATTATAAGTGTCTACAGCAAAATCAAAATCTACATTTTCTATTTGGTTGCAGAGATTATGTTTGTATTTTCTGGATTGATAAAGCAAACCATAGCCGCCTTTTCACGCAAACTCAGAGATGATTTCAAATACATTGCATACATCGAAACCGCATCACTCTGGGCAGGTAAATGTCATAACTCTTAATTAGGCAGTCAAAATGAAAGTTTTCATCAATTTGAATTCATTTTGAAAACGACTTTTTAGGAGAAAGCAGGACGAATTACACATTTTATCTGGATTGCTCAAAGAAGCTGAGCCTGGGTAACAAACTGCAGCTAGTTGCACATGTTGTAGCGACCACCTGCATATAAAGACCACGTGTTTAAAATAAGACCAGAATATTTTGTTTCCCTTTAATGCTAAAGGTAAAATCTTTGTCTTTGCGACACAAGGTGTACAAATCGTTTTCTTCTACACAAATGAATACGCTACCTTCATAATGCATTAATATATAAACTTTTGCTTACGCGTGAACTATTTGCACATACAAATGTACAACTAATTACTAGTTACTATTCTGTCTGCATAATGTATGCATCACTAGCCAGGCACTTTATGAGTACGCGGGCGTTTGAACATGATGAACATCATCTTTACACATCCACACAAATTGTGCTTTCGCGCGAGTTTTTATAAATATAAATTGTCTATCCATGTAGACCGATAAGCAAAACGAATGTGCCCACCGACATGCCCCTGTACTCTCCAATTGATTGCTTAGCTTTCTGAAAAAGGGTGATTGCCCTAACGACAATGGGATGAATGGTTTAACCCATATGTGATTGGTGAAAGTCGTGCTCCATTGGGGTTTTGTACGTATTACCGTATTTTGCGAAAATGCATCAACGCTAGATAAATGAGGGAACCCCACCACGTCCTATGGATGGGAGAGGATGCAAAGGTGTCTCAATAATCGTTCATTCACCAATCCGCCTACTTGCGACGTAACTCTACTACTGCACAAGATAAATTTTACAATGGAGTAGTGCTTTTTCTTTTGAACAATAATGGCTTTCCAATTCCGCACTATTTTTAATTTCATTTGTGGATGCCTTCCAAAAGGCATCCATCTCCGCCTCTGCTTTCCCGCCTCTCGCCTTTCATCACCCCCTTCTTCCTGAAGAGAGAGAGAGAGAGAGAGAGAGAGAGAGAGAGAGAGAGAGAGAGAGGGGGGGGAGGGAGAGGGGGGGGGGGGGCTTTTCTACCCACTCTTGCCCAAAGTTGACAAATAGGTAGGGCAACAAAGAACTACACCCCCACCATCGTTCTGACCCAAAGGTGCATTAGCACTTATTCTCCCATTTCTTCAATGCACCTTTCGTCTTTTGTACCAGCACAGTTCGACTTAAAGGGTTTTGTACTTTTAAGGCACCGTATCCGTGTCGTCCTATGGTAGAGGGCAATGCATTCTGGTTCAAAGGGTCTAGGGTACGGACCTCGGAACCTCGCAGTGTGGTCCACAACCTTCCAAAGCATACTCCACCATTCCTAAAAGCCTGCCTGAAAGAGAGCGCTTACACGGCCTGAGATGAAATATGAGTAGACCAATTAAGTAATAGCAATAACCCGACCAAAAAGTGCGTTTGTACTTTCGTAGTGGAACACTTTAAACCGGCATTAATCACAGTGTTGTTAATGTTCACAACAATGATTTTTTCGTATCTGTTCAATTGTCAGTATGGACAAAGAACTCCCATTGACTACTGTAGGTAATACCTCACACCACACGATCGTTATTTTGTCGTCACTTGCAGCAAAATTCTAAGAGCTATCACGTATCAGCCTCACATGACTACTTTCTGACTAGATAATGACCTATAAGCAATATTACTCTTTTTGTCTATTCTTGTTTGATCTTTTATGTAGTGGTCAATGTTCTTTCCATTGAATTGTTCAGCGCGCAAACTAATAATGACATCACAGTGCTCAATTTAACCGCAAGCGCATTTGAAACCTACGCGCGCGTTAGTTTCATTGTTTCACCGTTATTACGTCAGAAGGTGGGTGGCTGCATAGAAACACTTTGCTTTGCTCTCGAACTCATTAATAACACTACGCAAAGAAGAAAGATCATTCAACACTCTTCCATATTCTAACCTAAAAATAAGCAAAAAATAAACTTTAAAATGAAATAGATTTTTTGTAGATATCTGACAATAGAAAACCCAATGGCGACCAAGAAGGATCAAAAGAAGGTGAGTACATTGTAATATTAGGCCTATGTTCTCATATCGAGACCGAACCGTTAAGTTGATACATTAACTTTGGATACCTCCATTGTGACCTTCAGTGGAGAAACAGTGAATACGAAGATATACAGATTCTCATCATCATAGAATGATATTGATTTATGCATATATCTTTCGAAAGTATAATTGTTGAATAAAAAATGCAACACAACATTTCAGAAATTACCAGTTGGAAATTGGCTATTTGTGTCTCTTGATTACTTTCTTTTGGTGTTATGTTATTTGAGTTGTATATTGTCGTGAATTGTGTGCATTAATATTCAAAATATTTAAGCAGGATAACCCATACATTTTCATTGTCCATTTTGATTTGAATTAAACACTTTCACTAAGCTCATCAACACACTAATCAAGAAGAGTATTTTTGTCCAATCATGGGCCTGCACTATTGCTTCTGAATAGCGTGGACAATACCAACAATTCCTTTGCCACTTGAGCTGTTGAATTCTTTCGTGGTACATTGTGGTGTTTTTATTTTAATAATCATCCCTCGATCCCAACAGAAGATATGTAGTCAGTAATCCTGAGTAGACGTTACAATATTTGTTTTCTCACCGATAATATTCCTACAATGATCATTGTCATTATGAGGCATATTATTGAGTGTGAATAAGAGGGTCATCTTAATTTGACATTATAACCTCCAACCTATGAATCTCTTCATTTAGAATCAGACAGTTTTAAGTCATAAACGCATCTATGGCAAATTGTTTAGAAGTAGGCCTACGGATTCACATTAATTCATGATGTGAACGCTTTTCGCTGAATTTATGGACGGCGGAGGAAGATTCGGAAATATGAATGCCGAACCCTACTCCGCCCCTCCCCCATCCTAAAGCCGGTTTCGGATTCAAATCCAATTAGCTAAATTCATTACCGGTTTATCTTAACCCGTGCAATGTCAGAAGTTGTGTGCCAAGGACTCCAACGCGAGCGACTTCCAGTACGATGAACAGCAACATGAGCGCGTCTTCATGCTGAGCCAGGCCGACGAGGTCCGGGAGAAAGTCCTGAAGAGACACCTCAAGCACCGGCTGCCTCGGAAGCAAGGCATGTATGAGGTATGGTTGGGGAGACCATAATATTACCGGTATGCATCATGTATGGAGGTGTCACGATGTGTCATGCAGAGCTGGTTCACGGGAAGAGAGTGAAATGCCACGGAAAAGCAGAAAGAGGGTTATGTACAGAAATATACAGCGCATGATATGTTGGAGAACATCTCGTACGTGACGTCACAAAATTAAGATTATTTAATTTTTGTCAAACCTTCACCATAATGTTGCTTTTATTTTCTGATATAACGAAAACCAATTTAACGTTAGGGTGGATATTCCCTTTGAGGGGCCATAAGCTACATGAAACATATCGCGGTGCGATAAACCTGACGTGACGTCATATAACGTGTCATGAACGGCCACCGTGCACCCCCCCCCCCCCCCCCCCCCTATAAAAAGCCAGATTCTCCGTGTTGGGCTATATGTTATTTACCATGGATTAGTCAAAGTCATATTACTATGATATGGGAAATTAACCAAACTTGCTTTCATTGATTAATTTGTACAAGGAACTTTCCTTGATATAGGCCTAAGTGAATAGAACAAAAAGGTTCGAGGTAAATAGGATAACCAATGCCATGGATATGTTATGATTACGTTGACCAGCTAACAACACGACGGCGCTCTGTTCCGACGAAACAAGCTTGCCACTTCTACGACGGACATCATTGGGAAGTTGGTGGAAGACAGTCGACGACCGGCAATGACGGGGGAGACATCGAGGGTTCGCCCCTAAACCTCCAGCACACGACCCGGAGATTGACCATCCATGCTGTGGACGAGTGAGGATTTCATTTTCATTTTTTCCATCGCAAAATCTATTAATCGCAATCTATTAAGAAAGCCTATTAGGCTTGTTGGGTTGTATACACCCAGAACGGAGCAATCAATCATTAAACACGCCAAATGTATGAAAAATAATCCTTATTCTGTAAATCTCTCTTGCCTATCCACGCTTAACAGGGCTATCGACGCGGAACAAATGCGACGTATCCAGAGGGAGGCACGTGATATGAAACATGCGCGCGCAGTCTTGGCACCAGTCAACAAGGAGCTTAAATGCGTTGTTCACAAGTCAAAGGTGAAACTGAAAATTAACAATTAAATTTACAATTTAATGTACAACCGCATTTTCCTTTTTTTTTTATTCGAAATACATTTTTCAAAGTATTTTTTCATAAACATTGAATTCAAAGTGTTAGCAGAAAACCTATGGATTGTAAAAGTGTGATGACCTTTGATATAAGGCTTAATGTATATTGTAGTTTATATTAAAAATCAATGGAAGCAACAAAAAAAAACAGTCGATGAAGATCAAAATACAATTTTAAAATACAGCAAAGAAAAACGTACAAAAACATAACGCACAGACACATCTGAGGATGTCAAGGGGATTTTTTTTTCATTCCCAACCATGTTTGCCTCTCACAGAAAGATGAGAAGAAGAAAGAGAAAGAGATGGTGCACATGGTGGAGGAGAAGCACGACACCGTTCTGGAGGAGATGCTTCACAAGAAACATCTCAAGGAGCTGGCGAAGGAGGAAGACGATGAGAGACTAGAACGCATGCGCAAGATGGAAGACATGACAAATTATGAGAAGGTGACAGTGATAAGCCTATTACACCGGGACGCATTCGTTTTGATCATTCTACCCCTTCATATTAAAATCTATTTTATACTGTTTTTATGCGTTTTTATTGTTTATATATAAACTTGTATCATTAAACTGATAAAATCGGCTTAAAAGACAGTGTTGTCGATGTTAAGCAGTTATTCTTGTCTTAACGAAGTGCGTACGTGATTTTATGATTTTTAAGTATAAAATGATTAAACTCCAGGCCGAAGCCGACAGTGAACTCTTGGATGAGGTCAAGGTGATGTCGACGGTAGCCAAGGCGCGGCACGACGTCGAGCTCGAGCTAATGGGGGCCTTCCATGACCTAGACGAGGTCCACGAGGAGGTCGAACATGCGGTCGATGACCTCTACCGTGAACTCAAGGACGACTTCGTGCTTTCGTTCAAGCGAACTACGCACCTCATGAAGCTCCAGATGGTGGTAGGTGGTATTTTTTTTTTTTTTTTTTTATCATTCAATACCTTTTCATCCGTTTTCATTATTTTGTATCCACCGCATATGACACGATCCTATCAGTCGTATGATTCTGTGACTGGCTGAATCGCAGGACCCGGTCATTGGATTTGTGCAAAAAGATGACGTCACATTTCCTCTCCTATGCCCTTACGACTGCGGAATCGCAGCAAATTCGTGTCGTCTGCGGTGACCTGTAAGATTCGACGAGTTATGCTAAAGTTGGCGAGCCAACCCGTTTCAAATGTGAATTTTTTTTATATCAGTTTGATACATGTATCGTGTACGGCATAGCCATTGCACATGAAGGAAGACGGGCAATAAAACCTGAATAACATTTCACATGATAAAACAACTTATCGACCGGAGTCTGGATGCATGTTCATCTGAAACGACACGATAAAATGATTCTGATAATGAAAGCATAAATAATGAAAGCATAATAACAATCATGATTGTTTTCCGTCCATGACGCAAGTCATTTTCTTCTGGTCATGACTTTTAGATTTTGTATTATTTATAGCCCTGTAATGTCAACATTAATAACATGAATTCAAGTTTAGTGTGAAAGCATTGATGGGAAGCGGATGAGGAAGTACGGATACTTCATTGACAACATTATTCTCTACCGCGGCTAAGGTTTCTGCGAAACAACTTTTTATAGCGATGAAAAGAACGTTGCACGCTCATAGTTGTTTTATGCCGTGAATGAGAGAGATTTGATTTCCGTGTTGGATCAATCGTATGCTTTCAACCACGACATTCTATGAACCCGGATAGTACAACTAAAAGCACTAGTAAATTCCTTATATTTTTACAACTTGGATAAACTCAAGAGACATTGATATTCTCTCTTTTCATTGAATATGTGAATGGAAAAAATGTACATATATAATATCATCATAATTTTATGGACTGTGGTGCTTTTAGTCAGAAATCAGATAAAACTTTGAATGCGATGATTGCTAAAAGCGATGAATTCAACTTTGCACCTTCCCTGATAACCGGATGTTTTACACAAAAAACTTGATTGGTTTTGCAGATTCACTGTATGTTATTGTTTTCTACGACTAAGTGGTAAAAACATTGGACACTTTTGAAAAATTATTGCCAAAAAATTTCAATCCTATTCCAGATGATATTGAAAAAAACATCAAGTTAAATAGTATAATTTGTTAGAAGCAGGATTCGTGACATTTTATCAATCATAGTTGTGATAATTGTTTAAATATTGTAACGAAAATAGGGTTATTTCCGTAGATCGATTATATTATCGATTATTATATAACGCGCGATCGATTACAACGTTTATTTAACGGTTCACAGTTTTTAGGTCAAAAATTGATTATTATAGAGTAGGTGGAAATTGTAAGATAGTTCGGATGGTAGGGAGTGTTAGAGGTGGTGATGATGGTTTATTTGAGATAATTGACATGTAATGGGGGTGATTGGCAGTATTATGAATCTGGGGTTTGATGTATAAGGGAGAAGTAGTGAGTTGTTTAACCAAGTATTTTTCTGTAATTTTTGAGTACAAATGAATAAAGAAATTCGCAAATCGGGAGCGCAGTGAGAGGGTCACTGGCCAGGTATACCCTACCGCTAGTACGATATGTGCGAAGCAAATGATTAAATTGATGTTTTGCACATATCTTTCGCTTGCGAAAGATAATCGGAGGCGAGAGGGTCTCTGGCTAGGTATACCACCGGTATACTCTACCCTACCACTAGTACGGTGTGCGAAACAAATGATTTAATTGATGTTTTGCACAACATCTTTCGCTTGCGAAAGATAGTCAGGGTGTTGAAGGTTCCACACTGGTGGGGACTATTAGTGGCAATTAGGGCCACTGATAGCCTTGGAATCGCTTTCCTCCGGCATTGCGGGAGACTGGTATGGTCTACCAGTACCAGAGCTGGGGGGAGCAAGACTGGTAGGAGAGAGGAACCAGCCTGTTCCAGCCTACCAGGGCATCGGATTGTGCCTTGGATTGTGCCCCCCTGGATTGCGACTGGTAGGAGAGAGGGACCAGCCGGTTTCCAGCCTACCAGTGCTGCTGGACTTGTGCCCCTGGATTTTTGCAGTGGATTCTTGCAGTGGATTCTTGCTGGTAGATTTGTGCCCCCTGGATTCTTGCAGTGGATTCTTGCAGTGGATTCTTGCGGGTAGATTTGTGCCCCTGGATTTTTGCTGGTAGATTTGTGCCCCCCTGGATACTTGCAGTGGATTCTTGCAGTGGATTCTTGCGGGTGGATTTGTGCCCCTGGATTTTTGCTGGTAGATTTGTGCCTCCCCCCCCCCCCCTGGATTCTTGCAGTGGATTCTTGAGGGTGGATTTGTGTCCCTGGATTTTTGTGCTTGGGATTGGTGTTTTGGATCTGTGTTTTGGATATCTGCCTGTTATGGAAGGAGAGGGTCACTAACAAAATCGGGTATCAGTGCTCCGGACACGGGGAACCTATTCAGAGGAGTGTGCCGCTTGCGCTGGTATCCCCGTCCATAAACCTGGTCGTATATTGCGACCAAACGGACTTATAGCCTACACGCTCGGCGGATCATCTTTGACTTGGGTACTCGGCGCGGGGAACGAAAAGGGAACGGCGTCCTGACAAACCCCATATTCCCTTTCGCCCCCGGTCGAGCAGGCGCCCTAACTTCCTACCATCAGGGGGACAGTCAACAAATACCCAATTTTCGCTACACGTGGTGTCAGGAGTGGGATCGGTTTTGGACGGACTGAAGCAGGATGGACCAGCCAATAAGGACAAACTTACGCCCAGCTACCAGGGCTGAACTATGGTATCAATTGGAGCAAGGCATGGCCGAAATCGACAACATGATGAAGGATTTGCGTGCATCAATGGAAGTCAGCCCAGCTGTGACGCCGAATGCGGGGACTAGTAGCAGCGCCTTATATGGTAGCTCAGGATTCGCGGGCTCCAGCGGGACAGGAACTAGGAGCAATAGCCTACCAACGTCACGTAGCGGTACACTCGGTATCTCTGGCACCAGGGTTGGACAAACAGGAAGGGAAGTTTACCCTACCATTGCAAGGACGTCTAGCGGTAGCATCGAGCTTCCATCCCCTTCGTACCCGTCGGATTTTTCCACACCAGCAGACATGGAAATTGGCCCGGGGGGCCCCAGCTATACTCCAGCGGACGGAATATACCAACGGAGTTCCCCCCCACATCAGGTAGATTTTGCTACCCCAGCAAACAATGAAATGGATACTGGGATGTACACTTATCGTGTTGTACCAGACGAACCGCGGCACCCGATGCGAGATGTGGCCCGTGAAGTCCAGGGATTGCACGAGGGACCAAATACACCAAGGAACCCAGGGGGAGTTTCACCTATACTTAGGCACGCGAATAGGGAACGGCAGTCTACCAATTATCCAGCGAATGTGTACAACCAGGCACCGGCGAGCGGCGGAACAGAATCAGGGCAATTTACCACTATAGACGGAGGCAGAGGGGAAACGTCTGCAAGCGGAACGCCGTGGCGACGACCAGAGCTATGGAATGAGGGGCAGTACCCATCGCACTACAGAGACAGAGACCGACTTAGGATGACACCGGACCGATATGACGGGCGGGGACCAATTATGGACTACCTCAGCCATTTCGAAGCCTGCGCGGGAGTGAACAGGTGGTCGGAGGATGACGCACTACAATACTTAGCGGCCAGTATGCGGGGGCCAGCAGTGAAGGTTTTGGTCCAGCCAACTGGGAGGAAGCTGACGTATAAGGAACTGGTCACTCGACTCAAGCAGCGATTCGGGCCGGCGGGCAAGGCAGAGGTATTTCTCGCGGAACTCCGTACCCGCCGTAGAAAACCAAAGGAAACTTTACAGGAATTGGGACAGAGTATTCGGGAGTTGACGGCCTTGGCATACCAGGAATTCGGCGAAGCAGGACAGGATAAACTCGCCAGGGGTCATTTCATGGATGCTGTAGTAAAGCCTGAGATCAGAGAGGGACTTTTCCGGGCGCAGCCCCGCACGTTAGACGATGCAATAGAAGCGGCACTCGGTACTGAGGCATTTTTAAAGATGGAGGCAGATCGGAGTGATTATCGACCCCAGAGATTCAGCCGGACACTGACTGGTGGAGATGACAGGCCCGAACCCCCAGCTAAGATAATGGACAAAGCAGTGGATAAGGTCATACAGGAGGTGGACAAGCTGATTGCTAAGGCAGGGTCTACCAGGCAGGGTGACAGGAAACCCAAGGGAAGAAATCAGAGTTCGATGGTTCCTCCCAATCCACCTCCAGCCAGTCGACCCAATAACAACTGTTTTTACTGCGGGGAACCAGGGCATTGGAAGAGGGAGTGCCCCAGTTTGAACTACCCAACAGCTAACAGCATGCCGACCGGGATGTTGGGGGAAAATCGACGGTGCCACAACTGCAATGAGATAGGGCACATACGTAGGAATTGCCCCTATCCACCCCAAGGAAGTGCCCCGCCCATGGCTACCAATGAGGGACCAACGACGCTTAGGAGTGATGTAGGGGCAGGAATGCTCCGGAGTAACATGGGACCAGCGTATGCGGGCCCTCCCCCAGAGGCACCGGAGGCGAGAGCACATGTGCGGCCGTTGGAAACACCAAAAGCTACTAAACTGCGGGGCTTATACATAGAGTCCAAAATCAACGGGCATTCCGTCAGGCTACTGATAGACACCGGATCCTCACAGTCGTTCATAGCCATCAGGGAATTTGAAAAGATAGAGGAGGACAGGAAACCCCAAGCATTACAACCACCAGATCACAGTGTGCACCAGGCGGACGGCAGACCGTTGGGTTTAAAGGGAAAAACTCAAATGGAGATGCAGCTCGGTGGCTTGCTGTTTCTGATGGAATTCACCATAGCAGACCTGAGTAGCGACGGGATCCTGGGGATAGATTTCTTGACAAGGACCCAATCAACACTAGATTGTCGCCGCCTGGAATTACAAACCCCATGGGAAGTCATACCATGCAGAAACTACAAGGGAAACCCATTTGTTTGCCGCATCGTTGCCAGTGAAACCAGCGTAATTCCACCCGGACATGAAGCGATACTGATGGGAGAAGTGGCTGGTCGTAAGAAGGAATCAATTCATGGGGCTGGCCTACTTGAACCACCGCTAAACCAGACAGAGATGATAAATAAAGGACTACTCGTGGCAAGGGCAGTAATCGAGACGGGGACAGATGTGCTACCGGTGCGAGTGTTCAACCCCACTCAACAGGAACGGAAGGTAAAGCGTGGAACTATGGTGGCCCGTCTGACGTCGATGGAAAATGACGAAATCATGGAGGCTGTCCCCCCTACCTCAGCGGATGTTGGAGGAGAAGTACCACAGCATCTAGCCGAGCTATACCAGCAGAGTATCCGAGAAATTCCCGCTGAATACCACGCACAGGTGGCTGAGCTACTGAAGGGGTACAGTGACATATTCTCAACAGGCCCGACGGACTTGGGTAGGACAGGCTTAGTCCAACACTCCATCAACACAGGCGACTCTCGACCAATTAGGCAAGCACAACGACGACACCCTCCAGGCCAGAGAGATGAGATAGACCGGCAGGTGGCGGAGATGCTGACCCAGGAGCTGATTGAACCAACCAGCAGCCCGTGGGCATCGAATGTAGTGCTCGTAACGAAAAAGGATGGTAGCAAGAGGTTTTGCGTGGACTACCGACAGCTCAACGCCGCTACATTAAAGGACGCATACCCTCTGCCGCGGATTGACGACACCCTAGACGCATTGAGTGGGGCGAAATGGTTTTCGACCCTGGATTTGGCCAGTGGGTACTGGCAGGTGCAGCTAGACGAGTCGGCGAAACAGAGGGCAGCTTTCATCGCGAACGGAGGACTGTATGCCTGGCGTGTCATGCCCTTCGGGTTATGCAATGCGCCCGCCACGTTCGAGAGGCTCATGGATCGCGTACTAGCAGGACTGACATGGGAAACGCTGCTGGTATACCTGGATGACGTGATAGTCTACGGGAAGACGGTGGACCAGGAGATAGCTCGGCTAGCGGTGGTGTTTCAGCGGCTAAGGGAAGCGGGCCTGAAACTCAAGCCATCCAAGTGTCAGTTATTCAGGACCAGTGTCGGCTACCTGGGGCATGTCGTGTCGGCGGACGGAGTCGCAACGGACCCCAGCAAGACGGCGGCAATACAGCAGTGGCCTACGCCGAGGACTGTGAAGGAAGTGAGGAGCTTCATCGGACTGGTGTCATACTACCGCCGGTTCGTGGAGGGTTTCGCGGCCATCGCTAGACCACTTCATGAGTTGACGGAGAAAAACAGGAGGTTCGAGTGGACGGAGGAGTGCCAGGCAGCATTCGATGAGCTCAAACGGAGGCTTATGTCACCCCCCATTTTGGCCTACCCCAACCCCGACGGTGACTACATACTTGATACGGACGCCAGTGACACCGGAATTGGCGCAGTTCTTTCTCAGGTGCAAGGAGGGGCTGAGAGAGTAGTAGCCTACGCCAGCCGCAGCCTACGGAGGGAGGAGAGGAACTACTGTGTAACGAGGAAGGAGCTTTTGGCCGTGGTGGTTTTCCTAAAGCAGTTTCGTCAGTACTTGTACGGCCGACAAGTAATCATCCGTACGGACCATGGATCGTTGCAGTGGCTGGTACGTTTCAAGGATTCAAGGGGACAGCTCGCACGCTGGCTGGAGCAAATATCCGAATACAATTACACCATCCAGCACAGACAAGGCCGAAGTCATGGAAATGCGGACGGAATGTCACGACGACCCTGCCGACAGTGTGGACGGGACGACGACGGCGTAGAATATCACCTCAGAGTGCTAGAGAGTGTGGAGGAAAGCAGCCCCGACATAGCCACCCTACAGTCGCAGGAGGAAAACATCAGGCCAGTCAGAGCGGCCAAAATGAAGGGAGAAAAACCCACAAGCGAGGAGGCAGCACCATGGTCTGATCAGGCACGGCGTTTATTGACGCACTGGGATGTACTCGAAGTCCGAGACGGGGTACTGGTTCGGCGGTGGGAATCTGAAGACGGGTCTGTTGTACGAGGACAAGTCATACTACCACGGGCCATGATCACGGACGTGTTTCGGGAAGCCCATGCCTCCCTGACAGGGGGACATTTCGGTATGACAAAGACGCTGGGACGAGTAAGGCTGAAATATTATTGGGTCGGAATGGTGGCAGATTTGCGCTCAGCGCTACGGCAGTGTGACGTCTGCGCCCGGAGGAAGTGCCCAAGCAAAACACGGCGTGCACCGTTGCAGCAGAGAATCAGCGGGTCAGTGATGGAACGAGTCGCCCTAGATGTCGTAGGCCCTTTTCCCAGGACCAGACGTGGTAACCGCTATGTACTCGTGGTGGGGGATTATTTCTCCAAGTGGATGGAGGCGTACCCTATACCAAACGAGAAGGCAGGGACAGTGGCTGAGAAGTTGGTCGTGGAGTACATATGCCGCTTCGGGGTGCCTAGATACATCCACTCAGACCAGGGGAGGAATTTTGTATCAGAGGTATTCAGTGAGGTCTGCCGGCTAATGGGCATCACCAAGACGAGAACCACGGCGTATAACCCCAAATCAGACGGACTGATAGAGCGGTATAATCGCACGCTGATAGACACAGTGGCTGCCCTACTGGACCAGGGACAAGACGAAGAGTGGGACCAACTCCTCCCGTTCGCTACATGTGCATACCGAAGTTGCCCCCAAGAATCGACCGGGGAAACACCGAACATGCTTATGCTAGGGCGTGAGGTGACGATGCCGGGCGATCTGGTTGCCCCAGAGGATATGTCAGATGAACAGGATCCCCTGCCTGACTATGCTGAGCAGCTACGAGACCGTATGCAGAGGGTACACGAGAGGGTACGGGAGAAACTTGGCCTGGCCTGCAGAAAACAGAAGCGCTACTACGACCGGAGAGCTACAGCGGCAAAGTTTGAAGTGGGGCAGTACGTGTGGTTGCGGAGGAAAATGCGGGAGAAGGGGCGAAGTCCTAAACTCCAGACAAAATGGCTGGGGCCCTACCTCATTGTCACAAAACTGTCGGACGTTACCCTCCGCCTGCAACAGACGCCAAGGACAAAGCCTTATATCGTGCATGTGGACCGGCTGAAAGCCTACACAGGGGAACCGCTACCAGTATGGCAATACCAACCCAGGGCGACAGCAGACGACCCTCCCCAGCAGAATGAAGGTGGTGAAGATGGAGAAGTCACGGATACGGAAGAGACGGCGCCCACTGGGTTAAGGGGACCAGACGAGGACGAAGCAGGCAGCAGGGAGGTAGAATTTGACGGGGAGAATACGGAGATGAGAGAAACGGCGCCCCCGGAGATACGGGTACCAGACGAGGGAAGCATCGATGGCGGCGAGGCGGACGGAGCAGTAGATACATCGGAACGAGAGGAACCCACCATGATACCAGCTGATGGAGTGCAGCCATTCATGGGGGCAGGCGACGATGAGCTGCTACCAGACGGGGACGAACCATCAGCGTTTCCAGTGGGTGCTGAGTCGGGATTTGAGGGACCCAGCAGAACGTTGAACGCAAGTCCAGCTGCAGCAGGGACAGGCGCAGACACCAGCAGGGCCGACCAGGCAACGGAAGCGGCCATATCAAAGGAGGACAATCGCAAACAATACCCACGGCGGCAGAGGAGGCCCCCGCAATATTGCTATTAGGAAGGAAGGACTATTTTGGACATATAATTTATTTTCTTTGTGCAGAGGGATGACTACCAGTATAAACTGTGTAAATAATTTGAGATATTTTATTACATTGAAGCTGTATATAACGTCTAGTTTGTTTATTTACAGAATTAAACTACCATGCCTTCCCACAAAGCAAAGAAGGACCCTGGCCGGGATTCCCGCGACCGCAAATCCAAGGATGGCAGGGACTCAAAGAAAAGAAAGACTGTGGACCCTTCAGTGCTTCGATGCGTCTCGTGTGAATTTACTACCCCGGATAAAGGCGAGATGATTAGGCACACAGCAAAGCATAGGTTTCGATGCGTCTCGTGTGAATTTACTACCCCGGATAAAGGCGAGATGATTAGGCACACAGCAAAGCACGCGGTTCTGGTGGTGCCAACGCGAAAACATTCATTTACTCCGGTGGACCCCCGCCAAAAGAAGCCTAATAAGGAAAGGGACTCTAAGGGGAAGGACGAGAGCGCAAAAAGTTCAAAGAAAAAGGCGGACAATGAAAAACCACAGACAAAGTCGACGGAGAGTACCCCGACGAGGGACGAACCGAGCACAAGTTATACGATGGTTCCCTTGTCGCCTAAAGAAAGTAGGAGGTCGGTACCAAAAACAGGGGAACCGGAGAAGGATGCTGAGCCCTCCTACGTGGTGGAGCCCAGACCGGCGTCGCCCGCGTACAGCGACGTCAGTGACGAGAGCGATAGTAACGTACAGCTAGTGATAGACTTACGCTCGTCTCCCGTCAAGCGCAGGTGTGAGTACAGTCCGACGCCTGAACCCCGTTCCCCCAGCACGGAACGAAAAGTGACAAATACGAGCGAAGAAGGGGTGCAGGTGAATGGTACTGAGATCGACCAGACCCACATTAGGAATAGGCTGACAGAATTGAGAGCCTTGGACCCGTCGTCTCTCAGGGGCCGGGATCGCTTCTCCAATATTTTTAACTTACCGCGTGGACTTACGCTAATTCGAACCACCGAGCGACACGTGACATTGCAGGGGGAATTGATAGAGGTGGTTACGGAGGAATACAAGAGGGATACCTAGTAAAGGACACGGTACCAATTTTGTTTGGACATGATTATTGTGAAATGGGCACAAGGGAGGATTTGGTTGGACAAATTTGGTTGTGAAGTGGACATGTACCGGATACCAGATTTGTTGTTTTGGAACATTGTTATTGTGAAATGGACCCTTATATCAGGATTGCTTGGACAGGGACATTAAATTTTGAAAGTGTAGTGATATGGACACTGAAATCATTTGCATGGACTTGGTTTTGGAGCTGTTGAGTGAAATGGACACTAAAACAAAGATTAATAATGCGTTATGATGTTTTTATTGTTAATTGTTAAGGAGTTTTAACAAATACATATTTAAGGCCAGGAGTCTATTAGTCTTTAGATTATTATTAGTAAATTGTTATAAATGCACCCGGAGTTGTTTTATATTTATGCCAAATGTTTGATTATGTTAATCATTAAGAAAAACGGATCAGCTACGGCTGGGGAGTGAAAGTGTGTAGTAATCGAAGCAGCAATAGGGTAGCAGATTTGCAAATAGAATTGGTTAATTATGGATTGTAGTAGAAGTAGGACGAGATGCAGATAATTGTGCTAATAATTTAGTTGTTGCTAATCGTAGAAAGGAGCAGATATAGGATTTCTAGTAGAAGGCTGTAAGTGATTTTGTTAATAATTATAGCATAGGTTGAAACACAGTTAATGATATAATTAATTAGACATTTGAGTTGTTGAATATATCAGAAGTATGAGTGTGAAATTGTAGCAGAAGTAGGGGTAGTAGATGATTGTGATAGATGTTGTATATTGTTACAGGTAGATAGTGTTTTGTTACTAATAAGAATTGTTAGAAAATAAAAAGAGTTTTTTTTTTGGGTGATGTAGTAAACTTGTAAGTTGAATTTTAGAATTGCTTAAATTAGAGGAAGAAAAGAAAATAAACAAAATGCATGTTATATTGTGATAAATGATAAGTTCGGGAAGAAAATTAGAAGTGAGCATACTTGTGTGGATCACCTGAAAAGTTCAAAGGTCAAAGGTTAGTCTGGTGACCTATAACAGTTGAATTGTTTTTAATTGTTATATTGGGTTGTTATATTTGTGTTAATTTTGATGTTAAATTGTTGTTGAAATTATTGTTAAAAGAAAGTGGCTGGAATGTTATATAAGTCGATAAATGATTTTATGACGAATGGAAGTATGGTTGATTGTAAAATAAGGTTAATAATGATAAATAGGAATAAATTAAGTTTAAACTAGATTGTGGTCAGCTTGGGGACCAAGCTTACATGGGGAGGGGGGCCGTGTAACGAAAATAGGGTTATTTCCGTAGATCGATTATATTATCGATTATTATATAACGCGCGATCGATTACAACGTTTATTTAACGGTTCACAGTTTTTAGGTCAAAAATTGATTATTATAGAGTAGGTGGAAATTGTAAGATAGTTCGGATGGTAGGGAGTGTTAGAGGTGGTGATGATGGTTTATTTGAGATAATTGACATGTAATGGGGGTGATTGGCAGTATTATGAATCTGGGGTTTGATGTATAAGGGAGAAGTAGTGAGTTGTTTAACCAAGTATTTTTCTGTAATTTTTGAGTACAAATGAATAAAGAAATTCGCAAATCGGGAGCGCAGTGAGAGGGTCACTGGCCAGGTATACCCTACCGCTAGTACGATATGTGCGAAGCAAATGATTAAATTGATGTTTTGCACATATCTTTCGCTTGCGAAAGATAATCGGAGGCGAGAGGGTCTCTGGCTAGGTATACCACCGGTATACTCTACCCTACCACTAGTACGGTGTGCGAAACAAATGATTTAATTGATGTTTTGCACAACATCTTTCGCTTGCGAAAGATAGTCAGGGTGTTGAAGGTTCCACACTGGTGGGGACTATTAGTGGCAATTAGGGCCACTGATAGCCTTGGAATCGCTTTCCTCCGGCATTGCGGGAGACTGGTATGGTCTACCAGTACCAGAGCTGGGGGGAGCAAGACTGGTAGGAGAGAGGAACCAGCCTGTTCCAGCCTACCAGGGCATCGGATTGTGCCTTGGATTGTGCCCCCCTGGATTGCGACTGGTAGGAGAGAGGGACCAGCCGGTTTCCAGCCTACCAGTGCTGCTGGACTTGTGCCCCTGGATTTTTGCAGTGGATTCTTGCAGTGGATTCTTGCTGGTAGATTTGTGCCCCCTGGATTCTTGCAGTGGATTCTTGCAGTGGATTCTTGCGGGTAGATTTGTGCCCCTGGATTTTTGCTGGTAGATTTGTGCCCCCCTGGATACTTGCAGTGGATTCTTGCAGTGGATTCTTGCGGGTGGATTTGTGCCCCTGGATTTTTGCTGGTAGATTTGTGCCTCCCCCCCCCCCCCCCCCCTGGATTCTTGCAGTGGATTCTTGAGGGTGGATTTGTGTCCCTGGATTTTTGTGCTTGGGATTGGTGTTTTGGATCTGTGTTTTGGATATCTGCCTGTTATGGAAGGAGAGGGTCACTAACAAAATCGGGTATCAGTGCTCCGGACACGGGGAACCTATTCAGAGGAGTGTGCCGCTTGCGCTGGTATCCCCGTCCATAAACCTGGTCGTATATTGCGACCAAACGGACTTATAGCCTACACGCTCGGCGGATCATCTTTGACTTGGGTACTCGGCGCGGGGAACGAAAAGGGAACGGCGTCCTGACAAACCCCATATTCCCTTTCGCCCCCGGTCGAGCAGGCGCCCTAACTTCCTACCATCAGGGGGACAGTCAACAAATACCCAATTTTCGCTACAATATCTTTAAGACTCATTTTAACCTAAGAATTTGGGTGCATCTGATAATGAAAACAGAATAAATCACAAATATCAACCCACACATTCTTTCCTGCCAGAAGCAACATAAATGATTAATGACACTGTAAGAGGCAGTTTCTAGTGGATGACATGTGTGAAACACAATGACGACTGAAGATTGATGAAATGTCACAAAGCCCGCTTTTAACAAAAAAGAAATGACCCGATATCAATTTTAGGTTCATTCAAATGTAAGTTATGTGTGAAACACAATGACGACTGAAGATTGATGAAATGTCACAAAACCCGCTTTTAACATAAAAGAAATGACCCGATATCAATTTTAGGTTCATTCAAATGTAAGTTTTTCTCTTTCTTTCGAAATGTCAATACCATGTTGTTTACGTTTGGTACTGTCTTTCCATTGCATATCCAGCCTTGTAAGAACACAAGGCAGAAAGAAATTGTTAAATTCCGATCATTGTGATCCACTGCACGGAAATCTTTAGTAAAAGGCGAAAGATTTAAGCGTGATGCAGTGAACCAACGGATACTTAACCAAGGTGTGCCGAGAGCTTTATCTATTAGCTTACTAACAACTTATCATGGTTAGTAAAAAATGGTATCGTATCGAGAGCAATGTTCCGCTGTCTAATGATTATTCATGACCTTGATTTGAAAATTAATGACTGACTTTAGAACCCATGAAGCACCCGAGCAAAAGAAATTATGTAACATTTCGTTTTCTCATCCTCACCCTTTTTCTTCTTCTCTTTCTCTCACTATCTAACTCATTTATTCTACCATCCCGATCAATTTCCCATTCCGTCCTCTCTCTCTCTCTCTCTCTCTCTCTCTCTCTCTCTCTCCCCCCCCCCCCTCTCTCTCTTCCCATCTCCCTCTCTCTTTTAAGTGATATTATTTTTTGCTCGGCAATATACCACTTTTTATTTTGTATGCAAAGCTTGTGCACGGCGTTCAAACTACCCTACTATTGGTAATTTCAAAGTTTCTCTGAGGTTTTGTTAAAATAGCAACAAATAATTGAGTACCGAAGCGTGACGTCATTTTGATCATCTGGTCAACATAACTAGTTCTAAACAATGTGACGAGAGCTAGCAGCGGTGACCACAGCGGAGATGCCCCTAATATTAACCCCTAAGCTTGTCCGAGGTTTGTCCGAAAAGCAACAACTAATACATTCAGTGTGCGTTCTTACCCATTGAAACTGAATCACAAAACACAGGTGAATATAACGTTTAACTGCGCAGTTAGCGGGACACGTGAACACATTAAGAAAAAGCTTATTGACATTAAAGGCACACACGATTTTGCTGACATCATTTCCTTGCCAACCCCCCCCCCCCCCCTCTCTCCTTGTCTTGCATGTCTTCCTCTTTCTCCATCTTTTCTTTAATCTTCTTTACAGTGTTGCCCTCTCCATCTCATGGATAGATAGAAAACATTTTAAAATGATTTTATATAATTGCAATAAAATTATAAGTTTGTTTGTCTTTTCATTGAATTTAATTTCATGCTCCGGATCTAACCTTTGTAGTCAGAAATAATTTGAGCAGATTAAATGTAATCCGTGCTACAAATTAATGCAAGTACGCGCCTGCCCTGATAAACATCGTAAGCCGGATGCGTCTCCTAACAACAAGAAACGAAAGCTTTCTTGTTTCCTTCGGCTTGTGCAATGGAGTAATTTGGAAGCGTCAGTGAGAGATCATTTAGTCTGTGCATTATGTTGCCGTGCTGTTTATGTTTTGTTCTGTCTTTGCATTGGATACCAGCCTCGTGTAACTACGAGGCAGAAAGAAATTTTTAAATTCCGATCACTGTGATCCACTGCACGGAAATCTTTAGTAAAAGGCGAAAGATTTGTGCGTGATGCAGTGAACCCACGGATATCGTAATTTTTAATTTAAAACCCTTTATGCTTAATTACTTTTGATTTCACCATGGTTAATAAAACTTAACAAACATGCTGAAAAATCTTTAATTCAAATGGAGTTATATAAATGACACTGGAGTAAATAACCTATCATGCAAAATTATGCATAGCGTTCATTTCGTTCTCAGCGACTTCTCTTTGAACTCTATACATATGCATGAAAGGTCATCGCTCTACTATTGTTATTCATATAGATTGATTTGCATAGTAAATTATTGATACCGTGCTCGTTAAAGTTTGACTAACCGTGATCGAATTAATGTCTATAGAGAAGAAAATGGTTTCCAATTCAACTGCACAGTATCCGTGGGTTCACTGCATCACGCACAAATCTTTCGCCTTTTACTAAAGATTTCCGTGCAGTGGATCACAATGATCGGAATATAACAATTTCTTCCTGCCTTGTGTTTTCACGAGGCAATATAGTTTAATGAAAAGACAGACTTATCATTTCATACTTTCAAAATGTTTCCAGATCTGAAAAGAAGATTAAGAGGAGAAAGAGGAACATACTGTCAAGGGGAGGAAAAAGGTCCAGCGATGTGAAAAAGCCTTTTCGTCCCCCTAACAAAGTGCGTAGTTGAGCGTTATTACATTCACCTTTTTCTCGTGATTCGGTTTCAAAGATTAGAACGCACACTGTGTTAGCTGTTGCTATTCGGACAAACCTCGGACAAGCTCTGGCGTTGGCAGTAGTAACGCATTGTTTAAACGACGTACATCAAATTTGCATGAGCATGTTGTCAAGACAACTGATTTTAAGCACTCCTGTAAGTAGTTAGCTGGCTATTGTCGACAATAATTGTACACATCTCTGGACCTTTTTCCTCCCCTATACAGTATGTTCCTCTTACTCCTCTTAATCTTCTTTTCAGATCTGGGAACACTTTGAAGGTATCAAATGATAAGTCTGTCTTTTCATTGAACTATATTGCCTCGTGAGAACACGAGGCAGAAAGAAATTGTTAAATTCCGATCATTGTGATCCACTGCACGGAAATCTTTAGTAAAAGGCGAAAGATTGGTGCGTGATGCAGTGAACCCACGGATACCGTAATTTTTAGTTTAAAACCCTATATGCTCAATTGCTTTTGATTTCATCATGGTTAGTAAAACTTAACAAACATGCTGAAAAATCTTTAATTCAAATGCAGTTATATAAATGACACTGGAGTAAATTACCTATCATGCAAAATTATGCATAGCATTCATTTCGTCCTCAGCGACTTCTCTTTGAACTCTATACATATGCATGAAGGTCATCGCTCTACTATTGTTATTCATATAGATTGATTTGCATAGGAAATTATTGATACCGTGCTGGTTAAAGTTTGACTAACCATGATCAAATTAATGTCTATAGAGAAGAAAAAGGTTTCCAATTCAACTGCACAGTATCCGTGGGTTCACTGCATCACGCACAAATCTTTCGCCTTTTACTAAAGATTTCCGTGCAGTGGATCACAACGATCGGAATTTAACAATTTCTTTCTGCCTCGTAGTTACACGAGGCTGGTATCCAATGCAAAGACAGAACAAAACATAAACAGATGGGCAGCAATTCAATGAAAAGACAGGCGATACATTTTGTTGTAATGATGATGTCAAATAACGCATTTACACATCATCTAATGAGATGTGGTATTAAGAAATGAAGAAGAAGGACAGAGTGACAGAGGAATAAAATAAAGGGAAAAGTAAAGAATGACATGAGAAACGGAGAAGTCTGAAAACAAAGGAGATGACGAAAAGAGGGACGAAAGAGGTCAGCGAAATCATGACAATTGTGTTTGTAACATTGCATGTGCCTGTAATGTCAGTAGCCAAGCAAAAATGAATGTTAGTTGAATGAGAAAGAGAGAGCGAAATTGAGCAGCTACATGGCTCAAATCCGATCGGTAATATCATTTTCAATATGTATCTGGAATAATCAACTTTATTAACTGATACAATAACGATTTTGTCGATGACACAGGAGGAGAATGAGCGTCGATGTCGTCTGAGTGCGATCCAGGATCACGTAGACGGACGGGTGCACGATGCCGTACACGACAGGGTGATGGACGTCAAAGATAACATGCACGATGAGCTCACGAGGACGTTCGCTACTGCACTGGTAAGAAACCCCATTCTCCCCCGCAGATTTCCTCTCATTCACTGTGAAGAACTACAAATCTACTGACAAATATATAACAAAAATTACTCTCCAGTCAAACCCACTTATCAAGACTAGTCAAAGGGGATCTACAAGAAGAGATGGTCTTCACACAGACAATGTAGTTATAACATGTAAAATGATCTGAGCACAAGTTTATTTTCTTAAAGTCGTTTGACTACTTCTTATTCTGTGACAACTATACAAATGTGATTATATCGAAAGCTAGCGATTGTATACATTATATTAGGATATCCAGAATAACCATTGCCGATACACGCTGCCCAACTCGTTATGATGGTCATCCATCTCCGCATTATGATAGCGCGTGGTCTCTCTCCCTCTCCTCTCCTCATCTCTCTCTCTCTCTCTCTCTCTCTCTCTCTCTCTCTCTCTCCCCCTCTTCTCCTCATCTCTCTCTCTCTCTCTCTCACTCTCTCTCTCCCCCTCTCCTCTCCTCATCTCTCGCTCTCTCTCTCTCTCTCTCTCTCCCTCCCCCTCTTCTCCTCATCTCTCTCTCTCTCTCTCTCTCTCCCCCCTCTCCTCTCCTCATCTCTCTCCCCCCTCTCTCTCTCCCTCTCTCTCTCTCTCTCTCTCTCTCTCGACCCCCCCTCTCTCTTTCTCTTCTCTATCTCTATTCCCCTACCCCCCCCCCCCTCTCTCTCTCTCTCTCTCTCTCTCTCTCTCTCTCTCCCTCCCCCTCTCTCTCTCTTTCTCTTCTCTACCTCTATTTCTCTACCCACTCTCTTTCTCTCTCTCTCTCTCTCTCTCTCTCTCTCTCTCTCTCTCACTCTTTCACACAGGCATGCACACACACACACAAACACACACACACACACGCGCGCGCGCGCGCGCGCGCACCCCCCCCCCCCCCCCCCACACCCACACATACACCCACGGTATACATCTCTCTCTATTTATAACATCTTACCCCCTCTTCCCTCTCCCCCAGCTGGACGAGGTTGAGCGGGAGGAGACGTGTCGTGGTCAGACCGAGGTCCTGAAGGGAGAGGCCCTCGAAGAACTCCTGCACGTGTGCGTAATCAGTTCACTTACATTCATTATGTTTATTTCAAATACCATGGCAATAACTTAACCGTTTTGATTATCTCCTAATGTTATAACAGTTTTATGCATTGAAGGGTATGTGTTGCTCTTCGCGTTGGTTGCGATTGAGCATGCCCCGGTCAGTCCACTTCAAAAAGAACTCTAAAGCCCACCGCACATGGAATGATTATGCCACGATTCTGCAATCGTAATGTGGAAATGGAACTAGAAATGTGGCGTTAAGTACTTGTACAAATCCCATGACCGGGTCGTGCGAGTTAGCAAGTCGTGGCGTCGCACGACTGAGCGTATCTTCAAGGGATACTGCATATTTTTCGTAAAATATGATAGTGATGCAGTCCGTGATTCGATTACCTTACTGTGGAAGTATGGAAATATTGAGTTCTTTCACAAATTCCGTTTTCGTATTTATGTTGATAGGACCAATAAACATAATCTGTCCAAATCGCTGAAAATGGTGTTATGAATACTCCAGTTGTATTCTTGTCAGGTTTATCTAAACATTTCGAACTCGGGTCGTGCGTTTTAAGGAATAACTCCCCATAATACACGACATTGTATTCCATATCTTATCTGTTGATCAGGAGGAACAGCAAAAAGGCAGATGACGCATGCGCAGATGAACGCAAGCGACGAATCAGAGAAGCGGAGGCGGAGCTTCGGTCCGGTCACGTGGACCCAGCCAAAGAGCACATGCGTGATGCTGTGCGGCTCGTTCAGGAGCAGATGTTAATAGAGAAATTCAAAGGGATCAAGATCAAGAAAGATCAGGTATCACCTCCGATCAATAGGCCTACTATCTACACAAATCATACAACGAATGTGGATCATGATTTAGTGGGAGACATTTTAAGAGGGCACAATTCCTAAATGTAAATATATCACAGAAGGCATAATCATAATCATATCTTTTTATCCGTATACATGTATTTTGTTTTACTAAAATTGTTATTGATTTGAAAATACAACACTTTTAATGCATTCGTTATGAACTTTGCAGAAGAAGGGAAGTCATCATCAATAAGAACTTATTTTCCCTAAACAAATACGTTCATGTGGCTACAGGCTATTTGGCGATATCTAAGATGGAAAGAGAAATATTATCCAGTATCTGACCTGACCTTTTACAAAAGGAAGATATTATTCAGCGGTCAGGGTATAATTGAAGAAACACCTTCGTGTTTAAGTTGCCCGCGAGTTAAGCGGAAATTACTTTCCTTGTGGTGAGGGGTCGGATTTTATCCAATGCTTTTTGTGATTTCCCCCTCAGTTCTGCGAGAAACCCCCCGCTGGAAAATCCTTGAACGACAACAAGTTATGCCAGCTCCGTGCTCGTGCTAAAAATACAGGGTAGGCAACCTCAGTTAAAAAACTGCTGTACAGGTGCGCCCTGAAAAACTATTCCTAATTTCTAAAAGACCACCGCAAACGGAACGAATGCATGTGCCACGATTGTGCAATCGTAAGGGCCCCAAGACTGGATATGTGACGTCATATTTCTTGCACAAATCCAATGACCGGGCCCTGCGATTCATTCGGTCGTTGAGTCGTATGACTGATCGTATACGGTGGCTTTACTGTAGACGACAATGCGGGCTAAAATTTTTTTTAAAAATGGAAAACCGAGTTTGACTACAGATTTCTCCAAATCTAGTAAATGATATAACCAACCCGACTTCTGTGCATGAAAGAAAAATCATCCTACTTTCTTTCGGGGCATTGGCCCTAATGTAGCCTTCAATGCGAGTTAAAGAAAAGAGAGAGGAAAACCGAGTTTGACTATATTTGATCATTCATGTTTGACCGTGGATAGCTGCACAAGGATCAAGTTTATAAAACATTCCAAACTTGTTTTTTTTTTTATTCTAAAACGTGCTGTTTGCGCCGCATGGTGATACATGTATAAGGTAGCTTTTACAACAAAACAACATTCATTCCCGCTATAACTCAAAATTTGGACGAGGACAGTCGTACCATTGTTTACAAAATACTAATAGTGATCGCTGTACAGTACCCAATGTGAACCATCAATATGGCATAGTTACAATTACTATTAATGATCCTTGAATATTTAATGAGATTTTCACTTTTGGACGAATTTGGATCTAAAAATGTGTGTGTATCAGATAACTTTACATTTAGAACACAATACCCATTCTGCATCGCACTAGTCAATTCACTAGCAACTATCGTCACAGTGTCATTAATAATGCACGATGCTTTTGCCAGAAAAGACCAATTGGGTTGACATGTTTGTTGGACAATGAACATTGCTATGTTCTTAATTTGTTTACACACATACAAATTTAATTGTTCTTTGAATGTTTCCATGGTGAGAGTGTACTAATAAATACTATTTAGAAAATAGCAAAACTTTCGGTAACACCATGTGGTTGTATTCTTTCGGATAATTGGCCCACTTATGGGGTGAAGAAAGGAAAGGAAAGTGAAAAGTGAAAAGGAGAGGTGAATTTTTATATTTTATAACACTTACACAAGACTATTTTTAGCTTTAGTTTTCGGTGTTTTAAACCGAAAATAAATGGGATGGAATGGAGGTAGAAGAAGAGGGTGGGTGTTGATGAAAGTTGTGAACTAGTCACAAAGTAGTGATAAAGAGAAAAGAAAAGAAAAGAAAAATGAGAAAAGTGTAGAAAAAGTTATAGTCAGTTCTGCAACTAACACTATAGATTTCTTTCAAAATCTGAAAGAGGGAGTATCAGTCTCGACGTTTCGGGCAGTGTGCTCTGTCCGTCATCCGGAGAATAATTATTAATAATAATAATAAGAGTTATTAAAAGACTAAAAATAGTCTTGTGTAAGTGTTATAAAATATAAAAATTCACCTCTCCTTTTCACTTTTCACTTTCCTTTCCTTTCTTCACCCCATAAGTGGGCCAATTATCCGAAAGAATACAACCACATGGTGTTACCGAAAGTTTTGCTATTTTCTAAATAGTATTTATTAGTACATACAAATTTGTTTGTCCAAATTTGACCGATCATGAAAATCTCATTAAATATCAAAGGATTATTACACAAAAATTGTTAATGCAATGTCACAAAAGCTGCTTCTAAAAAGTTGTTATCTGTTGACTTTACGATGTGTAAATTCCAGCCTGTTTCGACATGTAACTTTTTCAAAATCATTCTTCACAACTGTCAAAAGTTCTTTTTAACACCTAGTTCAAGTATTTTTTATCAAAGCGATTAACATTTTTGATGTTTCCACTGTTATCATAAATATGTTAATTGTTAAAATCATTTTAGTGTGCAAGATAGTTTTTGTACATGCGTTTGATGGAATAGGCATAAATAGACCAGTTCAATGCTGATTATATATATATATAATATATATATCTTATTTTTTTCAATTTCACATTTATTTTCATTTAAACTTTTTATGGGCTATTGATTTTTGAGAAAGAACAAATAAGAAATAGATGTAGGGCGATTGAGGAAGAGGAAAACGACAAATTAAAGAAAAACACAGATAGATAAAATAAATAAAGGCAGGTAGATTGGAAGATTGGGTGAGAGTGAATAGTGATAACTAGATTTAATGAAAATATTGAGATGATTATGATGGGCAATAGAGGAATAATCCAAATTAATGTTTTCTTTCTCTTCTGTTCCCCTTCCAATCCCTTTTCTGATATTCTCATTTCGTACCCCTCTCCCTCTCTCTAATTGTCTGTATCTTCCTCTGTGCGTCTCTTCTCTCCTTCTCTCTCACTTTAACTCTCATCTCCCCTCTCTCTCTCTCCCTCCCCCCTCTCTCTCTATATGTCTCTCTCTCTCTCTCTCTCTCTCTCTCTCTCTCTCTCTCTCTCCCTCTCTCTCTCTCTCTCTCTCTCTACAGTACTCTGTAAACGAAGGAGAGGCACAAACATTCAGCAGGGCTACTGCTCAAATATTTTTTTTTAACCTCTTACACGAATTCTAACCCAACAAAGATTTTGGATAATTTTTTATACTTGAGCCTGGTTCAGATTTTGAATGAAATAAAAGGAAATTTTCAACAAAACATTGAACAAGATGGTTTGCGAATGTCTTTACTTTACGTTTCACACGACTGTTAACATTTTACTATTTCCACCTCTTCTCGTTCCTGTCTTGTAGATCTGAATTACCTCCCCGTTTGTCCTCTCTCCTTGAATGCATAGCTGTATATAACTCCTTCTCTTCTTCTCTTCTGAGATTCACCACGTGTCTCTCTTGTTCTCTTTAATTCTATCATATTCCCTCCTCCCATCTCTCTCATTCTCTCCCATTCCCCTAGCATATCCAACACACTACCATTAAAGAGAGGAATTACAATCTGAATAAATGTAACAAAACGAATCATTACTTCATTTTTTCTATTTCCTTTATTTCTCTTATTTGTTTGCACATTCAATGAAAGGATCATAAATGAGCAGCCTTACCAATAATTATCTTCTTCTTGATCTTTACAAGACATCGATGGACAAACATGTTAAATATACAGTACTGTAATAGAAGTCATCTTTATGAAAAACATATATTATTTTTTTCATACATTTTTTGTTATTCAACAACATGAAAATAATGGAGGTACATCTACAATATTATTATCCGTTGCACATTTTTCTTACATCTCATACTTTTCTCCTTTAAAATGTGAATAACTCTTTCAACGTGCTCAGCTACAATACGTTGAGAAATATCTACAAGAAACAGTTTTTCTTTGGTTACAAAATATACTACTTATACCAATATGGTTATTCATGCTGCCAAATACTTCTTGGTTTGTGCGCACGGCCCTCTCAATTGCACACCTTTACTGGACACCACTCAAGCGCAGTAATACTTGTAACCGTCGAAAGCCATGGTTATGTTAACACGCCATGCATTAATGTATGCACAAGCACAGAGTTGATGGGGGCAGTGCAAACAATACCTTAGAATATAACCATATTCTCCATAGTACTTCTGACAATTAAGTCACTTCCACTATGTACACTAACAATAACTGAGCCTGGTGCAGCATTATCTAAAGTATGTACACTAAAATAAGTACAGTCTATGTATCCAAAAACGGGTTCTGAATTTATCTTTAACATGTGTTATCATTTTTTTTTACTGGCAAGTTTAACAAGACCACATGAAAATAGCTGGGTGGGATGGTCACGGAAATTGCGTTCCCCCCTCACACGATATATCTCTTAATTCAATACTCCACGTCATGCATTATGTACACGGTTGTGCATTGATTTCAACAGCACCAGGTTTTTTAAGGATTTGAACTGCACTTTATTTTTCTCTCCTCTCTCTCTCTCTCTTTCTCTCTCTCTCTCTCTCTCTCTCTCTCTCTCTCTCTCGCTCTCTCTGTCTCTCTCTCTCTGTCTCTCTCATTCACTCACTCTTTCTCCATCTGATATTCTTCCTCTCACTCTCGCAGTATGCTGTACTATTGTATGTCAAAAAGACCCTCCACGTGTAAAGTTTCACATTTCTGATAAATATATAACAACACCTAAACCAACTAAAAAGTTGTGGCAATACTTATTTGGAGATCTAACAGTATATAATTTATGCTCTACATAACACACATGTACTAGATGATGTGAATGCCGTACAGCAGAGATTGATGCAAGTAGGGTCGTCGTAGATCAATATTTGCAAATGTCATCTAACATTTTCTTGAATGGAAGGAAACATAGAAGTAGAGAATTTCAAGCCCTTGTAATTGCAAGTATGACCTCCACACCCTTCCCCCTACAAAAGAAAGAATACAAAAATAGGGTGAAGCATAAACCAATGCTGTAAATCTTCAGAATCTAGCAGCAGTGCTAATGCATGACGTATTGATCTCTAAAAATGACTTCCTACTTACATGAAACATTGTTGACTGAAACAGATGCTTAGAGTTTACTGTTTGATGTGGGACTTTAGTCTGTTAATATAAATTGTACACACACTTCACATGGCATACTACTGTTAAAATCACCTGTAAATTTGATAGACAATTTTATGTGAACTCAATTAGTTTGCATTTGAAACCTAGCACTAATACTTTAGAGAAAAGATGTAGTAATGTAGCATTACTAATATGACGTTTTACACATGATGATGCTCTATAAGACAAAAAAAAAATAGCACTGTCATAATCATTACATAGCATCCACAGCACTAATGCACTTTTGAAGGTACATATCATATCACCACGAAAATCATTGTTTCCGCCATTGAATCAGCAAAATAGTTAAACAGTTTGAAGGAGGGAAGGTTAATGGCGAAACTGTCTCCACCTAGTAGCAGTAACAAACATGCACATTAAAGATTAATATCTCAAAATTGCTTACCTTGCTAACAGTGCCATTAGCCAACAATACTAATTATGAATTAAATTGAACCTAGCTGATTTGATTTTATTTGACTTGAAAGGCAAGAGTACTACCAACATTGCATACACTTTCTGCCTAACATTTCTGGCTTGTATTAATGAATAGCAAAGCAATATTAATGACTGTTTAAATGTACAACTGTATTATTTTTTACTGAGGAAAAGAGACATAAATCACTATTTTTTTCTGCAATATCAAATGTATATAAGTACACTGTACATGAGCTTTGCATGAACAAAAAATGATCATAAGAGTTGATACTGAGCCTCAAACAAAATTACTTAAATACTTCATGCTCCCGATAATGCAATTTTTGAGTAATCACCAGAACTGCTTTGCATCAGCAAATGAATGGCAAGTATAGATGGGATCTATTTTGGATTTACTACTGTGATGCAAATGGCTTTCCATAGCTTCAAATAATCACACATAGAGCAAAGAAGCCTCAGCACGCTGTAGTAAAATTATATCTCGTCTACTCTCAATCTCTGAAACAACATGTTGACTAAGACTTCCTAACCGTAAATAATCTATAGTTTGCCCTACGCTGCCCAACGCGGTGTTCCAGAGGCAGAAAATACAAATACAATACATAGCAGGTATGTGAAAAAACATTCAGGTGGGATATTCATTTGAATCAAATATGAATGCGATGAAGAGAGATGGAGGTATGGCAAGGGAGGGCAAATTTTCCACTGGGTATCTGAATTGAGCTGTTACACATCACTGTTGATTAGCAATGGCCCTGTCTCATAAAGAATTGCAAATGGAAGTCCAACCCACTATCTGTAATGTACAGAGTTACAACTGATATAAATCGTAAGTCAAGTGGCAATTAATCATAAGTCTTTATTATAAGACAGGGCCCTGGTGCGTCATGGATGCATGCTATGAAGCACTCAACTCATAAACACGGAAAGCTTCTTTGATATCTTGCCCAACCTAGCAACATCCTAGGGTACACAGGGAAACGACAATGTCAACGCACAGACAAATCAACAAGTTCCTTTTCATCCAGGCATCCTGAGGAGAAAGTGTTCATGAATTTGAATGATCAAGAGCAAAAATTGTTTTTCACAATGAATTCATCTTGTCACATAATGCCTGGGATGTACATTAATGCCATGCGTGCTAATGATACACATGTAATCTAGATTGTTCTAGACAGTTCTATTACACTCTATGGAGACCATCCTATCTTATACTTGTCTACATTGCACACAATTTGCGTAGAAAAACTTCCCTCTTCAAGATAAGGATCTATTATTTCTTATACATTGACATAGCATGCAAATAAACACACATAATACAGTCATATAAACATCACAAATGTATCACCATTAGCCACAGGGTAGTCCAAGAAAAAAAGAAACACATTTTGGATAATACTTGCATATGATTGATGCTTCTTCAAATATAATCTTTAGTAGAAAATTTGATGAATTCCTCATCAAACTTAATGTTCAAAGGCCATTTACTTTTATATACTGAGGAATCTATGTACACATATTTCTTATAGTATGAAATGACAGAGGCAATAAAATGATAATCATAACTTAATAGCTGGCATGATCACATGATTTTACATCAACTTTGATGAACATGTCTGTCTCAATTGCCCTCCATTATATAATACTTTTATTATTCAAGTGTTTATTTCCTTTCACCTCTCTTTTTATAAGTATCTAACAATCTGGGGCCATATTCATGAGCCTTGCTAGCTTAGCTGGTTGCTCAAAATATGCAAGTAGCTGAATGTTGTTTCGCAGCTAGTTGGTGAGACTTAATGGGGCTGCATGACTATGGCCCTGAGCAACAAGGCTTTTATACCAGGAGCTTAAGATAAACATGAAGAATCTGCACACTAATATCACACGGTCGTCACTCGAGTAGAGCCAGTGGGACTGACTACTTCTGAGCTACTGCGGCTGCTATCATCCTTCTGGAACCCCATTCCTGTCAACCCCGGACAAATGGCGTCTGCCTCGCCCTTCCGGTTTGGGTTTGGGCTATAGTTGTAGGGCGACACCAGGACGGGGACCACATTGGAGGTTGGAGAGGTGTCACCGCGATGGACGCCAAAGGGCTTCTGGGGCAGCTTCAGCCTCTGTGGGCGGTGTGGTGATTGCTCCCCCGTGGTGTCGGACAAACTCCTGCTACGCTGCTGACTCGGGGGCTTCTTACAGGAAAAAGGCTCACTCTCGCCAAAGGTGTCCCCCGTCTCGTTGCTGCTATCATCCAGGCGGATGAAGGAGTTGAGGCGGTTCTCCGAGTAGAAGTACTGCTCTTCACAGTCGTCAGGGTCTTCGGGGGACATGCAGTCCCCCGCTAGTCCGTTTGGGGTCAGGCTACCAGTGTCAGAGTTTGGGGAGTGGTCTCCCCGCAGTCCGTTTGGGTCGCACCGCAGAATATCATCTCTCGGATTAGCCATGATGTCTGGGGTCAGAGGACTGGCAGCATCGGTGTCTACCTCCGAGCAGCTCTCGATGAACTCCTCAGGCATCTCCTCCTTCATGATGTCGCTGCCACTGTCCCACTCCACAAACTCATCCGGCATCACCTCCTTGTCAATGTCGTTGTCACTGTTCCAGGTTTCCAGCTCCTCCAGATGGCGGTCAAAATTGAGATCGGGACTGTTGATGCCAAGCTCTGGTTCAAGCTCCGCTAGTGGAGGACTTGGTAGAGTTTGCTCACCAGATGACTCTGATTCAGTCCTCTTCTTTGTTTGACTTTTCAAGTTTTTTGGCGACTTCTTGTCCTTTTTTGAGAAAAAGCCCTTGGTCTTTTCTTTTCCTTCGCTGTCACTATCAGATTTCTTGCTCCCAAGTTTTAATTTAAGAAATGAAAAACGCTTTTTTTCTGCTTTCTTCTCTGGCTTTTTATTTTCAGGTGCCTCATCTATTTCATGTTTGTGTTTAGATGACATCTTTGGTGTTGACTTGCTGCTTTTCGAGGAATCAAGGCTCGATTTGCTGGACGACTTAGAATTGGAGTTCTTGTTGAGTGATGGGAATATGTTTCTCCTTGTAGTAATGGCTGGTGACTTTTTTGAACTTGGCAGCTCAGGTTGGGCAGATTTCTGTCTGGACAGACTCCCCACCTGGGGGTTGGTAGAAATGCTACTCAAACTGTAGGAGCTACTGTGCCTTGATGAAATGATACTTGATGCTGTCCCATCCTTGATGGACACCGTTTCATCTTCAGGTCTCTTCATCCAGATACCACTCCCATGTGCAGTCTCAAGTGTCGGAGATACAATTTTCCCTCCACAGTTTTTTACAGGAATATTCAGCTCCTTACACAGATCCTTTGCCTTAGAGTTTAAACCGTTTTGCTCGTTGCTGGAATCATCTTTGCCATCATCAGATTCTCTATCATCATCTTTCGGACTCTGTGCAGCTTCTGAAGTAGTATGTCCCTTCTTTTTTGTGAAAGTCCCAAATTTTGATGGTGTTTGTGGAGTAGCAGGAGCAGGATCCTTTGGTGAAGACTTCCTTGAGGCTGGAGACTTAGTGGATTCACTTGCAGAAGTTGGTCTCGCTCCAGGCTTACTGCCTACGTTTCTGCTAGGTGTGCTGGAGGATTTTGAATTAGCTGATGCTGATCTTGGTGAGGGAGAACCTATCTTTCCAGCTGCTTTATTTGCAGTGGCACTTGTTCTTGTGACTGGAGTCTTTGTTGGTGTGCTTGAACGTGAACCACTCACATTGGCATTGGTGCGCACCCCAGATGGTGATGCTGATCGTGAGCCAATGTTGGACTTCTGCAATCCTGTATTGACTTTGGAAGCTGGAGAACTTGATCGCTGGCTGGTGGTAGTCACTTTTGTTTGTGGGGTAGTTCTCTGTTTAGTGACTGAGCTCTGAGATGTGGTGGACCTTCTCGATGGTGATTCAGAGCGCTGAGACGTTGTGGACGCTCTTGAAGGGGACTCAGACCTCCTTGCTGCGGAAGTAGTTTTCTGACCCGGGGAAGAAGATCTAGCAGCAGGGATCCTCAAACCAGTAGTTGTCCGTCTTGGGGCAATCTTTGAAACACCAGGCTTATTAGACGTCCGCGCTCCACTGGAAGACATTTGACTATCTAGTGAGCCTTGTGTGGAGGTGCTCATCTTCCTCCAACCACCCTTTGCGACTGAAACACTTGATTCACTGTCATTGACTGATGGTGCTTCTTCAGACTGAACAGGAGAAAGTACTTCCTCGCTCTCACTTGTGGGATTCATTTCAGGAGTCTGTTCAGGGAGTGATGCACTATCTTTCGTAAATGTTGACTGTTTAAGCAGCACTGGTCGATCAGGGTCATCTACTTCTTCATTGTTATTCAGATTGACATTTGCCATCTGGGCAGTGACGTTGTCGGTCGGGCTTGAAGCCACAGTTCCACTGGGACTTTTGTTTGGAGGGGATTTACGGGCAACACCTCCAGCAGCAGATTTTGCTAAGGGACTACTTGTGGCAGATCTGGTCGCGGGACTGTTTGATCTTGAAGGCACTGGCATCTTGGACTTTGGGCTTGCTGACCTGCTTGTATTGGGAGTTGTTCGTCCAGAGGGAGAACGGCCAGTGGGAGGTTTTGGAGAGGATGAGCCTGTTGACAGCTTTGTCTGAGTGCTTGGAGGTTTGATTTGTCTTGGTTTAGGGATGCTGCTGACAGCTTCTTTTGTAGGACTGTCTCTGGAGATTGAACTATTCAGAGAAGACCTACGAGAAGAAGCATTGCTTTTGTTATCTCCATCTTTTTGTGAATCGACTGAGGACTTCCTCCCAGCCCTCGGAGGAGTGATGCTGCGTGCAGAGTTTGAAATATTTCTCACTGGCGTAACCGTCTTATTTGTAATGGAAGTCTTTGGGGATGATGTCTTTGACGTGGTCCCGGGTCTTGGTGAGGTGGTTCTTGGGGGAGTAGTCGTCCTAGACGTTGTCAGAGGAGAGGTGGTACGTGGGGGTGTTGTGGTCCTAGGGGGCGTTCCTCTACCTCTAGTCGGTGTGGTACTCCTGGGTGGAGTAGTGGAAGCACTGCGAGTGATACCTCCCCTGGCACCTCTAATAGCACCCCTTCCTCTCGTTGCTGTTGGGCTCCCCTTTGCTAGACCACCCCTGGTGGCTGCAGGACTTTTTGGAGGCAGGACACTCTTTGGTGGTGTTATCGACCGAATCTTCCCAGTAATTGGACTGCGGTATACCTTCTTGCCACCTTTGATTCCCTTCGGTTCGTCCTCCTCCTCATTAACAGATTTCTCCTCTATGCTGTCTGATGGTTTAGAAATCCTTGGGCCTCGTCTGGCGACTGGCTTTGACTCACTTTCTGCTGCTTCTATCTCCTCTGCAGATTGCCCCATGGAAATAACCTTACCATTGATTTTTTTCACTGGTTTCTTGCTCTTTGACTGTGGCATGCCTGAAGTAATGCACTCATCTAACAAGGCCTGCTCACTGGCGGCATCCGCATCTGATTCAGCATCTAAGGAGCTAAGGGAGCTGTTTCTGGAGAAGCATACTGGAGTGTCTTCCGTTGCGAAGACTCTTCTGGAATCTTTGTTGATACCACAACCCCCTTCAGACCTCTGCTGCTGAGCCTCTTCTTCATCGGGCCACTGTTCAGTCAGATCAGGACGCTCTTCATCCTCGTTGTCACTCAGCGCACTCAAACTGGAGTTATGGGAGAAACAGGTTGGGGTGTCTTCCACTGCAAAGCTCAAAGGGGCTTCCTCAGAACTCAATCTCCTCATAGCCATCGATCCTTCACCCAGATGATTCATCCGAGGGCCACCTATTCTGGATGAGCGGGTTTTCTCTGCCAGCCGTTCCTTAGCACTCTTCTCTCCCATGTCAGGCCTTTGCTCATGTGAAGGGCTGTCCTCTTCATCACAGCTCAGAGAGCTCAGAGAGTCAGCCCGAGATATGATGCCTGGTGTCCCTTCCACAGCAAACACCCTTGGGGAGTCCAGTGGGGACATCATGTTCTTCTGGCCATCTGCATTGTGGTAATCATCCATACCATAGTACTTATTATCAGACTCATGCATCTGTTCAACTGGATGTGAGAAAGTTGCCTTCTGCTTGGTTGCTACAGTTTGCTGTTTATTCACATCCCTTTGTTTCCGCTTTGAAGCTTCTTTCATTTGAGCTTTTGCCTCAGAAAGATCTGCATCATCATCACAGCTTAAGGAGCTAAGTGACCCATTGCACGAGAAATTGAGTGGTGTGCCCTCCACAGCAAACACACAAGGGGTATCAGATGGAGTGCTGCCCATGCTCACACCCATGTTGTGAGCACTTCTAGTTTGAGGTATGTTTTGTGTGGTAATGTTCCCATTTACATCTTCGGCATCAATGGGTGAAGTAAGGTCACTTAATGAGGTTGCATTGGATATTCCTGGTGTCCCTTCCATGCAGTAGGTTGTCACGGTATCAGGAGGAGGTGATGGGTTGTTACCCCACTCCTGGCCCCTCTCCTGGCTTGAGGTTGATCGAGTGTCTGAGCTCATCTCTGGGATCGGCGAGGGACTTTTGTGCCGCACGTCGGCGGTCGGCATCTTCTTTCGAGGAGCAGCCCCTTTTGGAGACCTGAACTTGCCAATGTGTCTTGGGGACCTGTGCTTCGCCAGGAGGGACGATCTGGGTTTATTGGACTTTGACTTTGGTATTGCTGAATTAATGCACTCTTGTAGCATGGAGTCCTCTGCCTCCTTCGTTACAGAGTTTGTTTCTGATCTGGCATCATCCATTGAGCTTAAAAGGTCACAGGAGTTTTGGGTCTGATCATCTGACTCGATGCCTTCAGGTTTCTGCAGCATACTTCTCTCAGGGTTAGAAATCCTCAATTTGCCATCAGATGAGCTTTCAATCTCAATGTCCTCAATGCTCAGATCACTCAGTGAGGTTGCAGCTGAAAAGTTGACTGGTGTGTCCTCTGTGCAGAATGGCTTTGGAGCATCCTGTGTTACACTCACGTTGGCTTTTTCAAAGCTAACATGCTTATTTGATGAAGGCTTAGTGGCACTGGGTATTCTCCTGGAACCATTTTCTTTCTTGATCTTTGATTTTGCCTTTGGTATTCCCTTCCTTCTAACAGGCATTGCAGCATTGATACATTCATCAAGGAGGTTTTGTTCTAGTTCTGACAACTCATTCCCCTCTTGCTCTACATTCTTCTCTTCAGATTTTTCTTTGGCCTCATCAGGCTCCTCCTCGCCCTGCAAGGCTTCTTCGGATGGGAGGAGTCGTTTCAACACGGTGGCTTTGTTATCTTCATCAATTGTCAGGGCACTCAGACTGGTTGCACAGGAATTATCAATAGGAGTGCCCTCTGTTGCATACATGGTTGGCTTTTCCTCCATTTCTGGCAATTTGGGCACAGCTGGTGGGTTGACCTTGGGCCCACTCTGTGATGTTCTCCTTGGGCTGGGGGGCATTGTGTCACTCGGGCTGTCAGGAAGCTCACTCGGACTGACAAAGCCACTCGCTGCTCGGCTGTTGGTGTAGATGGAGCTGATGTCATCACAGATATCTGGCACATCCTCGCTGCTCAGGGAGCACACTGAGCTACACCTGCTGAAGACCAGGGGTGTCTCCTGGACTTCCTCATGGTGATGATGATGATGAACATCGGATGGGAGTTGCAGCAGCACCTGTTTCTCATCACGTTTGACTTGCACAGGCTCGTTTGGAGGAGTTGTGGACACAAGCTCATTGCTGGGTGACTGGTCAACTACCTCCTTGGATTTCTCTTCCAAATCCTCATTGAGGTCTAGGGAGCTCAATGAGGAGCACCTTGAGATGGGTGCTGGGGTGCCTTCCACACAGTATGTCTTGGTGTTATCGTCATGACTGCAGGCTGGGACCTCCACCTCCTCCTCTTCGTGGTGACTGGATGCAATGGAATGCCTGGACCCACCGTGCTCTGATCCAAACTGTGAAACCACGCTAGAGGGAATCTCCTGATTGGATGAGGTATTGTAGCTCCTTTCGCGTGCCTCTGGCTCATCACGGCTCATGTACACAGTCCCACCTGTGTTGGTCTCAAGGGAGGTCTGGACAAACCCAAACCTCTCAGGGTCCTCCCCATGTGACATATCATTGGCATATCTCTGAGAGAAATCCGTAGGCCTTTCATCATCATGGGAGAATGGTTCAGAGTCATTCATACTCGAGTACACACTAGCTCCCTGCAATACTGACTGGTCTGTATACTGCTGTGGAAATGTCCTTTGATGAGGGGGCGCCACAAACGTGGACCCTACTGCCAGGCCCTCCCGAGGTCTGTGAGGAGAATGGCACTTCTGGCATGGTTGTGCTCCTTCCTCGCAGGGCTCCCCATCGCTTCCTGCTGGGGGCTTCCCCTCCTTCCCCATATGGTTCTCAGGAGCATGCTTTGGACTGCGCATGTTTGGAGGTAGCTCTTCTTCAGAGTACTTCAAGCTGTAGTTTGTGGTAGAGTCCATGTTGGAGCCAAAGGCTTCATCAGCTGAGTGCACCAATGCCGTGGTGGTCTGAAGGTTGTTGCTGTGAACGTTCAGCGAGCTATCAGCAGACTGAGAATGGTCCATCTGCGTTCTGTTCTGTGCCATGCGTTCATGAATACCGGCTGGGAAGATGTCGCTGGAGATGCTGTTGATACTCTCCGTCGAGGACCGACGTGCCACCAGCCCGTGCCCCTCAAACCCAAAGGAGTAGGAGTTTGAGCGACTGGAGAGATTGGAGCCCTCTGGTGGCATGTGAGTGAAAGAGCTTGAGCGAGGACACATGGGCTTGGGCTGATGGGTGCTTCTTGTCTTCAACCGTGGACTCCCACTGCTTGAACTGGAATCACTTGGAATACCAGCTTGGGCAACTTCTTGCATGATCTAGAGGCACAAATGGAAACAAATGGAAATAAAACGTGAAAGGACTAATTCATACCATTTTAAATGATAAATCAAAGTATAGGAGCATTATACATATAATCATCATTGTAGCAAGTTTAAATACCATTGCATTCAAGAAAAGTGAAAAAATTAAAGTAAAAGAAAATCCATTTTTTAAAGGAAAATATCTGCTCTTATATGTTTTTGGATGACAGCGTTAGATTTATCATTTTAATTTTCAATTTACAAACGATGAAATAAAATCTGTTCAACATTTAGAAATGTTGATGATACATCATGTCTCATATTTCAAGTATTGAGTCTGTACATAGAGACAAAATATTTGTATGGAATAAGTTTTATCATTTGTTTTTACGATGCTATATATTCATGTATTGGCATTATGTATGAACATACATTGTATAATGAAATTCTTGTGAAGAAGAAAACTATAAAACACACCTGTGCGATTCTGCTTGTGCCATGCGGCCTTCCAGGACTATTCTCCACAGACCCAGGCTGACTGGAAGACCTCTGTCCTTCACTGCTGGCCTTCCCTTCCTCAAATTTCTCCTCCTCCTTCCTGGGATCCAGAGCATGCTGTGCATTCCCTGAAGTCCTGCCGCTCGGTGAGTGTGCCCTCTGTTGGCTGTTCATCAGTGAATCGGGGAGTGGCGTTGCATTTGGATTCCAGATGGGAATCCGCTGGGGCACTGGTGAGTAATCTGCCCCATTCTGTTGCCTGGGCCTGTGCCCTCGGTTTCGCAGTGAGGCACGCTGTTGGCTTTGCAGCAAGCCTTGTTGGTCAGTCCTTGCTTCCATTTCTGCATAGGTGTCTTTGAGGTTCTTGTCGATTTCCGCCTGAAGGGCGCGTTGCTTCCGGACATGTAATCCCGGGGTGCCTTCCTTCTGCCCATCCGCAGTGGCGAGGACGTCTGGACGCGAGGCCATGAGATTGCGCAAGGCTGCTGAGCTTCCCATGGCAATCATTTTATGCTTGGAGTTGATGAGGTTCTTCAGCATGCTAACTGCTCCCAACTCCCACAGCAGGTCTTGGTCAGTTTTGTTCCTGGCAGACAGGTTCCATAGAGTTCCACATGCGTTACTGACGATAGTAAGGCTTGAAGATTTCAGATGATGCAGCAATATCTGCAAGCAGTTATGCTTCCTTAACACCTGTCTATACTTCTCATTTGTTGCGATATGACTCGATACGTTCCTCAAAATTCCGCCGCCATTTTCCACCACAGCAGAGTTCCGTGTTGGGCTCCTATACGTCAGAGTCCCCACCAGGAACTCGAGGGCGCCGTTCACCGCGCAGATGTCGGCCTTGTTCTCGGTGCAGTGCGCGGACAGATTCCACAGGGCGCTGAGGACACTCTTGAGTGTAGACTCCTTGGTGACCTCCAGGGAGCAGGTCATGAGGGCCACGACGGCTCCTGCCTCCCTCAAGGCCTTCTTGCTAGCCATGTCCGCCCTCCAGGACAGGTTTCGTAGGACGCTGGCGGCCACTTGCCTCAGGTCCTCGCTCTCGGCACTTAGCAACGCCACCAACGCCTTCATGCACCCCTTCATGGAGCACAGCAGCGCCTTGTTGGTCACATCGCCAAAGGTCAGGTTTGTGAGAGCCATCCCTCCATAACGCCGCAGGGTAACGGTGTACTGGTCGTTGCTGCTGCCGTGAACCTCAAAGTCCACCTGCAAGAGTTCAGCTATTGCATGAAGGCCACCTGCAGATAAAGGAAATAATATAAGAGAAGATGAATAAAGACAAATCTAGATCATAGGACCAGTGTGTACCCTCACTAAAACCCTATTCATTTTTTTTTCAGAAATCTACTCACATTTTGTGTAAGTATCTGTAAATCTTTCAGAAATTAAACACGATATCATTTAACTAACTTATTATGCATTTAAGTGCTACATATTGTTTCTAGTAACTAAACTTTCATGAAATCTCTGGGTAAAGACAATGATTATTTACAGAATCATGAAAGCGGACTCTCAAACACGTCCTCCTACTCACCTAGATGGCATATTGCACTTCGGTGCTCCTCATCGAAGGAGAGCTTCATGAGAGCTGCCATGGCTGGACCAGGGTTGTGGTCCATGGGAAGGCTGGTCTGGTCAGAGGCTGCGGAATAATGGGGAAGAGATCAAGATGAGTGTCACATCAAACATGAGGAGCAACACTTCGACAGCTTGAAGAAACTATTAGATGACAAGAACATCTCAACCTCAACAGCAGTAGCAGGCTGAATCAAAGTCCAAGCGATTGTTATGGAGTAGTTTGTTCATTTTCAATCATGTTGTGTTAAACAATCTTTGATCTTTAATTGATAGAAACAACATAACATTGACCTTGATTATATTGCTAGTCCTGAATCATACGGTAATCTGAATCCTAACCTCTAACCCTATAACTTAATTTGTGCCCAATGATCCAACGGAAGTAGAGAAAAACACACACTGTGCACGCGCAATGCATTCACTAATGGGATAAGCCATGTCCCCCAAGGACATTTCATGTTCAACAAGAAAGTCACTGCACACATTCTCCTCTCAATTTTGGAATTCACTAGTCACATAAATAACTTACCATATCTTATTGCTTTGACGACACAGATTTAGCACATCATGGATATCATTTAAATGACACATATGGCAGAGTACAACCCCCCTGGACTCACCACTATCCTTGCACTCTGCCTCTGCCAGGGAGTCGCAGTAGGCCCTGATCTGCTCTAGGAGGCGCAGGACACGCCCCTCCTGCTTGCGCCTCTTCTCGTCGGGGTTGAGGTGCACGATGTTGTGTAGTGCCGTGCTGGCACAGGCCCGCGCCTTCTGGCTGCCCCGGAAGTTGCCCAGCACGGACTCCTGGTCAGTGCCGTGCAGCACATGGATCAGTAGCGGGATGCAGCCTGCAAGGATGGGGAGGGAGGAACATGGTAATGGACAGGAAAGACAGCGCAAAGGACCTTTGGACTGCGAACCACATGTCCTCTCTTTAGAATTGAACATTTAGCTCAGATTTTATCCTCATATATAAACAAATTGAATAAGGTAATGTGCAAATCTTTAATGAAAACAGCTAGCTTAATATCTATGTTTTTTATACTACTTGTGATGCAGATATAACAGTGGTATATTTCATTTAAAAAGAGTTTGATTTAAAGCATTCCACAGGAACATTTTTATATGATCAACAACATTTTAAGGTTAGTATGACTATGCAAGATTAAACCAGTTTCAAAACTCAACATTTTAGTATTACACTTTGGTGTAATACTAACAAGGAAGGCATAATGCCTAAAAGAAATGTGTAAGGATGAATATTTCTTACCTGATTGTCGCATCGCTAGACAGCTGTCTGCTGATCGGGACATCATCAGCAATGTACTGGCCATGTCGTCTCGGTCATGTGACCCCAGCATTGACAGCAGCGAATAAACAAACCCAACCTACCGTAGTCACGATACAAAACAAAATATTGAAGGGTATTTAGCATTAATACATTATGTTTTCCAGGGGCTTATCTGCAAAATTTAGAGGCAAATCCCCCATCACTGTATGATTTTTTAATCTTGTTATGTGGTAAGCATATACCCTTCATTGCCATTATAATTTCAAACAAATCCTAGATTAACATAAATGAAAGCTTGAATCAATGGTTGATATCCCGAAATTTGTTATTGTCACAACACAAGAGGAAATAATGAACCTAAGCTATGACATCGTACCGGTCAAGTTAATTCCTTTGAAAGATCAAATGGGACTTACAGCAAAGGCAGAGCGACCTTGTGATATGTCCTCTTAAAAGACTTAATCTTGCAAGTACTGTTTTCCTGGGCACTATGATGCATAGGAAAGCTAGGTGAACCCACATCACATACATGTACATATTTTTCAATGTGGGATTGTGGGATTGATTTCAAGCACAAGGCAAGTTCAATGATCAGGGGAGGATTGAAAGCATTTCACCAAAGATAGGATCTATCTTGAAATATTGAAAATGAATGACCAGAGCGTATGTTCTTTTTACATCATGTACCTTGACTCCTAGCTGCTGATTGTTGACTCCTGGTATTCCGCCTTTCCTTGGACCGGTCCCCGAGCATGACGATGATCCAAAGCTCATCACGCTGGATGTCTCCTGCTCCCCGCTCCCATTCCCTGACCCCCCTCCCCCTCCTCCTGCTCCCCCTCCTCCTCCCCCTGCACCGTTGATGGGAATCTTCCCCAGCACCTGCTCCACAGTTTGTCCGTTCAACGCCCCACCCGCCTGGAGATTGTTCAAGAGCGGCCACGCCCCGTTGAAGAAGTTTGGGGGGCAGGGGATCGCCCCTCTCCCTCCCTCTCCACCCCCGCTGCTCTGCTGCCCCTGTATGCCCCCTGCCTGCACCGACCCGTCATTGGACAGGTGGATGTAGGGGCTGTCTGTGGCAGTCTGGGTGGAGATGGTGGTGTTAGGGCGGAGTCCGTTTGGAGGGGAGCCGCTAAGCCCCAGGTCAGTTTTTGCGTCCAGCACGAGACTGGCTGCTCGGCGGTTGGCCGCGGGGCTGCCATGGGAGTTTGAATCATGTGAGCTGACCGATGACCTCTTACTGCCGGACCCTCCAGCCGCATTCAGACTCTGACTATACACTAACCTCAGAGCATCATCAGTTAGACCTGCCTGAATATATTTATAGAAGAGACCCAAGGAGAAACACAATGCATCATCACATTTTATGAGTCTGGCACTTTCGATTGTGAATTGTATCATATAAAACAAGCACCAACTTTTGTAATCACAATCTTTAAAATATACATGTAACATGAATAGGCAGTCTATATCATATAGAAATGGGTGAAGTATAAACCATTTCAAAGAACTCATTTCTTAAACCATTGTTTATAAATTAGCATATCCCTCTACTATACCTGTTGACTTCCGGGTCACCTCGTATATCACAGAACAAAACAGTTAAGAGAAAGCAAATCAATACGCATTGCATAAGCGTTTGCTTACTTATATTCTCTCCTCTTGCTAACAAACAAATTGATGGTAACAATATTCATAAGGGATGCATATCTATATTCATGTTGTATGTAGAAAATGAGTGAAATAAAATACCTGAGCCCCATGCTCCCAAGCCTGTGCTAACATCTGTTGCTGTTGCTGTTGCTGTTGTTGTTGTTGTTGCTGCTGTTGCTGTTGTTGTTGTTGTTGAGCTTGTTGCTCCTGTACCTGCCTGAGCTCGTACTCGATGGCGCTGAGGCGCTGCATGCGCATGCGGTGCCTGGCTGCGATGTCCTCCATCGACCCCAGCCGCTCCTGCATCAGCTCGCGGAGCTGGCGGGCCTCGTACTCTAGCTGGCGCCGTGACATGTCGTTTTGAAGCAAGTACTGCAAAGGGAGAATATAAACACTGATGTAAAAGGTACTCCATCATACGAGCAACCGTTTCTCTATTAGAATGACCTTTATAATGCCTACTACCTTGTAGAGTAAGCAGTGTCTCGCATGCAAAGGGTTGACGAATAAAAAATCAAACTTTCCAGTTTTGGTCTTAGGATGGAATGGTACTAAATAAGTTAAATTCCTTCAGCTTGCATGATGGATGTGTGTTAAATTTATGTGTGCACACCTCCAAGCATTCAGATGCAAAGCTAATTTTGGTTCCTGTTTTTCATGCACATGGGAAATCAAAAGTAAAAGCAATGACCTTTCAATAAATCAATGTACAGGTTAGTGAATGATAAACTTGCTTCAATCACTGATGACATGCAAAGGTCTTTCAATTCCTTTACGACAAAGCATCACATATTGAATGCTTCTTTTGATCATTTTGCTTCTCTTTCATAAGGACTTGAAAATGCTACAAAACACACAATTACGCTGTGCAATCTTAGGTCTACAATTTCAAACGCCACTCACTGCAGTTTCATTTCCTTCCTGAGCAAAGACAATAATCTACATTAATCTGACCAGTAAATATTGATAAGAATTCTCTGAAACACATCCACTCATCTAACTCTCATTTCAGGCAGCGGATATGTTTGTGCTAGGGCTTTCGTTCCGATGCTGCAAGTCAGACCTCAAGGACCATATGGATGTGAATCTTCATCCTTCAAATTCGCCTCTTCAGATTCTCTGAATTCCTTGCAAGTATAGAGAAGAAATCATGATGCAGTGAAGGCTGTATCTCTGACTTACGTCACCAACTTGAGACAGTTTAGGACTCCCTGTCACATACTGGGAATGAGTTGGCATGTTTATATGTCGGACATATCAGTGTCATGAAATAGGATCTCTGTGCTATCTTTGCATCGCCTAAATGTCACATAGGTAATATGACTACCCTTCACTGTAAGTAGCCTCTTTAATTCTAGGAAGAAGCTGGCTTACTTAAAGGTCACGCCGATGGGAAAGACAAAACTGATGCAGTTTTGGGACTATTGCAAAACTTTGATGCAGTATCGTCCCTAGATAGCTTTCCTCTTTAAAAAATATGGCAATTACAATATAGAGTTGGTCATTGCCAGTATCATTATGCATTTATTGTTATTCTGTTAACTTCAAATTTATTCCCATCTATTGAACTGATGATAAAAAACAATATCAAGTACATCAATAATAACAATAATAACAAATTTACTGAATAATACAAATTCAACTAAATGACAGTGCATATCATATCATATTCCAGGGTAGATAAACAGTGACAAGTTTAATACAACTTGGCGACATTTGATGGATCACATCAATTTCAGTGAAACTAATATTCTAAACTAATGAATAAGTTATTCAATACAGACTACCATTAGCAACAACATAACCTGCTCCTTAAGCAATCCATACTGGATTTGGTTGTTTGATATCCTTTTTTACCCCCCCCCCCTCATTTTCTAAATCTTCTTCTCTCTTTATACCTCTCAGTACCAATCTAGAAAAAGCCCATTGACTTCTCACACATTTAATGTACTGATGTACTGGGATGGTTAAGCTACAACGTACATTCACATGGATGCGATTAGCCGCTGGCTCTTGCCATCTGCACATTGATGGCAAAGCCAGTACATCAATCATTCAGCAAGCTATGAATGCCAAGACTGTTCATTGCATCGCTAGAGGCAAGACATGAAAAATGCCTAGAACTCGTTGCGTGCCACATACACATTTCTTCAGAAGTCACACAAAGGGTTAAAGAAAATTGTTATGATGTCAAGCACCAGCAGCCAACATCATCCATGAGAGCACACAGTAATTTGCTACAGAGACATCTCTGCCCCATTTTACACACAAATCCTGCTTAACGAATCTTTCCTCTGCTACAAAAAGTGTAAACTAATTAAATTCATTGAAAATCAAGATATATTCGCAATGGCACATACAGACACATTGCAAAACATCCAATTCCATCTTACATTCAGAGTTTTTTCTAAAAAAGAATGTGAGCTGGAGGAAGAGCAGGAGACTGCGGAGCATGGAGTCCTAGAGCAATGTTGACATAGTCAACATTTTATTTGGCGGGAGTATGTGGATCAATCAATCTCATTACTGTGACCCTATAGTCAGAGTATCAAATTGACTGGTCTGTCGCGGCTGTCGCCCAAAGTCTATGTGATTGACAAGTCTGCTAGTATTAGAAATAACTATTTACTCAATTGAGAATATATATGTGTGTGTGTGTATGTTGATTTTTTTGTCCGTATGAAAAGCATGTGTTATGCATGGATTGGAGCATCCTTTATTATTGAGGAAGGTCTCGTGGCCTTTGGAGCTAATTTTGCTGGAGTTACGAAAGACATTAGTATGGGGGCTAGTCAGAATATCCACATGAGGCTTTCAAGAGTGAAATAAAAATAGGACATTTCATTTGTACACGTATCTAAGGAAAACAAAATATTCAAGCATGATATGTAAAAAATGAGTGTATGTGCATCTCAGCAAATTTCACAAGAAGTGAGATATACAATAAAGATCTTTTATTTCTCAGGATGCACCTGAGTGGACATGACTAATTACTAGTGCGGCCAGCATACATGTGCCAATGTGTGAGTTATGCATGAATTTATTCTTTAAGGGAAAGTTCACCTTAAAGTTAAGTTGGTTTTAACAAAAGCGGAAACATAAAAGAAATATATAAATAAACGTTTGACGAAATTTGGACAAAAGATTACAAAGTTATGATTCTTTTTTAAGTTTCAATTTTGTGACATCACATGTGAGTTGCTCCCCAATATGTTCTATACTAATTTATTTTTCAAATGTTCATTTTCTCAAAAGGATATATACCATTTACCTGTGAATTTGATATATCAATAGACACATGTTTTAATACACAAACCTCTATAAAAAAAAATTTATTCCTTCATCAAATTTCAACTCCTGGAATCATACAGAATCATACACAATATATGGACAAGTAATAAGTGATGTCACAATATCATAACTTCAAAAAAGTTCAAAAAAACTTTCTTACACTTTGACTGATCAAACCTTTACTTATGTTTGTTTCATGTGTTTGCTTCTAGAAAAACCAAGTTAACTTCAGGGTGGACTTTCCCTTTAAATGTCACATGCTTCTAGCTACTACCATGTCTGTGTCTCTGTACTTACATTGTCGGAGATGGGCAAGTCTTCGATCCTCCTTGTCAGGCTCTGTAGCTGGGCATGGCACTGGCTTCTCAGGTTCTCTTCTTTGGCTTGCTCGTTCAGGATCAGTAGCCTGCAAAGGGTTCAGAACAAAGACAGAGCAAAGACAATTAAATGGCATGCCCACTCTGAGAAATCCATTCAGACTGATAAAGAGCCTCCAAATCTTGAACTGTAAGTGATATTGCAAATACACTGCAGTACATTTTAAGTGAGGTTTAAGTCTTGGGAATGTAATATATCTGTACTTGTAATGCATAAACTGCTACAGAATAGCATCACCTCTTACACAAACTGGTTTAGTGGTAGACAACTTTTCTTATCTTTCAAAATGACTGATTCATCAAAGACTGTTTTTTCTGTGTATGTAAAAATAACAAGGTTCAAATCGTGATTTATTCCGTCGTCAATATTTCTCTGAATTCAAAAGACTAATAGGATGTTTGGCGCCTCTTGGGAAAAGACAGATCTATTGCAAGATAATCAAATAACGCTGAAATAACTGATAAAATTGTGACTTTTAAATCAAGAATGGTTATATTCGCCAGCCTAGGGCTGAATAATTCATACCAATTACATGACTCCAGGGGACACTGAAATCATTGTAATAATTAATAGCATACGGTCGATTTGAACACCTCGAGAGCGCAGCTTGTAGACACATGCATTATTTGTTGATGTATGACCGGCTCAGAGCCACGCTCATATCATTCATGATGTGAGAGAAGGCCCACTGGTGGTGCTTAACCCATATTTCCTCAATACCAATTGTCTCCCCAGAGTCTACACCCCTTCCCGGGGTCATCATTATCTCTGCCTTGGATCGACACATCCTCATTATGAGTTAGGTAAGAGTCTTAACCCACATACATAGAAAGATGCTTCTCAGAGCCAGTGTCATTAGTGAGCTGGTTCCCATGGCAACTATTTAGAGCTGAAGGCGTTCATAATGTTCATGCCTTAAGGGGTTATAAGCTGGAAGGGGTTTGTGGGAGGAGAGCGGATGGTTAATGATTATTTCATGCATGATTGCCACATATTGGCAAAGGTAGATATATACAAAATGCATCAAAATGCATATTATACAAACAGCATTGGTCCTAAATGAAAAAAATGGAAGTGAGCAATAAAAAGATGGATGCATATGCTGAGTTTTTTTAAGAGTTTGAAGCACCTACTTAACCTATTTGCTTTGGGGACCACTAACACCTCAGGAGATAAGAACCAGATCTTCCCCCTTCCCAGGAACTATTCCAGGGAACGCTACGCTATATATACACCTTGCCTCCTGGCAGAACTTCATACGTAATGTAATTATGGTTGCCAAGGAAATTTGAGCATATAAAGCAGGGTTTTGTAATCATCATCACGCATCAACTTCTCCACATAACATCTCCAGAGGGTTTTATGGAGAAGCATAGTTGATGTTTCGTGCAGAGTACATTGGGGCTCCAATCAAATGGCAGACATTTTGGTGCACATGCAAACAAATAAAAATAACCAAATAAAACCCCAACAATGATGTTTCGTTAAACTGCTTGACTCAAGCAAAATACTCCTGGTACCAGATAAACTGAACAAATCTCATCAAATTTGCATGTATGATACAAAATAGATCAAATGTTATGTGAAAGTAAATTGTGATAAACCAGTTTCAAAGCAAACACGCAAAATAGTATGTTGCCTTTCACTTCTACAAATATTGTTAAAAATGCATGTTGTATCTAAACATGTACTTTATAACGTGGTGTTTTTCAAGTGAGAGCTCTGTTTGTACTCATGTATTCAGATTGAATTGTTTATAAAGTGCTTTAAAAGAACTCTTCTGCATCACATAGCAAATCCGTGCCAAAGAAAGATGAAGTGTCTTATCTATAAAAAGCATTTTAATGACGCAAGTTATCTGTAAATTATCTCCCACAGGGAGAGACAGAGATAGAGACAGAAACAGAGACAGAGACAGACATAAACAGAGAGAAAGTAAGTGAGTGGGAGAGGGAAAATGGAGAGAAAGTGAAATAAATAATAGGAAAGAGAGCAAAAGAGAGGGGGAGAAAGAAGGTCAGGTAGAGGGAAAGAGGAGAGAGAGAGAGGGGGAGAGAAAGAGGAGAGAGGGAGGAAGAGAGAGAGAGAGATGCAAAAGGGAGATGGGGGATGAGGTGGGGAGAGGGAAGGGGGGAGAGAAAGGGGGAGAGAGAAAGGGAGAGAAAGAGAGAATGAGAGAGAGAGAGATGCAAAAGGGAGATGGAGGAGAGGGCGAAGGGATGGTAGAACAGGAGGTAGTGGGAGAGTTGGATTTCTTCTGAGATATAAAAGTGTCCGTTCTTTCTGTTCAGTACTAATATAAATTTCAACATGCTAAAATTACTTCACTTTCACATAGCACCTAAATGTCAATCCATCACCCATGACTCATATACATAGCCCAGCTCTCCAATGCTGAAATTACCATATGGTACTGTTGATGGTATCGTAGTGATGGATTTGA
>OZ022576.1:9456209-9483709 GCA_963669155.1 Arbacia lixula
ATATCCCTACACTTTCCCAAACATAGTGAAGCCTCTCATCCTGATACAGAAAGAACATCTCCACGGATACCTAACATGAGCAGACATTCCTCACATAGATGATGTTGGTATGGAGTGCAGATCATTCATGTTCATCCACATACACATGAAGGCATGCATGTACACTTGTAGTATGCAAAGTACTGTCTCTGCCCGAGGCACATTTATGTGTACATGTACACACATTCCCCTAGTGCATTCTCATGGCTGATTATGCACACATGAGATGGGGTGTTAAATGTCAGTAGCATCAAAGAGAGAGATGGGAAGAGAGGGGGCGAGAGAGAGGGAAGAGAGAGGGAAGAGAGAGTTAAAGAGAGCGAGATAGATAGATGGGGAGAGAGAAGAGAAGTAGTAGAAGGAAAGAGAGAGAGGGAGAGCTGGAGAGAGAGAGAGAGAGAGAGAGAGAGAGGGAGTGAGAGAGAGAGGGAAAGAATAGAGAGGAGAAGAGTAAAGAGACAGAGAGAGATAGAGAGGGGAGAGAGTAGAGAGAGAGAGGGTAGAGAAAGCGAGAGACCAGACCAGACAGTAATGGCTTGTGGTAGTTTACGAGCATACAGAGCTCTGATCTTGGGTCTCATCAGCAGTAGATCATGACAGACAGAGAGACGGACAGAGAGACAGACAGAGAGACAGACAGACAGACAGACAGACAGGGCAGGTTACAGAGAGCGGTACCTGGCATTCCTGTTAGATGGATGATGAATGTGCGTCATAGTCATGTGACTACAGGCAGACATACATGCATATGCCGCATGGATGAACATTTGTCAGTCTGGCCTTACCATTCAAGCCTTGACATTGTATCACAAGGAATAATAACCAATACATGGCAACATCACAGAGCATCTCTGGTATCCATTGCAAGTCTCCATTGATGGTATTGGTCAAGCCATGTATTTTTTCCACTACATATTTAAGTCACAAAAGATCTGCAAAAGTTATGATAGAGGGTAAAATCCACTGCAACTTTCTGTATTATAGATCATCACTGCTACATATTGCAAGTTATAAGGTACATTTTTTGCAAACATTCATAAAGTTATTATCAACAAGATAAGATGGATTACCCTTGCAAATTATGATCAATTATTTCAGAAATTCTTTATGATCTGAACTTGTGATTGAATCCCTTTATGATCAAGACATAAATCATATGATTGATTGCAATATGAGGTCAAGATGAGATTTATATTAATTTAAGAATACAACAACCCCCGTGGACAAGCACTACTGCATGAAATGAAGTAGCACGAGTGAACACACATCATGAAGTCACAAAGCTGTGTATTTGTACACTTCTAGCCATGATGAAGAGATGGAAGAAGATAAATAGTGATGGGGGACTTATTCTGGCAGGCTACATGTAACACGATACGAGGCACCAGGCCTCTTCGCCCACTCGCAAAAACGTCAGCTCAGAAGAGCAGAGCAGTAGATAGCAGTATAAGGGGGGGGGGGGGGGGGGGTAACCACTCTCTCTGTGCTGATGCACATAGCTGTTGCCAGACTGAAGGTTCAGTTTCTATGATTAACCCACAACATGCCACTTGTACATGATTTCACCCTCAATGAACACAACTCACAGAGAGTAGCACTTCATCTTTCCAGCAAGCTGCCTCAGAGTTATGGAATAAACTTCCAATAAACCTCAAACAAACTGATACATTAGATAATTTTAAAAGTCTCTTGAAGACACATCTCTTCTATTCTTTGAAATAACCAATTCATTTATTTTATGTCAAAGTATTCTTCTTTCTCGTAAGTGGTATGTCCTATTCCTTTTCTTCTTCTTTTTTCTAAGCGCATAGGGACTTAAATTCATTTTTTGTGATATGCGCTATACAAGAATTGTTCATTATTATTATTATTATTATCTGGCCCATTAGGGGTTAACACAGAATAGCCTCAGTCATATGCATCAAGAGAAATCTAAACTTAAATGCAATGAGCTCAGATTATAGATGTACCCAACACTAACAACTAAGCTTGCAATTCTATCTGGTGTCTATGGATGACTTTGAAATATGTTTATCCTGGAAAACAGAAAGAATGGCACAGAACAAGTGGATGTTCTGGTTTCTTTCATGTCAACCTTCATAACCTGCAAATTCATGTTACTCTGGTAGTAAATGTGTAATTTGATAATTGTATAACATGCACCTTGTAGACTATCATTATCTTTGTATCTTGACCCTTTAATCCATTCGGTATCCTCTGTCCCTCTCATCTCAAGTGAGATTCAAACTCAGTCCATCGCCTTCACGCTCCAATTGTCTCCTCTGTTGGAAGTATTGACCCCCTCTTTTTTTTATAAATTTATTATAAAGGTAAACAGGATCATCTGTGTTTCCCCCGACTGGGGATGATCATATTTCATAGGAACAATTAGACTATGAGTCAAGAGCCCCATGGGAAGGTTAATATGACGGAATGGCCATGCTCCACTAGATAAACGACGGCTCATCTGCCCGCTAAATGAGGCCACACTCGACGTGGACTAAATCCTCCGTGGCCGAGGTTTCAACACTCCCGCAGAAACCGGCAGCTATTTGGTCATTTTCGTGAACACCACACAAAATATATGATTTCAGTTTCATTTCATACAGCTGCTAATTTACCTCCATTTTGCACCCTTTTCCTATTTTGATTCCATAAATTTGTCATAAAAGAACATAAATATTTGTCTGCAATCAAATCAAGCAGTTTCAAGAAGAATTACCTTAATAGTGTTGATCTATTGTGTGTGTCCTTAAGCCATTTCTACTAGGCCAAAAAGAATAATAATAGCCTAAATATTTTATGCATGATTCCATTGATAAAACATCCCATATCATCCATACACACTAAATTGTTTTTCCTATAACATGCATTGCCTTTCATTTCTATGCAATTACAAACACACAAAACAAATTTATAACAAGTCACTTATAATGATTTTCAAGGAACTTTTGAAGTGAATGCAGTGCATAAATTGTACTTCCTCTCTTGCATTGTTTATGGTATATATAGTTTGTCAAGTATGTGACTGTTAAGTGAGTATTTTGCACTGATATATCACATGTAATAGTCTGTAGCGAAATAAACAGAACATCCTACACAATGTATGTATCTGTATACACATGTACCATACAATGAAGGGTGCAAAAGACTAGATAAGATCTTGCGCACCTTAGGACATGACATTACTCTTAATATGACAGGGTGCCTCCGTCTTGCCGCTATTAGACTTCGCCCCACACACCTTACTCCCTCAAATATTCATGAGACCATTTTCACCCGCAACTCCCCTCCCGTAGATCACCTAATTGCCCATCGTGCCAAATTAAAGGCCATAAAGCGTTGCGAGTGGGGCTCTGCTGAGCGAGATGGAGAGAGAGAATGAGAGGGTGAAAGAGAGAGAGAAAGAGGGGGGGGGGCAGTGAGAGCGAGTGAGACTGTGAGAGTTAAAAGAGAGTGAGAGAGAATATGAGAGGGTGGGGGGGGGGGAGAGAATGAGTAAGAAAGAGATAAAGAGATAGCGAGATAGAGAGATAGAAGAAAAGAGAAAGATAAAAAAGATAGATACATAGAAAGAGAGGGATAGACAGAAAGAGAGAGTTAAAGAGAAAGAGAGAGGGAGGGAGAGGGAGAAAAAGAGAGGGAGAACAAGAGTGAGGGAGAGAGGGAGAGAGGGAGAGAGGAAGAGAGAGAGAGTAGAGAGAGAGAGAGAGAGAGAGAGAGAGAGAGAGAGAGACAGGAGGCCGGAAGATCCGCTGATGAGAGTGGGTCGGTTTTTCCCTACTTGGTCTGCACTTCACCCTCGTTAGCCGTATCACTAATTACGGCTGAAACAGAGGCGGCTTGGCGCCACTCTCCCTACCCATCTTTGTATCTTCATATATATTTCTTGATTAATAATGACTGCGGCTTATCCTTCACTTTATGACTTTATGATCCTATTGCTGTAGATGATATATATTGGGCCACAGATTTTTGCAACATGCAATGCATTAGCACTAATTACACTCCATAGAAGTAGAATTCATATGAAAGTTATGCACTTCATGAATGAGTACGTGCAGAATGCATGGTTTTCTATGAGATGAAGCCCACATATTGTGGAAATGTGAGTTATCATTAATTACACTAATTAATGCAGGACCCAACACTACTACTTCAAATGTATGTGACGCATTCTGCCATGCACATACATTTGATTAATTTTCCTACTGCCTTTACAAGTCAGAAGCAATTTGGAAAAACACATCTTTCTCCCATAGAGTAGACTATATGTGACTACTTCCTACATTAGCGAATAAACATTCAAGATTCTCATTTTCCAGTAATCCTACAACGCTACCATTTCTCACAGGTTCACGCATACGCCATTACTAAAAATAAGGTCATATAATATAGGCAGCCCATCATTCAGTGAAACAAATGCTGCCTTACAAGTGACAAAGTCTGATCACTGAGCTAATCCCTTTACTTGGTCGCACCCATCTATAATCCAACAACACGCCATAGATAATCGACTCGCTTAATCAAAACCCCGCCTTTCGGCAATAAGAAAAAGAAAAATGTTGTGAAATGACTCACGCCACTCTTTCGCTTGATCTTTTTGCAGTTTGAGGTTGTATTCGTTTTCATTGCATCCATGATAGCTGATCCTGAAGGGTGTTTTTCACACACACACACACAGGGACGTATCAGTTGTCAAAACACAGTGTCGGGCTTGATATACACAGATTATCAATTTCCAGTATCTGTCCATTCATTCCTGATTGCGTTTTTCCTTTCTGTGTGACCGTGATTGCCATTTCCCCAACTTGTCTATTTTTGGCAACTTCTCCATTAACAATACCCTCTGAGTTAACCCATTTCATCCTAGAATCTCAGAAGGTCCAACAGATATGGATTACCTACTTTCTTTTTTCACCAGGAATGCACACAAATCACAGAGGCATTTTATCTGACACAAGAAGAGTTAAACACGGGATATAGAAGAACAAGTCATATTTCTAAGTCAAAAGTTTTGTCTAAAAACTTGAATATATCCTATAATCACAATTTCCTTGCAAATACACTATTCACAAATTAACTAATAGAGGACAGGGGCCGCCCTGTGATTTTTCTGTGGAATCGTGCTCTAGGTTAACCTGGCATTGCACTATTTACCCAAAAGGGTACAAGTCAAGTTCTACATGGACTCATGAGTATGAGCATTATCACCATTTCTCCACGCTTTGACTGTCACCCATTCCACAACTCTCTTCCTTCTTCACCTCTATGACTGGTTCACCTCACACCCGTGCCCTTTCAGATCCGCCTGACTTCGCCATCCTCACGAATGAATACATACATGTGTCAAATTTTCAAAAAATAAAGTCCTTCACCTCTCTTCAAATCCTCATATTCCACCTCAAGTGAGGTGCATTGAAGCTTCACTAGCTTGAAGAAATTTCACTCCCATCCTGTGTGCTGCCCTCACCTTCTATCCTTTCATCCACAAAGAGAGATAGAGAGAGACAGAGACAGAGAGAGAGAGAGAGAGAGAGAGAGAGAGAGAGAGATAGAGAGAGATAGGTACAGAGACAGAGAGAGGGGGGGGGGGTGGATAGGAAACAGTAATGAAGAGAGGAAGAGATAAATGGGAGATGAAAAGAGGGCCAAAAGACAAAGAAAGAAAGTAAAAGCAACTATAACAGAAAAGAGTAAAAGAGAGACAGGAATATACAAAGAGAGAGAGAGAGAGAGAGAGAGAGAGAGAGAGAGAGAGAGAGAGAGAGAGAGAGAGAGAGAGAGAGCGCAAGTGAAGGAGAGGGATAGATAGAAGTGCAAAGAAGATAGGAATAGAGAATTGAGAAGAGTGAAGTAGGGGCAACAAAGATGACACGGCAAAAGGAAGGGAGCCAACAACAAAAAATATAGCAACCAAAATGCAGGCTTGGAATGTGTCACATTTTCACCATATCTCATCCTTTGTTAGTCACATGTGATCCCACATGCCTCAGGCTACATTTATGCAATACCGTGCATATGTGGCTGGATTCTGACTGTGGTTAGTGTCAGCTTTCCATAATATATGAAATCCAATCCGTCTATCTTAGACAAAATGAACCTAAAATGTGATTATGCATACATTAATCTATTGCACTTTACCAAAGTCTTGCAGGAAATAGTAGTAGAATGGTTAATCAGTAAAGAGGAGCGACTTCCGAGCAGTGGAAATTTGGTAATGTATGGATGTGACTGTACTTTAGAAGCCCTCTTTATGACAGCGCCCTGGGCGGGTTCCCTCCCCCATGATGCCCCCCTCCCCTCTCTCCTATTTTATGCACTCTACATCACACACTTTTTTTATATCAGATTATATCTTTGTCTGTATCACTTCGATCCACTTTCGCATATCTTAAATCTCCTTCAAACCCACCTGTCTATTTTTGCTCTCTCTCTCTCCTTTAAATGCACCTTGTCCTCATCCTTGTATCCCTCTCCACCAGCCACCCCCCCCCCTTCCTCACACCCTCCTGCATCCTTTCCATCATCCTAGCCCTCTTTTGCAAGGTGATCTAGCACTCTACCACTCGCTCTAGCCGAGTCACCTCGCTTTGCACCTTTCCCCCTCCAGCACACCTGAAGTCCCCCGTAATCTCCTCATTCAGGTACTAAAGCCAGATCAGACCTCGCCTCGTCCCAATCGATGGAGAAAATACCTTCCGCTGCTGCCTTGCCTAGGTGGAGCATCTCTGCTCGTCTCTTCTTTCTGCTATCTTCATTTTATCTTTTACTCTGCATCTGCTTCTTTCAGTCCGTCTCTGCCTTTTTTCTATCACTGCCTCCATCTCCATCCACACATCTCCTTGTTTTCTCCCTTTTATCATGCATCTGTTTCTCTCTGTTTTTAATCCTACTATCACTTATGTCTCAGTCGACACATACATCTCTCAGTCTTGTTCTTTTTGCTAGTATCACTCTTTCATATCTTATTCTAAATCTGTTTCTTTCTGTCCATCTCTTCCTTTCTCTTGCTCTGTCTGTATCTGTTATATCCCTCTCTCCGTCTCCCTGCATACAAGCATTTTTTCTCTCATCCATAATCTCTCTCTGTCTGTCTCTCCCTGTCTCTCCCTGTCTCTCTGTCTCTCTCTCTCTCTCTCTCTCTCTCCTTCTAATTCCCTCTTCACACCCTGTCTCACAATATCCTCTTCTTTTCCCTTCTCTCTCTATCCAATTTTCCTCCTCTCTCATGCCCCCCTCCTTTCCTTCCCCATCATCCTCTCCCCCTCCCCATCTCCCTCTCCCCTCCTCGTCTCCCTCTCCACCTCCCCATCTCCCCTCTTCCTCCCCTCCCTCTGTCCTTCCCCTCCCTCTGTACCTACCTGGCACTCTCTCTCTCTCTCTCTACCTTTCTTAATATACCCTCCTCTCTTTTCCCCCCTCCCCCTACCTGCTGCCCCATCTCACTCACCTGCCTAGTCCTTGTAATGCAGCAGACCCATCTCAACTAACAGGACCGCATCACCTTGCCATGGCGATGCATCGTGCCTCCCAGGCATCTTGAGGTCCAGTTGAAGGGGGGAGCGATGACTCACCCATCTTCTTCTGCATCTCCCACTACATAGAGAGGTGTATCTCTTCAATTCATCTCCTTTGAATTTCCCTCCCCTTCCCCTCACCAGCTCTGCATAAAACCCCCTTTGGTGAAATCTTAGCATTTTACAACACTTATTGACAGCTAAGGGGGACAGTCATGTGAGATATTATGCACCATCTCAGTCCATGTTACTCCTGTATGTAGTAATCATCTCTCTCTCTCTCTCTCTCTCTCTCTCTCTCTCTGTCTGTCTGCCTGTCTCTCAATACACACTGCATATGGGTTGATAAAATACAAAGACATACTGATAAATCTAGTAATTTTATCTTTGAATAATTTGTAACTACATGTATACGAGTTCATGATTAGCCCAGTTAAATTGTTAAATAAAGATACTTTGTAAATAAAAACTGTTTCAATGCAATTGTTAGTCTTCTCCTTATGAAATATAAGCTGAATAATTCCAGACACATGTTGAACCTTTATCAAGGTCAGTTATTTTGAAGTATCTTAGGATAGAACTCACCTACACCTATCCGCATTAGCATACATCCACAAAATATATAAGACCTGTGTGCTAGTATATTTCTGGCAATCTTTTCAAAATCATAACATTTTGCCAAAGCTTTATCAGTGCTGTATATCACCACGTTCTCAGAATCTCAGCAATCTACAGTGCTGAACTTCCTTGCCTCATCTTATAGCAAACCACATTGAGCAATGGCTGTCCTGGCAATCCCGATTTTCCTCTAGCCTCCGCATAAAATGTCAACTCCCAGTGGAGTTCCACCTTCCTCTAAGCCACAGAAAGTGAGTTCCCCCCCCCCCCCCCCCCCCCCCCGAATCAAGCCTGTGAAAGCTGCATGCGAGATGTGGCCCACTTCAAGAGCCATCAGATCGTGCCTACCCACACCTTCCCTGATCAAGCTACCGCGCCTCTACGTGACCATTCAGCGTGACCAGCGTTGCGAGTAGGGCTTACACCTTTTTCAGCGGTGACCAAACCACAATAAAAAGTCCGCTGAGCTCACCACCAATGCGTCCCTTTCATGCATCCATTTGATATCCACATTCTGTTTGAACATTTTGTTGGGTCCCTCTCAGCTAAGGGCCTCTAGCAGCAGTGTATGCGTGCAGAAATGGCTTGTTTGTCGGCGAGCAATATTGGTGGTGTATGGGATCGGATGACGTGATTCATATCACAGAGGATAGCTAGTGAGGTCTTCCTTCCAGGGAAGGGTGGGGGGGGGGGGATCTCGATCCACCCCTCACTCGTTCCTCTATGCACATGGCTGATTAGAGCAGGTTGTGATGGATGGAAAGATTAAAGCAAGGGGACAAGAATACATTTATGTATTTGGAAAGAGAATAAGGGAGGTGCAGGAGGGGGGGGGGGGGATGGGTGGGGAAAGCGAGGAAAAGGGGCTGAGAATAAATCGTGGGCAGATAAGAATGAAGTGATGATGATGATAAAGAGGAGGAAGGGAAGAAGGAGATTAAGAAGAAAAAGAAGGAAAAAGAAGAAGATATATATATATATTAAAAAAAAAGAAAGTGAATGTAAAAAGTAGATGGAAATACAGGATAAAAAGACAATCAGGTTTGGAATAGACAATGACACACAACAGAACAAGTAAAGGGAGATCAGAAAGACTGCATCACTCCAACCCTAACTAGGGGCTCTAGCCAGTGTTGACTTCATGTGGTATGTGCAAACCATGTGCAAAATTACCTCATAGAAATATTCCTCATATAATCTCTTTTAGCATACATACATGTGTGTGCAAATATGACATGATTCAGTATAACTCAGCCCTTTCTGTGCTAACAAGTCTTTTTAACCAATCACAAAAAATCCAGCCCATCAGAGAAGCATGTCCCCAGCAATTAATCACTGTTCTCACTTGACACATCAATCAACATCATGCAAATATGAAACACCAGAAGCAGTGATGAGATGGTTGAGATTAGCAGGTTAACTTTGCCACTCCTCTCAGACTTAATTACCTTCTTCCAGACCTTACTGCAATGTCTTCCACACGAGTAATCAACCGAATTTGAGGATTCCTTCAAGATTTCTTCTACCACAATGACAACTGCAATGCAATATTCCGTGCCTAGTGGTGTGTTATTTCTCGAGGGAGGGGAAACAGTCAGAAATATTTCCACCCCACTGATATTAAATCATTAAGTCTGTCACTAGGCCACCTCTATAAAGTCAATATGATGCATTAACTACCAGATTGCAATCACTGGTTTGCTAGCAGTGACAGGGGGAAACTAATTAGTATTGTCTCCATGTGATGGCTAGCTTTTGCTCTTTTCCATGAAATTGATTTACAGCTAATAAAGCTATTCAAGAATGAACGCTGACATATACATGAGTCTGTGTTATACATGAAAATGAATGATATTACATTTTTAATGAAAGAGAAGGCTTGCTTTTATGTAGTTTAACTATAGTACATTTTTAGTGGAGAATCATGCACAAATATTCAGTACACTTGAAAATGAAAAAACACAGTGTCATATTACCATGTAAGTTTTACAACTGTTATGACAAAATAAAGAACAATTGTTCGAGAAAGCCAGCAAAAAAATGTAAAAAGAACATCAAGATGGCAAAACATATTAACCCTCTCAGTCTAATGGGAACATACGGTTCCATGCGTATTAATTTAAAGATATTTTCATTGCTTGGTATAGATATGGTTAAAGTACAGATACATGTAACATGGATGACACTGAGGTCATGTGGCATTGCATGCTCCCTGGTATGACTAGTTTAACTTCAAGGCTTTTGGACATGGGTAATTCAGACTTAAAGAAAAGAGTCTGGTATTAACAAGACTAGACTAGTCCCTCTTCATTCTCCTCTTTTTTTAGGCGAGCCGGAAGAGGAATTAAGAATGATTAGTCTACCACAGCCAGACACGTTTAGTATTGTAGTTTGAATTTAAAATGCCCAACAGCCTGGAAGCTAGGCTAGGGTATGACAAGCAGAGAGTACACCCAATGAGGAGAGGATGAGATCAATAGGAAACAAAGTGAAAACAACAACAAGAGTTGCTTGCCTCATCTCTCCCTCCTCAGACTAGGTAGTGCATCCACCTGTGAAAGTCAGTGTGGAGACAATGATGTACGACTGCTTCTATTCCTCTCACAATGAGCCGAGAGATGATTGACAAGGCACGACCGAACCCTATCACGATCCCATCACGTTTCCTGAGAGCCTGTCTCAACTACCCCTAAGATTGGCAAATGACTGTAAGCTCGTTCAAACTGGTATTAGGTGCAGAGCTCGGGATCACTGAGTCTATATCATCATGTTTCAAAGCATCAAGACTGGGGTGAATGCCACAACCAAAAAAATGATGATCCAAATATGATTTTGCTTTACATAAAAATAAAAAAAATAAAATTAAACTAATATATACCAGTATGTGAATCAGTATTCCACAGAGTAAAGTGCTTTGCCGAATGACTCTGAATAGTAGACTAGGCATAGACATAAAAGTGTTTGACACACCTGGCAAGTCATGTCATAGAGTCTACTCTTGCCCGAACCATGTCTGCAAGGAAGTCAGTAAAGTCGGAATACACAGAACAACTCTTTTACCTCGCGTGCATCACAGCTGCTGTTAAAATAGATAACACAAGTCATTTGTTCATCTCTGGAAGCATTTCCATGTAAGTGCTCCTGGCAGAGATTCATTATGTCACGTATCCATGGTTGCATAAAAAGCCATTTCCAGAGCTACTTCCCCCCCCCCCCCTTCTTTACAACATTACATTGAGGAGGACGTATCAACACATAGGTTGAGGCACGAAGGAGGTACTAGTCTAACTACATGTGTGAAGTATATGTAAGTTTATTGCTGGGCTATTTAAAGGCATGCTAGTGGAGGCACATAGAAGGTACTAGTATAACTATATGTGTGAAGTAACCCCGTTGCGGTTCTATTTAAGGGCATGCTGGCAAATTTATGCTTAGTTGGGATTTTGGGAAGCCTGTAAGATTTACAGGGTCTTTCCTGTGGGATTATTTTTGGTTTCACTTCTTTTCAACTTGCACCTATCTTACTTTCAATATCAAGTATTTATATCTTTCTTCAAACTTGTCTGAATAAATAATGCCAGTCATTATACTAAGATAGATGGAGGAGGAAGGGGGTAACACATCCTTTCTGCAAGGTAGAATCCACTACATCATATTTGATGGTATAGTGCAGATGGAAGAAGAGAATGTCAGAAAATCATGTCACGGCTTCAGGCTACTGCGTCATACAGCATATGGCTACAGGGTGTTATGATTGAAATGTTGCCTACGTTATATCTGATTTTATAAACAAATTACTGATTTGAATATTTAATGGATGTGCTGGATTTAAGTTGATAATCTGTTCTACACACCAGCATATCCATCATAAGCAAGCTTATGATGGATATTACTTAAATCAAGCTGTAGTCCTTGCAAATGGTCAATTTGAGAAATTTGATCCCAAATGAAGCAACACTTGATCTCAATAGGAAGTGATAGAATTATAACTATGAATCTAGTCTTTCATGTATGTCTAATCTCTCAGGCTAATGGATGAATAACCAATGAAAAGACGACAGGAAAGATTCATTACTCTAAGTACATCAATTGCAAAAGGCTTTTGAGATTAGAAAGTTTTCATCATGTTTAGACCACAAACCAAGCCACTAGCTCAATAATAACCTTCATGGGTAATACATGCAACAGAATCTAATATAAATATAAGTGTGTACATGGTAGACCTGTAAAAGTTGAATGATATAAAATGGCAATCCAGATTGTTTAACAGTCTACTCACCAAGAATAAATGTTAGTCCAGAACACAGTATCACAATAGAGCTCTTGTATTCCAAAATTTGTAGCACTTAGCCAATTCGTTACCAGAATTTCATCACTCCATACATAACACACCTGGGTGTATGCAGTTCAAATACATAACAGGTAATTCAAGGCATGAGTATGTTGCCAGTAGTACGATGCAAAATGAATCTGTTATGTTGTCAATGCAGCTATGAGAAGTCACCTGCTTCACAGAACATTGTAACTGAGCTAGCATGTTGTACAGCTTTCTGATGAAGCAGAGTAAGGATCAGAGAGTGCATTGTGGAGACGGGAGACCCAAATCTCCCCGGCTTAAATGATACCCACAAATTCCAGCTGAAGATTAAAACCACAAGCATCCAGGATACGCTTCCGCAGAGTCACTATAGAACCTTGGGATACCAGACCAGAAGGAATTCCCTACCGCTCTCAGTTCACCCAATACGAGACAAAGTTCAAAAGCATATCTTGTCGGAAGCTCCCGTGATTGATAATCATCCCTTTATTCATGGGGAATACATCTCCACGACGATCTGTCAACAGCGCTCACATTGTAAACAAGACAGCCCCAGTGTGCCTGGACAACAAAAGAGAGACATTGAAGCATGAGCAAACATGTTCACAACCTCATATTTGTTTAGTTGACATGCTGTCAGCTTTATATATTATTAATAACGTCTGGAGTTTAATGAACAATTCACGACACGCTGTATACTCCATGGACGCATGATCATGAATGAGGATATGAACCTTTTATGACTAGAGCTCTGAGACTGGTACAGTGCGTAAGGGAGTATTCTGGGGAGGATGTACAGTACGCACTGTCAAACAGCACTCAACGTCATTGCAGCCCACATCCTTTTTACATGTCAGGGACAAGGCAACTGGGACACACCCCCTTTCCTGACATCACTTACAGCTACAGTTACATTAATGGGACACGCCCCCATTTCCTGACTTCACTACAGGTGTTGAGTTTGACGTGTATGGTCTTTTGTGACTTACTATAAAACAGTTTTTAAGGCAGCAATATTAATATAGACAAAGGAACAAAAAAATTACATCCTCATCTACTTTAAAATGTGTTGTTTCTCAGGCCTTGAACTTCACTATAGGTGTATAGTTAGACATGTATTGTCATCAAAATCATTTGTGACTTGTCATTATATAACAGATCTAAAGCAGCAATATCAATGAGGAGAAAATGGAGAAAAAACAAAAACCTCATCTAATTTAGAACCAAAACACTTACTAAAATGTTGTTTCTCAAACTCTTGCTGTTAAATGATATTACAGTGTCAAAAAAAAATAAATAAGTAGAAACAATATTGGAATAAACATTAATGTCCTGTGACTTAATCTGGGCTTTTCATGGCCACATTTTGGGCTGGGAATTGGAGCCAGCAGATCGAGATACAATCAGGATGCAGAAAAACATCAAAACATTTGCATGCTGTCATGACAGCTGTCCGTGGTTGTTGGAACAGACAAACAACAAACGTCTGCACCCAATCCATCCATCTTGCACTTGGGGGAGGAATCCAGAATAGTGCATGGACCACGTTAGAGTCATGATCGCATTAACGTCAAACTCAGTGAGAGGAAATGCAACTGACAGACACGTTAACCTGTTCTGTGCCTGACAACATGCCATTCCATAAGGTTTGTGTGTAGTAGTCAAGCACAGCTGCGGCAGTGGGAATTAAAGAGTTAACTGTACTCCCCACTCCTTCCCACAATCATAAGCAGACAAGAATGGGAAGAAAGGGTCTCATTAAATTAGAAAAAAAAAACGTATAATACAAAAAACAAGACAGAGTGCATAATCTTGGTTATATAGTTTGTTTTATCATGTGACTTCTAACATATATAAGTGTATGAAATCTGTAGAACGTGGAATGCAACGCGATATGAATGATGGTTTGGACATGCCTGTACATTTGCTTTAGTCAGCTACCATACAAACATGCCATTATATTCACAGCTGTGAAACACAGCAAAGCAATCCACTCACTTTGAAACTGATATGAGAGTCTTCATGGACTCCTTCCTCCCCCCTCTTCCTTCTATCCATCTCGGCCTACCGTCCTCCACCTTACTACCTCACCACCCATCTTAGTCCCGAATAACAAACTCACTTCACAGCTTAGTAGAGTGAGTGTAGATGCAGTCTGAGCGTTATCTCCCCCTCCACTGGTATGGTATGGATGTGTGTCGCTTTAAGGCGACATATCTTCCAAGTCCCCCAGCTAATGCACCTAATGAGTTCTATCAATGTCGAGGAGGCTGTGATATCCATTGCAGATACTGCTGCTGAATAAACAGAGGTCTATTCACACTGACAGAATGTCTGCGCAGGTGTATGGGGGTCTGCTGGTTTAACACACCAATGTCCCATAATGTGACAGAATCATTAGGAGAACGCTTCTTAGAAGCATGGGATTCATTTCCCTTGTTGACCAGCCACAGAACCTCAGCATTAGCTATATTAGTTGTGCTGTCTGCCTTATTATTTTGATCAAACTTCACAGTGAGAGAATGCATGATGTTTATTTAAGAAGGTCCTGTGAAAGTTATGATACATTTAGCTGTGGCAATGCATTTTAAAATAAACCCAATGCCAATAGATTTGTCTGGAGATTTGTCGGGGGCAGAAAGCAAAAAAGATAATTCTCTTTGACATTTATAACACAAACCAAATATGAGAGCTCACTACTCACATGAGGGGTTGTGCACCTACAATGAGAGAACTGCATTCTTTAACTACAGGCAGTGAGGACAGCCCCAACTCTCGCATGTGACATCATGAATGCCACAATCAGAGCATGTCACACTTGGCCATTGTGCGGAAGGCTGTTCAAACGTGATTGGTCTGCCAGCATCAATCTCTGATTACCCCTGTACGTAGGACTGCTCCCCACAGACTCAAAGAAAGCTTAATCCTTTGACTCTAGGTCATGTGATCCTCTGGATGTGCCGTGGCTACCTTGAAACAAACTAAACTTCAAAATATCTCACTGAAATAAACAAGTGCCCTTCCTCAGTGTGGTTGCTCATGTACGTAAATGCATCAAGAGAGCACTTACTCAATTTTCAAAGTTGATGGACAATTCTTATAGATACACTGGTATTGCAGAAAAATTACACCACAAGTAATGGAAGATGTCATTGACGCCATGTGTGTGAACAAAAGGGAGCTGCTTTCTTAAAGAAAAAGGGGGAAGAAAGAATAAATGATGTACAGTGCAATACTTTCACTGAGAATATGGTTTGAGAAGCCAAGCAAAATTCTGCAGAGTAAATTTGAAGAGTCATTTGATATGGTTCTCTTTGAGTGGTTTAAATCTAATAAATTGGGCAGTTCAAGTCCAGGTCAAGTCAGTGATTGTTTTTTTTTGTCTCTTAGATTACATTGTACAGGTATAGTGGTTCAATAAGCATTCACATTAGATTATAGAATGCATGAAATTGTTAGCTCAAGTGTGAAAGTGTTTTTCTTATAATCACTGTTCCTTTTTTCACCCTCCTAATTTCTTTCATGTTCCCATTGCAGTTGGGCAATTACTTAGCTCTGTATCACTCAGCTACAGTGGGAATCCACAAATAGAAAACAGCAGGCTTGTAAAAATGGAATCCCTGTTATATCAAGTGTTTTCTTTCAGTCACACATGAAAGTCTGTGTTAGTCTTAGAAACCAGACAGTACTAGACTTATTCTCAAATTAGGACTGACTTTAAACAGTTGGATAAAGTGTTAGCAAAGAACCTCATGCAATATTTCATTTTAAAGATTATTATATCCAGTACAACTTTCTCAACACATATCACAATAAAAACACTACACTTATCATATATAGGATAAGTCTATATTCAGTATTCTTTACTGAGCACATATCCACTGCATAACATGTATACTGCATGGCCCAATTGCAGGTAGCCATCATATGCTAATATAATATCACAGTGGAAAACACATGTTACACTTTCTTGTAGTCTTTATGTAAACTCCATCATACGTGTTATGGAAAACATTTACACAAGAATCATCATTCTAAAGAAAGTCAACTTCAAATACCATTATTACGCAAACATGCTGTATTGACCCATTCATATATTACAATCTGCAAAGTAAACACCAGAGCCAGCTTTTTGCCATACGATCTGCATATAATGGTCAATGACTAGCATATCAAATTTACCTGTTACAACTGATGCAATCTACATCAAAGCTTGCAAAGATGCTCCACTCAAAGCAGACTGTTCCTCAACAATCTCTATCCCCTCTCCCCAGAGCAACCTCAGAGTATCACCCCTGCTCTACGATGGAAGGATCACCGACTCTCCGTTTTCAACCACAGCGCACCCATGTCGGCAGCTGATGCGACAGATAACCACTCAACTTGCAAATGAATGAGCTACCGGAATTAAGCCCAATAATACTGGCCTCACGAAGACTCAGAGAGACAGGGGGAGAGAATGAGAAGCAATATTTGTAGTTTTCAAAGTTCAATTTAATCCCACGTCGGCTTAATATTTGATGGTATTCAAATACTGCTTGGCTTCGAGGGATCAATTGTGGCTTTGATAAGAATCGATGGAGAGAGAGGGAGAGAAAATAGTTACTAACTCACTGTCAGATAAAGAGAGAACAAAGGTCACTAGGCTAACAATCAATATTCATAACATGCTTATCTTTGTTTTAATGAAAAAAAATGAAGGCTGCAAAACTGGCCTTGCATGCAATGCAGAAAAATACACAAAAGATTCTGTTCCAAAACAGATTGTTACTATATTGAATGGTGTACATTCATGAGTAATACTTTTAACATTGAATGCTGTATTTGTGCTTTAAATAAGAGTTGATATGTTGATAATTGTGTTTCAAGTCATAATAATCTACTAGGAGCATGCCAATAACATGCCCGTTATTGTTGATTTGTTTTCCTAATTGATCTCACTTTTTTTGTTGTTGACAATAATTGGAGTAGTGCATGTACGATGTAACTCAACACAAAACCTCAAATTACAAGATAAAAATTGAATTATATTCAATACACTCATACTGATGAGGGAATTACATTTTTAACAAGCGCAATTTCCTGGATTTGTTCATCTCTATAAATTGTCTATCTATTCCTGAATGTCTGAAGTTTGTTTTAATCATGAAAACTAATATGTTGCTTCAGCAGTCTTACATTACCAACTTTATGATACCAGAAATAAAAGTGATCAATATTAAATCAGAACTTTTGTCTCTTACATATACGGGCAGATTTCACTTGCCTTACAGTATTAAGCTTCAGTGAGTACACGAAATATCGCCTGTCTAAACATGTATAACAAATACATCACTTACTGTATACATACATTGGCCTCGCAATTTATAAACTACCCCTTCACTATCTCTTCCTCCCTGCCAAACAATATCAAATGACAATGTCTTTCACACATACAGAATAAATCCCCTGCAATAGCATCACCCTGACTCAACAGCTCTGCCAAATTGGTTTGTGATTTATCCGACGTTCCAAGTCTGTAAACCGTCCTCTCGCGGACGGTTTCGATGACGCATCGGTGCGAATGAGGGAAAGGCAACGGTACAAAAGAAAGGCCGATAATAAATTGTTTCCCGAATATCGGCAATGGGATTTCCTGCAATGCCACACCAATCAGAGGGCACATATCTGGCAGAGTATATGTTACGATTGTTTAGTTATGTACATTAAGGTTATGAGTTTATGATACATTCTTCTGCATACCAATGTCGTATGTGATGGCAGGTGAATAGCACTGCATTACCCTGGCACAAAATGCACTTGACAGGCATCTGCTGTCACAAGTAGGTTATGGCATGCATCCACAAATATAATGTCACATAAAAACAAGCCTTCATACTTGCGATACTACAGATACATCATTACAAATTGTCAGTATCATATCATGATTTGGTATTTCATCTAAATCATTCCTATCATTCATTCATTCATTCATTATCTTTATTGTCCTTGATGGAATTCACTCTGTTGGCATTAAAATTTGAAAAAAAAATCATTATATTATTCATAATCATGATTATTTTTATCATTGTCCTTGTTTGTGCTCCTCTTGTTATTGTCAACATCACCAAATAATATCAATACAAGATCAAGTATCATCAATTGATATTTTAATCTAATCAATAGTTAATAATGGTAGTTCTATCATTCCCATCTCCAATATTCACCATTTCACTGATAGCAGTAATGAAAGGAGAACCACATGTAATGTAAGTTACAGTTCTCACTGTCCTAGCACCTGTATTGTGTCTTCATTTAGGAGGTAGAGTTACTTCATAAGACTCGACTTCATGCAAGAATACAACGCATCACCCAAACGAGACACCAAACATGAATACCTAAAGCACTTAACAAAGGAATGAGCGTAAGAAATATGTTGCTTGAAACTGAATTCCAATCAGCCATTCCCCTGTGTGTTGGGTCCTTGAGCAACTTGTATCCCATTCAGCCCAAGATATCCAGCCTGCCTTCAGCCTGGCGGACGGCCAATGTCAGGCACGTGCCAGAGCCGAGTATCATTGTGCCCATATCTCTGAGCGGCACATGTCAATGAACGATGGCCATAAATAATTCCAAACTCATATTCTCCCACTTAACAATCTCTCCCTCCCTCGATCCCTTCTCCATCTCCCTTCCCTCCTGCTTTAGCCGTGTTCAAACTAGACCGAACATTACCGTTTGATCTTCCCTTCACCATAATATGTTCTAATTCGGTAGCCTAGCCATGGAAGATATAGAACAAAATGTAAATGTGAATTGATTCTTGCTACGACCCCAATTCTTTAAACTTTTCCAAACCAAATTTTTCAATTATCTGTGAACAATTTTAAATCACAAAAAAGCTGAGGGTTACATTTGTATCGTGGATACCAACTGCCATGTACAATTTCAATTGCAACGTTTCATATTATATCGTATTACATTGCTGCTGTATAGGAGCACAGACTCTAACATTAATGTACCTGTATGTTGTGTTTAATACATGTTGAGAGGGAAATGAGATGTCATGAAATTAGAAATTGAACAATAAAATAGAGCAAGTATGTAATTGATTTTTTTTCTCTTTCTCTTGCTGCTTCAATTCTTATCATCTTCCTTGTTTTTGTTGTTCCATCGAGGTAGAACTCGAAAATGACGGAAATTAAATTTAAATTATCCATTACATGTGAACACTGCTCATCATAATTCTCTCTTTCAATATCATTCCTAACTGGACTTAAATGTGAACATTTCTCTTCATGATTCTCTCTCTCCCTCTTCCTCCATCTCTTTCATTATCATTCCTGAATGGATTTGAATATGAATACTTTCCATCATTTTTCTCTCATTCTCCATTATTCTCTCATTCTCCATTTCCCTCTATCATTATGATTTCTGAATAGAGTTGGAATGTGAACACTGCTCATCACGATTCCCTCTTTCCCTCTTCCTCCCCCTCTCATTATCATTCCTGAATGGAGGAGCAGAGCATTCATCACATTACAAGCACCACTTGCTTGACTGGGGGGCAACGGGGGAGTTAGCTCCAAATTCTTAATTGCATTCAAAGTGAGTCAGCTCGCAGGGGCTATAGGGTTACCCCCAACACTCTTTCTTATTCCCCCTCTCCTCCCCTTCTCTCTCTCTCTCTCTCTCTCCCTCTCTCTCCATTTCTTCCTCTTTCTTTCTCCCTCCCTCCTCTCTCTCTCTCTCTCTCTCTTTCTCTCTCTCTCTATATATTCATATATATCTCCCTCTCTCACTCTCTCTTTCTCTCTCTCTCTCTCTCTCTCTCTCTCTCTCTCTCTCTCTCAATATATTCATATATATCTCCCTCTCTCACTCTCTCCTCTCAAACAGGGTTGATGACCTGTTTCTGATAAATGCATCGTGGCTCATCACTAATTCATGCTTTCACCAGCTTCCACCTCTTTTTTTCACCCCAACAGGTTATTTCATTGTGGCCTGGTTCGCACCCTATGCATTGACACTTCAGAATATTCCACTTTTCCTACCCTGCACACTTTCACTTTGCGAAATCTGTGGCAACTGCTGCGAGTTACCCCACTTCTATGTAATGATATAAGGTCGGAATTGTGGAGATATTTTATTCTAATGATTGGAAGTCGGTTAATTTGTTGCCCAGCTTGGATATTGACACTTGTAATGAATGAATAATGAATGAGAGCAGTAAAGAACGGTTGATGGAATGAATCCAGAAAAAGACTGAATGAAGGACACATTTCTTCATGCGTAATGCCGAGAATAACATAATTAATAAATGAAAGTAAAGAATGACAGATATAAGAACACAAAAACACAATACATGGACAAATTCTTTCTCTCTTTACATTCCTGTTTGTACCCCCAACCTTTACATTTCCATCAGCATTTAGTTGTACTTTAGTACAAATGGACAGCTAAGAAACTAATGGAAACTAATCTTCTGCTTCACACCAAGCTCTTGATGTAGGTCTCAGTGGGTTAACATCTTCTGAAGATTTCACATTCCATGAAGTCTGAACTCCTTCCTTCTCACTCAAATGATTTATTACTCATTTAGTGTTACTTGTATATGTCTTATACCCATTCTCCATCCATGCACCTCCTCACCCTCTTAACACACATGTATGCACACACATATTAAGACAAATTAACATCACACAATCAAACACATGTCCAGATATCAATATCGGTTTGATATCAGTCTAATTGTTTATGTGCCGATCATGTATCAGGCCCTCACTCACCGACCGTATCATATGTCTTGTTTGGCCTCCACCTCCGTCTTCTTTCCTTCTCTGTCCCAATCTTCTTCCCTCCCTTGGATTTTTATTTCTCTTCCCCTTCCTGTCCATCTCAGACTCAGAGACACTCTCCTTCAGGTCTCCCTCCCCTTTCCCTTCCCTCCCCACAAACCCCCCTCTCCCCTCCTCCAAACACTGCCCCCCCCCCCCCCCACCTCATCCATCTATCATCATCCGCATCACTGCTGAAACAACAGATGGGGAGGACATAGAGACAGACAGACATACAGACAGACAGAGACAGGTAAGTGTAAGAGAACAATTCATGGAACTGAAATTGGAATATGACCATGACTAGAAATGTCAGAAAAGCAATTCTTGTTTCCCCAATTAGTCATCAATCACTCAATCAATGCATTTGTTAAAGGTTATTGGTTGTACATTGTTGCCTCGTCTATAAGTTCTTTCTGCCAACTTTATCATGACTACTTGATGACTAAGACCACTAATTCATTCACAAGCAGCTATAAATTCATGGATGACAGTACGAAATCTCCACCTTACAAAATACATAAAATAACAAACAATAAGTCATCATAAACCTCTTCATGTGTTCGAAAAAACATTTAGTGACATGTAAGCGGGTTCCAGCTCGTGAATTATGAGTTCTCAGAAATGCACACAATACTTTTATTAGTTCAAGAGGACTTATTTGCAGAAAGTTTCTTACAATATCTTTTGGATATCTATCACAATATATAATATCTGTTTATGGGGAGCTGAGAACAGTTAACACAGTAGACAATTGGTCTGCACAGATGAGGCATGCCCAACCTACAGGAGATTATTGGATTTGCTCCCCTCAAGAAAGGAAATTGGAAAACCTAGGTGAAGGATGTCTGCATGCATGGGACCGGGGAAAGGAGGCAGACAGAACTGTGGGGAAGACACAAAGAAGGAGAGAGAAATAGAGAGAAAAAGGGAGAATTGGTAACGGGGTGCAGACATAGAGAGAGAGAGAGAGAGAGAGAGAGAGAGAGAGAGAGAGAGAGAGAGAAAGAGAGAAAGAGAGAGAGAGAAAGAGAGAAAGAGAGAGAGAGAGAGAGAGAGAGAGAGACAGCAAGATCAGAAGATGGATAGGGAGGAAGTAAAAAGTAGAGTATACGGGAAAAAGAGAGAGAAAGTATGAGACAGACATAGAGATCAAAAGAAAGACGCCAAAACAGAGAGCATTCATAAAGAGAGAGCAACAGGGAGTGAGAGAAAGAGTGAGAGAGAGAGAGAGAGAGAGAGAGAGAGGGGGGGGGGGGAGGGGGGAGGGAGGAAAGGGAGATGATACCAAAACAATAAAATGTATATAATTGGTAGCAACTAATGAACTACAAAATATATGCTTGTGCCAAAAGCAGGAAAACCAAAAGAGAGAGCATTAGTTCACTGCGTTCATATGTCAAATATGATGACTCAGGCAAGATCTCATTTAATCCATCTCAAGTGATAAGTAAAAACAGAACTGAGATGGTTTCTCCCTCTCCCTCTTTCAAGTTGTCAAACAGTCCCTCCTCTCACTTCACACAACTGTCATTCAGCATGACATCCACCCGACGCAAATTGATGCAAGAGTACACACTATTAATATTAGCTAATGTAGTTACTTTTGATGTCAAACCTAAACACTACAGGCTGTTAAGATAATATTTTTGCAAAACTCATTTATCCATTCTAACTTCCGCAGTGTATATACCATTTCTCATTCACTCATATCCTCATTTGCCTGTTTCATCTCCATCCCCATTGTTATTTGCATGTCTCTGTTTGTCCTGTCCGTCTCTTTAATGTCTCTTCCCATCTTCCCAAGCCTCCCCCCCCCCCTCTCTCTCTCTCTCTCTCTCTCTCTCTCTCTCTCTCTCTCCTCCCTCCATCTCTTCCTGGTCCACCTTTCATTCCTTTCATCTACTTTCCTTTCAGTCTTTCCTCCAGCACCACTTCCTCCCAATAACAAGAATCCTCCCATGACAAATCTCTTCCCTCACCCCTACTCCTTCCCCCTGTCGCTCTGCCCCCTCCCTCCATCTCCTCCTGATCAATTTTTTATTCCCTTCATCTATTTTCCTTTCAGTCTTTCCTTCAGCAACACTTCCTCCGCAAGTAACCTCCCATGACAAATCTCTCCCCAGGCCCTCCAGCAACACTCCCCTCCCCTAATAATCCTTTTGGCTCCTTACTCCTCCCCCTACACCACCACCACCACCACTTTCATCATCATCATCATCATCGCCACGGAGACAGAGAGTGGTAATACTACCAGGTGATTAATGATTGGGGCTTAATGTGCCTCCGTTTCTCTTTACCACTACCTTTACCCTTTAAGCTCAGTGGAAATGCCAGGGATGGGATGCGAAGAGCAAGATAAATGATGTGCACTTACTGCCACCGAAATTATATATGTGCACATTCTTTACGTAATCTACAGGATGTATATGAAAGACTGAACTGAAGTCTGCATATGCATGCATGTAATATTGAATAGGGCAGACATAATTAATAACATGATTATTTAACACCTGCTCTGTTCAAAGATGATGCCAGAACATATCGAAGATGGATAGTAAGGAAATACAAAGCATGAATATCTATAATATCAACATTCAAGTACGTTAACATTTGAAATTTAATTAAGATTTAGGAAAAAGGAAAGCTGAACTAGGTAAGCCAGGATCTATACGACTTCAGAAACACCCCTGCTATAAACAAACATTAAAGCGAAATTGGAAAGAGAGCCACAAATCAAACATCACTTCTCCTAGCCATCTATTTGCTCTACCTGTGACATATTATGTTTACTCTATCTACCGTCTTCCTATCATCTTAATTGTAAGAGTCACATAACTATGCCTCCCCCCTCATGACCCATCCCCCACAGCTTTTAATTTTGTCTGTCCCATAAATTTTCACACCATCAGGCATGACAATGCTTGAATCTTTGAGCCCTGCTCATTGAAGATCCTGCTCACATACAGCCAGCTCATCAAATTGGCAACAGATGGTGAGGCACGCTTTGCACGTCCATGTTTACGTCTGGCTGCTATGGTGTGCTCCACTCAAGACAGATGCCTCATTCCTTGCACATGACATGAACATCTTGAAGAAGACGAGGAAGAAATGATGGTATCACTTCCTTGTGGGATTGAATTATTCACAATGCTGGTGCGATACCGTCTAGACAGTTCGCAAAGGAGGATTCCATTCCGCTAAGGAACTGCTTGTCTGCGACGTGATAACGCCCAAAGTAAAACATTGTGACCAAAGCTTCTCCGAGGCGCATGAATTTCATTTAATTCAAAATCATTCGTCTTACCCTCCCTTTGAATTTGCATTTGCCTCACAAAGCATATATCTTCAAGCCATTTTGACAACCTGCCAGCACGAGTTATTTACATCATACATCACATAATCTCCAAATGTAATACTGTAAGAAGATGGAAAAGGCTTTGTTTTTACACCAACATCATGTTTCAAAAAACATTCTAGGCAATATTTCTGGGAGCAATTCTCACAGCTTGGATTTCTAATGATGTGTAAGGCTCCTACAAATATTCTGCATGATGGAATAGCTTTGCCTTGATCCATGTCCCTGCATATCTAAAGAGATACTCCTAGAAAAGCAAATCTGGGCCCATTCTGTTTTGTTTTTTTTCATGAAAAATAATAAAATCTTAATCAAGAACTGCACCGTCTAGAAACTCTGGGGGAAACAAACAACACTATACATCTCAGAGACCAGTGCAAAACTCATCCATAATAAACAAACTTCTCTGCTCTACTACAACCATATCCACATGTGCCCAATCTGTGACTGCTGTGGTCTCAAACTGACAAAGCCTGAACGGAATGTCATGTTCCCCCTTTCGGCCCTTTGTCTTCTAATCCATCGCGAGGTATCTAATATCGCCCGTGACCTTTTCTGGGGACGGAGCTCACGAAAAGTGCATTCACTCTCCGCACCCACTAGCAACAACACGCAGTACCTGTCTGCTATGATATCTCATGATGAGCTGAAGATCATTACTGTGTCAGTTCTTATCCATGAACATCATCTGCTTCACCATACCACCACCGATACTACCACCCTCAAATGGGCTTGAAAATCACCACAGTGCTAGCTGAAAAATAATTACATTCTGTATCCAACTGAATTATCAAGTGTTAGTTAATGATGTAGTACATTGAATAACTGAACACTTTATTTTTAGCACTTCTATGCTTGATTTCTTGATTTTTGCACCACTTCACAAAATAAGTTTCTCCTTTCTCATGGACATGATGCTATGCTTTCATTTTTCTGTTGATACTTGTATATTTCTTGATGAACATGCATTCGTATTGTAAGGCTTTGTGATATCTACTCCCTTTGGCAATGCAAATATATCTTTAAGAGATATAATACAAATCTATAACATATGAAAACATACAATATTGCAGCTATGAAATAAGTTTCTCTACCCATTGATATATATTTCCCCAAGTATTCAGAATGTGAATCATTTTAGGTATATTGTTCACTATGGTATTTTAAAAAGACCCCTAAAAAAAATCCTCACTTACCTTAAGCAGACATTGAGTATTTATAAAGTATTAGCATATCAAGCCAAATCCCTCTCCAGCAGATTAATTTCATTAAAAAAAATCCCAGCCACGGTACAATGCACTTCTCTGATCACCAATTACTGCCCGTTACTGCACACCTTTCCCCAGCGCAAACATCAAAGTAAAATCCTCACTCAGCCGGCAAATGATATTCCACTGGCTTTCCGTGCTTCCGTCGGAGCCGGAGAGTGTATCATGCTCCTGTTTGTGACTCACTCTCTCTTCTCCTCACCGCTGATCGAGGAATGGGAGCCAGGTAGTGAGTGTCGGTGGTGGTGTGTGTCTGTGATACCAGCAAATGCAGCACACCTAGGTGCCCTTATCAGCGCACCTTGCTCCATCGTGGCGCTCCTACCTTGCTTTCCCGTCGCACTTCCCCCCTCGGGGGCGCATGACAGCCACCCAGCCAGTCACGGGAGCCATCTTCGCCATATGTCGCTGGATGATAATCAGATGCAAACAACATCCTTGCAGCTATCTGGGACACGGCTGGTCTCGGCTACAGACATCGCCACTAGCAAAGATAAATCCCAGCTCTCAGAGACGACATTAATTAGGCCAGCATCAATTATGCTCTTTGCTTCATGATCCATGCTTTCATTACAACGCTCTTGATGCTACAATATTCCAATCATCACACAACAACAAAAGCTGCAATTTACTTCGTAAGTGATGTAGATATTCTTAAATGATCCAAGAGGCTGAAAGGAGACTAGGCAAGCTGTTAAATCACCTTACAGGTGAGGGTAGCGATGTTGAGAATTCCGTCGTTACCTGTCAATTTCTCTACGCTCTCTCGCCACCTGAAAAACCCCTTCTTGACCCTCTTCTCCAGATTTTAGATCTGCTTCACTGGATTCACATCTTACTCATCCCTTTGATTTGAAGAGATGTCCTGAAGTTGTCATATAATCTGAGAAGCAGAATTGATGTTAGGTCACCAGGAGACCTAACTATTCCACATTTTCCTCAGCCTTTCCTATCTTCTTCTTCTTCTTCTTCTTCTTCTTCTTCTTCTTCTTCTTCTTCTTCTTCTTCTTCTTCTTCTTCTTCTTCTTCTTCTTCTTCTTCTTCTTCTTCTTCTTCTTCTTCTTCTTCTTCTTCTTCTTCTTCTTCTTCTTCTTCTTCTTCTTCTTCTTCTTCTTCTTCTTCTTCTTCTTCTTCTTCTTCTTCTTCTTCTTCTTCTTCTTCTTCTTCTTCTTCTTCTTCTTCTTCTTCTTCTTCTCCTCCTTCTTCTTCTTCTTCTTCTTCCCCCTTAACTTTGCACTCATGCCAATCCTTCTGTTTTTCATTTCCATCTCTTGTCTTCCTTCTCTTCTCCCCTCTCTCTCCATCTTTCTTTTCCTAGTTGTCTTCACCTTTTCTTTGTCTTTTTCTCAGTATTCTTTAACTCCTCTTCCTCTGCCTTCACTTGCCCCTTTTCCACCTAGCTCATATTTCCATTAAATTATGATAAACTGCCTCCTGACATTACATGCTATAACATTATATGATATGCACACTAGTAATTACCTAATGTACAATACATGTAGCTCTCTACATCATCTATCTTCCAGTCATATGAACTACTACTATTTTCGCTCTTTCATTATA